>NQII01000390.1:175939-217423 GCA_002778355.1 Clitarchus hookeri | reverse complement strand
CGGGTCTTGCGTGTTCTCGCGGGAACAAAGCGACGAGCGTGGGCCGTAGCTGCTCTCTCGCAAATTTACAGAAGACAGAAGGCAGAGAAAGGGGGAGGGGGGAGGAGAGGCGCGTAAAACACAGACGGACGCCGAACAAGCGAGGAATTCGCTTGTTGCCAACGACAACATAATTAGCACTTGAATACGTACCTCTGGGTTCGGGCGACTGCATCCGCGAGTGCTACGTTCCGCCCCTCGACGAGTTTCCCGGTTGTTGACGAGCCTACCCACGACGTATTAACATCCGGAGGCACCTTTGTGGTTATCAAGGTGCTCGGTTTCCACGGTTTCCGGCCGCATAGGCCTGTCGCGTTTGAAGCGCGGGGGTGATAAGGGTGACACTGCCACGCGCGTCAAGCGCGCCACCGCCGTAACACACAAAGCTCTGAACTGGCGTGCAGTGTTGCCGTCGTGTTGCGTATGCCTGTGGGACTTTCAATGGCAACCCTGTCATTTTACTGGTGGAAAGTCTGTAGCAAAGGTAAATGCAGGTTCCTATCACAGTTTCACTGATGTCCGGGTAGTGTGATTCAAGATACACACGAAGAAAGTCACTTTTAACGAAGTTGTAGGGTTCCAAAATAATATTTACAGCTTGAATGATATCTTTGAAGTACCATTCAGTCCTTGTTTTTTTTTGTACACAAAGAAATAGGCGTTGGGAAANTTTTTTTTTTTTCAAACATGCTGCAATGCAGTTAATGAGGCAGGTAGGCGACCGCCTTCAGAGGCTGGCCCAATAAACAATTTTAAACGCCCCAAGGTCACGTCCGCCCGCAAGGAAGCACTGCGACGTCGATGGAACGTAGTATAAACGGGCTTCATGTGTTGTGTTCTCTCAGAATTTCAAGCGGTGACTATAGGGTTTTAATACAGCTATCTGTTCAGAAAAGATACAGCTTTGTCGCTATAGTTTAAAATACTGCTTTACATAACAATAAAAATTGTAAACAGAGGGACTACCTACAGCGATTTCTGCTCGTTTTAAACACTTTTCAAAAACCACATTTATATTTCAATAACCAAATTTATGACAGGGAAATAAAATATAAAGCAATTACTGTCCTGAAAAAAAAATATATTTACATTGGAATATCCCACAGCTTTTTTTAAATTTTGAGTAGACACAGCTGTTTACAGTGAGACCATTTGAGAATTAGGTAGGTAGGTCCTTTAGAGCGGTTTTTCCATCGCCTAGTGTTCTGCGAGCCCGACGTCATATCTGATGCCACAGTTGGCATGTCCGTCAAACAGCGGGCTGTGGAAAACCCTTGCTTGGTTTAAATTGGGCATGTCCGGGGGCGAACCATCTTGAGGCGATCGTCCTCGCCCTGTGCGCGGAGATCGAAGAGGCCGACCCAGCTACCGCCACCGAGTCAAAAGGGACGAACAGTTGGAAACAGCTGCCCGCGCATCGTCTCAGAGTCTGCAGGGCAGAAGACATAACGTCTTTATCGCACGAAGGAGGTCTTATGAAGCGACCGACAAAATACTGTGAAAACATCCATTGGATACATTTCTTGTACGAGAGAATGTGTAATTTACAAACTAGATACTGCGCCGATAAAAATTAAGTAATTATACAGTGTCAAAATTTGATCTATCTAACGATAAAGTAATACAAGAAAATTTCAGGTTTTTTTTTCTCTACCCTGAGGAACCAGGCAAGTTTTTAAATCGCCGCGTCGATTAACACCGTTTGTACAGAGTTTCTGTGGCGAGCTTCCAAAATATGTCGGGGCCGCGGTGGCTGAGATGTTGGACTGCTCACCTTCCACCAAGGCGAACCAGTTTCAATCCCCGGCTGGGTCACTTCCGTATGTTCGCAACTGGTAAACGTGCCGGACGATGCCGCTGGTCGGCGGATTTTCTCGGGGATCTCCCGTTTCCCCCGTTGCACTCCTGCGCTGCTCCGTTCTCACCTCATCTCACCCTCATCGACTCAGGACCTCTTGTTAAGAGCCAGCCAAATCTCTCAACTTAACTACACAATATGTCCCTGTGTGTGTGAGAGAGAGTAAATGAGAGAGAGAGAGAGAGAGATACTCGCTCTGATGATATCCCATCCTCTTCCAGCACTGGTATGCCCATGAGGCAGTACAACTTGCTTCATGTGACAAGAGGCTCGTGCGCAAGAATACCAACGTAAAGAAACGCCTGCTTTCTTCTACACCGTGGCTGGATTGAAGGCCCCGTCCGACAGTACAAGCGAAATAACCTAGATGAGAGGAAATATGGCAGGATATGACAGTAATGAGTCACGTTGTTTCCTGCGAAATATGAGCAATTTTAGCCTACTGGACGTGTTTAAAGCTGGTGGCACAATGCAGAACTTTGCAATGTATGGGCACAAAAATTATTCGCAACAAAAAAACTTATGGTCACGTGAAGTATTTGTTTCCCGAAGGATGCAGAGTCCTTACAAAGAAGAAAAAAGGGAAAATACGAATTTTAATGCGAGTACGTTATCGTCAAATTTCCCTATTCAATATCTGTTTTGAAAACATGTCCACGTACTTACGTGATTGCAGTCAGCATGAAATGTTCATCGTACAGTACACGTTACTTTGCAAAAGGCTCTTGCCCCTTATATGCAGTTTGGTTCATTTTTCAATTTACGTGAGTGGTAATATATGAATGCGGCTTATGGAATACACTATCGTCCTAATCTTCATGCCCGCGAGGTGACAGACGACTGACTGCAAAGCGACAAGCGATTAACCTAACGCACAGCTCAACACGTACAAGGCCAAGTCAACAAAATTAATTGTTTGGAAAGGGCATCGCCTCTAAAGTCACAAAGGTAGAGCCGTTTGAAATGATTCGTCTTTTGCCAGACACAGGCTACTTAGCGAGAATGAAAGCAATTTGGGCAGCGCTAAACATCTGAAAACTTAAAGGCTCGACTTCATCCCTTTTACAGAATTTCGTCGTCTTCGTGTCATATTTTCAGTTTCAGAGGTATTATTGCAAATGTTTGATTATAGAAAATGTATAATTTACTGGGTTTTTAATAGGTTTGCATCTAATTTACACTGCGCGTAATTTCGTGCATACAAAAATGCAGGAGTTTAGTGATAAAATATAAATCTGTTATCGACTTTTTACAATGACCAGATAACACGCAATCAAAATTACGCACAAACACATTAAACAACTCGCAAAATCTAAATTTTCTATAATCGTACATAGTCAGTAATTTCTCTGAATCGTAAATTATAATGCGAAAACGAAGAATTTCTGAAAAAGGGATGAAGGCGAGTCTTAAGCGCCCGTGGAGAGTGAAGTGACGTGCGTGTGGTGCACCGACGGGTTGCTGTTGCCTCGAGGNGTCAAACGTCCGCAACGTTTCCCACATGACAGCGCCATAACTGGAACCCTGCTCGCCGTGGTTGGAGGCGAGTGGTCTGTGACCGACAGAACGAAGGTGACGTTGCCCGAGTTTCGTCTTTCTGCGCATGTCCCCACCATGACTCATCCGTCGACAATGGAACAGTCCAAGTCACGTGGTATGCAACGATGAACGTGTTCGTTTAAGCTTGCATTTCCAACATACTCACGCTTTGACTTACTTGGATATGTTCTGGTCGCATTAAACGAGGTCAGAGGAAGTGTACAAACATCTCCAAACAATTCAGGCCGCGTCCGGAATGACAAATTCGTTATTATGTAATTTGTCATTTCGTAAGTTTCAATTCGGACGTTGACGACAGTCACTTGTTTAACAATCGCGCCAACGCATTTTTACATTAACACTTTTAAAAAAATTTAATCCAAATTTATTGCTTACAACGGACGTAATATTTCTACAATCATCACTGGAATGCTTCGAGTATGTTAATAACTAAGAAAATAATAAATTATGCAATAACGACATAAAAAATTGTTGCTAAATATATAAAAAAAAGCACAACCTGAAGCACAACACTTACTAGATCTTTAAAACATGCCTAGTGTATTTTATAAAATGTTATTTATTTAAAAAAAACTGTTAATTACGCATTCGCATGTGTTTTGACAAAGCCAACATGGCGCTGATTTTTTCCTTTTTGTATTTTTGCTACCATACGGTAGGTATAAAATACAAAATTACAAAATACGTCACCATTTTTGTATGCAAAATCGGGTCACATAATAATTTTGTAAACAAAATCTGCCATTTCGGACACGACCTTACTTACATAATCGTTTTTGTGGACTAAAATTGTATAAACTATGTTTCTGATAGTGCTATTGGCAAAAAAAAAAAAACAGTTTTATAGTGGAACATGGAGAGTTGCTACTAAGCAGTTGCCATAAACACTCTATCCCGTACTCCATGTTCTAACCGCTGCATCACATAATAGATAATTACACAAATACGAAATGACGTAGCAGTTCCTTTGATGTGCGCGTACCCATTCTCTGATTGACTAAGCGAGGCGCTCTAGGGACGGGCTTAGTGTCCGATTGGCTAATGCATACTGCTATAGGCTCCCCTATTGGCTGCGCTGCGTACTAACAAGTTGGTAATCAGGCGCCATTTTGCTGGCGTGTGCGGCTGGAGTTGGCGTGGAAAGCTGTCTGACCTCTGTGGCTCACCTTTGAATGGGGGACACCACGCCGTTACAACCCACCCACGTCATCCTCACCGCGGAGAACGCGTATGTGGGTTACGTGGAAGGGAAAAAAACCACNCGGCAGACATCACTGGCACCGTTCCCGCTGGACTGATAGTAGCGGCGCGAGGTACGGGTTATCGGCCGATAACCTCATCCGACATGTCTTGTTGATGTGTACCACGGGTCTATCTGAGCTGCGAGCTCATTATCGGGCCCGGGACGTGGGTGCCAAGTCCGTAACTCACTCGACGCCGTACAACAACTTCTTGATATCTAACGAACCAGAGTTACTTACAGCGATCCTCCTCGTCTTATGAACATTACGATATGCCCCCTCCTAGTTCTCTTGTGGGTCTCATCGTAAGCAGTTGCATCTAATACAATTAAAAAAAAAAATGGAATGTTTTAATTAAAATATTTTCTCAGGAGACAAAAATGAAAGTTAATATTTAGTTGCCAACTAATATATTTCGTTATTGAAACATAAATGTGGTCGTTGAAAAGTGTAAAAGTCAGCAAAAATCGATGTTAAAGTATCCCTCTGTTCACGATTCTTATTCTTCTGTAAAACCATGTTTTGAACTATAGCGCCGATACTGTATATTTTCTGAACAGCGTGCAATACTAAAATTCTACAGACATATCTTAAAATTCTGAGGAAACAGGATACGCGCGGAGCTTGTTTATTCTATTTTCCATCGCCGCGGCCGTCGCAATACTTGACGTAAACTTGACACGTTTAATTTAGTTTTACTATGTGGGTCTCTAACTGAGCACTTCAGAAGACAGCCTTTAGAAAGGCACTGCCCGTTACCGCACGTTGGATGGCGTACTTTACGTCTCACAAACGCGTTTGTTCACTTCTTCGTGAACAAGCCAAGCTACAGCACAGAACAGGTGATAATACGGAGGTGTAACAGCCGCTTATAAGCGAACTCCAGCCGCACGCGCCAGCAAAATGTTGGAACGCCGTTCGCCAATCAGCGCCTGGTAACCTGCTCGTCGGCTGGCAGCCAATCCAATAGGGAACCTTTCGCGGCATGTCAGACACAACGTCCGTTCCCGGAGCCTCGAGCAGCCAATCAGAGGAACGGATACGGCCACGTCAGAGGTATGGCCACGTCATTTCCTCTCTGCGATCGTATCTACTCCGTGGCTTATAGGCGATAAATTGTAAATTTATTTACAGATATTATATATTTTTACTATGGTTTTATAGCTTATTTAAATTGATATCACCTGCATCGGTACTTGAAGTATAATTGAAAACAGGAATACACTACAGAAACACAAGCCCCTATTTTACACACAATAGATAAGCAAGTATACAGGAGCGAAATAGGGTGGTGGTTCCTTTGATGCGGGCGTACGCAATAGCTGATTTGCTGCGCAAGGCTCTGGAACGGACCTTCTCTCTGATTGGCTACTGCGTACTGCAAAAATTTCCCTATTGGCAGGGCTGCCGGTTGGCAACTAAGTTAGTAGGCGCGGGAAAAATATCCTTGCTCAGAAAACATTTCTGCGTTCATTTAATAAACAAAACAAAACAAAATCCGTTTTGCTTCTACACTCCACTTTTTTATCTTTTTATAGGGGGGTTGTAAAAAGCCACTAGTTCAAATGACTGGTGTCACCAAAATAACTGATTTTATGATCACTACGCCCACTTTTTTAGCACCTCAATTTTTTCTCGAAATATTATTTTAAAAAATTACTGACCATTTCATGTTACCATATAAAAGGAGTACAAAAAACTGCTGTCTCCTGAAATACATACAATGCCCCTACACATATGATACATTTATCTATTCTTAATTAAATACCGTGATCAAAAGAAACATACGCTCATTTAAGTCCTATAATCTGTTATTACACAAAAACATATTAGGTTATACGAATCTGCTTGACTNAGAAACATACGCTCATTTAAGTCCTATAATCTGTTATTACACAAAAACATATTAGGTTATACGAATCTGCTTGACTACCAAAGAAAACTTTTGATGTGAAATAAATTTCATTTTTAGGGTAAAACGGCTTTCAAATGAAAATGGGTGGCAAAGCTGCTAACACTAGAACCAGTACTTAGAAATTATAAGGTTACGGAATCTTGTGCTGAAACCAAAATTACATTAACGTACACGTGGTCTTGGGATGAAGCACACATGCATGTTCGTTATATAACAGCACGGTAAAAACTTGCCCCTCAGTGATGGCGAACATATTACCCGTGACGGCGATACAATATATAAGTTTATGCAAAAAAAAAAAAAACAAGGAGAATGTAGCTACTTTTTTTTTTCGTGCCCGAAATTCTCACACAGTTATCTTCTTACTCACCCACACCACGAGCAAGCACATGCAAGATATGTAGGCCAAAGTCATCTCCTTCCTTGGCCCACTTAGGGAGAGAGATGGGTTCACAAAGGTCAAACGCACACACGCACCTCAACACGCATGCGCGCTGGTGGGACTACACAGGCTCGTGTATCGACTGTTCACATTAAAGTTAACTCTTCAGAAACAGACCGTTGAAAACAAAGCACTTCGTAACTACATACAACAATAATAGATCTTTGCGAAGTGACATAGGGCCTATACGTAAAAAATAAATAATTTGCGTGTTTGTAATGGGCACTCATGTGAAGTTAATGAAGTATATCGCAAGAAACATCGATGTAATTAATAAATGTTGGTCCTGCGCCCTTGGTCTGTCGCAGTGGAATTTAATTCTAATTCATTTATAGCATATTTGTTTTGTCAGCTGTTAAAAAAAAATATGGCATTGGAAGGCTTCAGCATTCCTGAAGAAAATAGGTCAGGAAAAATTGTAATATTCTGCCTGGAAAATAGGGAAAAGTCAAGGAATTCCAAAATAGAATTTCAGTGGACACGCCAGACAGACCAATAAAGATAGTATATTCCTAAGGTAATAAGGGGTGCTCTATCGATTGAAATGAGTCTGGTGAGTGCGGTTGCTGAGTTGCTGAGATAGATTTTATGCTTTTTTCGATATTTCTTTTGAATTTCTACCTACATCGGATCCAGTTACATGTAATTTTATACATAATTTTAAGACGAATGCAAATACACGCTTTCGCTTGGATGGCTCATGAGCAAAGTGATCAGGCATACGGAAATGTTCATATTACATGCAGCAGAAGAATACAAAAAGTGTATAAATATAGATCCTAAGCAGGGCTTCCAAAAGTGCTCAGCATATATCGGAATCTGAACCATCACACGTGGTGTGCTCTCACGGCCAATTTCAACACTAAACAACACGACAGCTTGATAGACGTCATCGTGAGGCGGCTGCGAGCGTGCCTCAAGCATGATTTTTCTTTCCTATGTTATAAAAAACCCCTACTCAAATTGCCTGGAACGAAACCCACGCGTGTGGTAGTAACAGGTTAATGCGCCCTCGCCGGGTGGCGTACGAGTCACCATCACAAGCCGAGGTCGAGATTGGCAACAAAAACCTGGCCTAGGTCTGGCTGAAGTAACGTTAGCACGTCAGTTGGCCGGGCCGTGCTAATGAACAACTATTGACACGCTAATTGCTTGAGACGCGCAGCAATGACCCCTTCCGCGTGCACGCGATCCTTCGAGGAATGTCCGGGGTGCTGAATACGTAACTACGCAGAAAATAAATGACGAGCGTGCCTACACGGCTGCTTATCGTCCGCGCAAGTACATGGGAACGAACTTGTGTTTGACTGGACACGCATGTGGCTGTAAGTCGCGACGCACTATGGCAGTGTTGCTACTGTAACACTTGGATGTTCTACATGCACGTTACGACACACCAGAAATATAGTCCATTCCTGGTTCTGAAGCCCTGCTAAAGTTCTTCTTTCAAGCAATTCCTCTGCCTCGTACAAACAAGCTACATCCAAGTATAGAAAATTACATTAAAATGACAACGCACCGTATTCGTGCGATCTGCTTAATCATATTTTACATGAGAAATATTTCTTACAAGGTGTTACCAACACACCTGTTTTCTATTTTCTCTCTGTTTTTATCCATATTAATTATAAATGAAATATTGTAATTTACAGTTGAAATATAAGTAAAAGTTATATTTGACCAAAAATAAGATAATTTAATGTTAACAGAGCTATAAAAACTGTTGTGAATCACGACATATTTAGGAAAGAACCAAAAACGTCTTAAATGGGGCGATTTTCAAAAGGTTTGATTTAAAAAGTGTGAATATAGTGCGAATAGACCCCCAATTGCATCATGCTATTGAGAAAATAAAAAATAATCTTCCCACTCTCCTATTTTCACTAGACAGTCTGCAAGTATAAACATACCACTGGATTAAAAATATGTTCAAATATATTCTTACTTTGAATTTTTAATCTCGTAAATGTGGATCTTCATTTTGCTGTTTACACCCCCATTACCGAACTTTGCGCACGTCGATAACTGCACGCGTATTTTTTATTTATTTATTTATTTTATTTATTACTCAATTGATCCCTAAAATTGTATGTGCCCAGGGATATAAAGTTCGTCAATATAATACATAAATTGGATCACATAATATATACATTGATCACATTTGGAAATTAACAACAATCATCAAATAAACTAAGATAACTAATTCATATTAGTAAATTCATCAACTAAACAAAACCACTATCTAACAGATATTTCTTTAAGCTAATATTAAATTGTTTAGTATTACTTCTGCTTAGATTTTTAAGACCAGTTGGTAATTTATTAAAATATTTAATTCCAACTAAGTGCACACTACTCTGCACAATTTTTAGGTTGTTTGTTGGCCGATGTAAATCGTCTTTTCTTCTGGTATTATGAATGTATCGTATAATTTTTATCAAAATTGCTGTTATTCTCAATAATAAACTTAATTAGTGGAAAAATATATTGACTTTAAAATGTTAGTATGCCTAACTTTTGAAACAAAGGGCGACATGAATCACTTTTTTTTGCCTTGTGGATGTTTCTGATAGCTCTTTTTTTTTTTTTTTTTTTTTGGAGACGAAATATTTGAAGGCTTTGGAAGAGGTGCCCACTGTGTGATTCCATATGGCATTACTGCAGGAAAGTATGCGAAGTATATTCGCTTCAGAGCAGAATTGTTTAAAATATATGATAAATAATATAATGCAAAAACATGCTGCTGATAATTGTGGAATTATTTTATAAATATGAGTGTTCCCGTTTAAACGATTATCAATTTGTAAACCTAAACATTTTGTTGGCTGACTATGTTTCAAGTTATGATTTCTGTAAATGATTGAGAGATAATAATAGTGTTGATTTTTAGTCAGAAATTTTACCAAGACTGTTTTATCCCAATTTAATGTAAGACTGTTTGTTAGCCTTAAACCAGTTATTTAATTGATTAAAAACTACATTTAGTGTTGACTTGGGTGCCAAAGGATCATCTGCTTTACATATCACAGTAGTATTATCTGCAAATAGAATAATACTGGATTCGCTATTTACAAAAGCAGTCGGGTCATTAATGTTAATCAAAAATAACAAAAGGTCCTAAAGTAGACCCCTGAGGAACACCATGTCTTATTAACCCTTTTTAGAAAAACTTACATTTATGCCACCAGGATTCGTGATTGCAACTTATTGATATCGATGTGTAAGGTATGATGAAAACCATGACAGTGCTATTCCTCTGACACCATAAAATTCTAATTTGGCTAGTAAGGTTTCGTGATAAACATCATCAAATGCTTTTGATAATTCACAGAACACACCAGCTACTTTTTCTTCATTATGACGTGGGCAAATTAAACCGAGCTTCATTCACATATTTTCTAGCTCAGAATCCCAACTGTGAATTTGTCAAAATGTTATTACTTTCAAAATAGTAATACAGTTGATTATACATAAGTTTTTCTATTAGTTCTGCAAATATTGAAATGAGTGAGATTGGTCGATAGATGGTGAAGTTCTATGACCATTTTTAAACAGTGGTTTCACAATAGTAAATTTAAGTCGTTATAGAAATATTCCGTTATCAAATGAGGCATTGATAATATGGCATAAGGGAACACAATTCAAATCAATACTTCTTTTTTTAAATGAAACTACTGATGTTATAAAATCCTGACGAAGATTTATTTGGAAATTGAGCAACAGTTTTATAGATTTCGGCTGAAGTAACGGTTCTCATTTAGAAGTTGATGTCCTTACTCGTGTTTGTGACAGGTTCCTGCAGTAACCTTAAAGGATGATCACAATTGGCAGCTCTATTTATCATATAATACACAACCGTTAAATAGTAGTTATTAAACACGCATGCGGCGACAGCATTCGCAATTCCGTTTCTCCTTCGCTTGTGCAGTAGTTCTATCAGTTACACGTCGCCCGCGGACAAGATAGCGTGCGCAGCAGTTCTGTAGGTCTTGCACTAGAACCGTGTGAAGCCAACCGACTGTATGTTGCGGAAGGTCTGCGTAGAGTTACTTGCATGCGTGAGTTTTGCGAAAATAGCGGAACTGCTAGGCAATGGGTTTTCAACAATCTCAGGTGTAATTGTGCAAAACTATTAGTCGGTCACGTGGAGATATAACAATTTTTTTTTTCAAGTTAGAATCATTATGATGTTGCAATGTCAGGTAGCTAATCATGAGACAAATCCTGAGTGTTGGATTACTAGATAAGTATGTAAGGCCAACGAGACAAGTTGGCTTCTGGCCAATCCTTCCAATCACAGTATTATACATAGGGACGGGACAAAGGAAGCGGAATTAATGACGTACCCTGTATAGAGTAGAAAACAGCATGGAATAAGGTAAGTCCGTCACGTGGTGGGAGACACCGTTCGTTGTTAAGACAACGTTCCGCAGTCTCACACACACCTGCGTCCGTTAACATCGACCGCAAACACACTTCTACTGGTCCCGAAGTACGACAGAGTATCATAACGATACTTGTACGGATCCAAATAAACAATTTGTCCACTGCAACCCAACAGTTATATATTTATATGCGACTTAAAACGTTTAGTTTTTACAAAAGCTTCCTTTCACGTGCAGTTACATAACTCCTGGCAGCATACTGCTGTTGGCAGGTGTAAGTAAACACTTCTCACACGTCGCACTGTTAACGGCCATGCAAAGTTGTGCTACTTCATTATTTCGCTGTACTCTGCCAAGTCAAAAAAATTACAACTCACTGTATTCCTTTGCACATCCAGGAAAATATTACTCGAGGCAAAATAAAAACCGCACTCAGATCAGTTACATTAGCAAAAATTTTCGGAATATAATCTAAAAATGTTAATTTTGATACTGATCGAAAACTAGAACAGAAGGTTGACAATAGTTTTCAGGCACCGCTCCGCCCCCTTCCAATTGTTCCGTTATTTGGTTACAATTACTGCTAGTACGTATAAACTATATGGACGGAAGACAATGGACTTGGCGACTGTGCTGCCAGAGCATTAAACTCATAACTGCGTTTCTAGTTCGTATGTTTTTCTCCGGCATAAGATGGACGTATTGGATGTTTAAATATAAATAGCTTAATATGTTATGCCTTTAACTATGAGACCCCTGCGCGTAATTTCGGAGAGATATACGTATTGGCCTTCACCATACGGCATTTTACGCTGCATGGTTACGCAAAGGAAACTGCGATTACACTGGGAGCAGAACCAACTGTGTTCCTACTGCGTCATCAACAATAACGGTTGTTTGTTCACCGCACGAACGTGAAAGCCATAGCAATCACAGCCAGCGTACCCCGTTTCTCATCGCTAGCAACGTTCACGTACTAGTGCATGCCCTTGAGCGAAATTAGACTGTGCTGATAACGACAGTGCCAAATCAATACAAAGAGAATCATAATTTAATATTGTAGAGCACTATCGTACGCGTGAATAACTAATGCACAACATTAAACCGGCACACAATACACTGATAATACAGTTAAGTTAGTTTCATAATATATAGTTGAAATATATCCCATCATAAAATTAGGTTCGCAAATACGAATGAACTTAATTACAACGGTTTGAAAACATACATAGAAGCATTAAAAAAACTGTTATTAAATGCCATTCACATATATTTTCATTATTACCGTAGTTCAACAGTTCAGTCGCTGAGTCGAAAAGCTTGACAAAAAGTCAAAATGCAAGAACAAACTCTACGCTCACAATTCCTACAGAGAGCGTAGAAATAAACCTTCGGGAAGTAGTGGATTTTGTTTTCGGGCAGTTCCAATTCTTTGTATGTGGTGGACAATTTCTTTCTGTTAGTCTAAATGAGTGCACAATAGACTCTAAACTTGAATCAGTGAGAATTTAGCCAAATCAGTGAAAACAGTGAGAATTGAGCAACCAATAATCAGTGGCAGATAACTAATTAACACAGTGGTTGAATTTCACTGATTTATTTGTGATTTCCCGCTGAATGTCAAGAATGTCACTGCTATAAATCACTTGTTGCCAGTTAATTAGCTTGGTTCGCCGGTCAGCAGTAGCTTATCAACTGACTTTCAGTGAAAGATTTTTCACTGATTGATATCACTCATTCGGATTCAGAGTGCGCCCACTAAAGTGTTTCTGTAACGATTATTAACCTAAGAAATTGTTCGTCGTATTCAAAATGCTCCATGTTTATGTAAACACGGCGCTGAATGTAAGACAGCCTTTGTCATTTATTAAAATAATTCCTATTGGCCCATTCTGCCTGTAAGGCAATAGTGAGTTCAGCCTAACAGGCCAGGTGGGTCACGTCATAATTAAGACAAAAATTTGCTGTGGAATTTATTTCACAAGCTGATCGCACAGTACGTTACTTACCTCCATACATAAAACTTTAATATTGTCATTTTATTTCAAAACATAATAACATCAACGGCAAATAGCTATGCAGCTCAAATGTTGACAGCATTTTTTGTTTATGGGCAATAATGATGACGAATGCCGTGTTAACTTACTTTGAATATGCTANACACACACATATATATATATATATATATGTGTGTGTTTGATGATACAAGAAGGAAAATTTATATGTATGCAATTTAAATAATGTTATTTCTTACAAATCCAATGTTTCAGTCATTCATTTACAGTATGGCATTAAGACAAAGAGCAGAAATATAAAAAACGAACGGACATGTCTATTTGTAAAGAAGACTTGTGATGGCTTTACATAAAGCGCTTTCTACGACAGATTGAAGGACTTCAAGAACTTAGAATGTGTATGTTTTGATTTACACTTATTTAATTTGTGGATCGTAACAAAAGCTAATATGTCTGAGGAGGCTATGGCACTTCCTTTCCATTTCGAATTTGTGGCAAGCCATCGACGTCTATGCGTTTTTAGGCGAACATGTTAAAACTCCCCACCTCCTTCATTTACCCAATAAGATTTCCTGCATAAAGCAGAGTCTACATAAACAACTAAATTTTTAAAAAATTGTTACATTCTAGACTTTTCCATAATGCCTATCTATTTACGCGAGTATACACGAAAAAGTTACCGTGGAAAGTCTTGAGCGTCCTTCGACAAAACCAGGTTCGAAAAACAGATGCGCAAATAATGATCAGTGTTACAATTGTATTCCAATAAAAAAACTTCCCAGTTTTGCTCTAATGGTAGCACTAGTAATTTGACAGTGTTAAAGAAATGACTACCTTAAAGTAGGGACGGGGGAGGAAAAGTTCTTTCCCGCCTTCTTGTTTGCTTGATTTTTTTTATCTCTATAGCCTGTGTGCCACGATAAAATGTTCCGTACAAGCTCGGGCGGAAGCTTCCACGAGACCTGCTACCCGAGTCTGCATGCGAGCAGTTATAGAGGGTTCTATGGAACAACCTGCCCAACGATACTTTCTGCCGCACAAGAAAAGACGAGTACATTTTTTTAATGATTTTACTTCTGGAACTGTGGTTCAGGAAAAATCTTCACTCGCGACTTCAGCATTATCCGTTTATGCGCAGAACCTGGTCGTTTTGTTGTTATAACTGGAACTTTTATGTTGAATAAACACGAATGTTTACCATAATTTCCCCATGGCGCTGTTTAAAAATCAGTCAACATTAACGTGAATTTTTATTTACTAATTATTCGTGTTTAATAGTTTCATAGCTTTTTCTTAAAAAAAAAAAAAAAATACTCCACCACCCTCTCTCTGATTGGCTAAAATTTCAACCTTGTATAAAACCTTCCTTCGAAAATTGCACACGGCCAATTACGAAAACAGCCAAATTTTCCATAGAACCATCTATACAGGTAGTCATGCATGAAATCTTCCAAGGAACCTTCCACCGTGGCACATGGACTTAAAACTCCCAACGAAGGGTGTATTTCATTTGCTTTCGCCATGAGCGAAAACTTAAATACTGTGCAAATTAGGAGCCCTTGCCCCTCCCAATATTAACACCCTTTTAAACATTTAAAGTTAACCTAAGTAAAAATTGCCATAAATTAACATTACAAAAGATATATAAATTTGCAGCATTCGCTTCCACGGCAATTATTTCATATAACACGCATACATCAAACTGAGGATGGCTGCAATAAAGCAAGATCTTAGTAAGCAGTGATATTTAAACAAATTATAGCTTTCAGTGTTTTAGAAATGTGAACTACCTCAGGTATAAACCGACGAAAACCATTCATAGTTTCAGAAGTCACAAAAAAAATAAACCTATAGTTGTTTCACAACTTGAATGGCCACTTTATGAAAATTTGTTCCTGACCTTGGCGGACACACGATTTTTTCCTTCAGGGGGACTAAAGGAAATTATGATTTGCAGACACTTATAGATTTAAGAATTACATGCAAAATTTAATTAGGAAAATTTTGTTGAATTTTCTTTGCTCACATTAGCTGTTTGTAGCACAAAATACAGTTTTAAAATGTTTCTTTAGAAAAACTTACTATACGGTCACATCAACGACGGATTTTTGGAGCATTTATAGGAGCAACATAGCTTGAATAGTAGCATTTTGCCACCTCATAATATTACGGATATAAATAAAATACCAATGTAAACACTGACATGACCACAATTATTTCAAAAGAAAAATCAGAAAACGTACTTGTAAATCACTACATCTTTTTAAAAGTGAGGTTTGTAAATTTTGATGCCCACTACAACTTGCTCGTTTTTTTTCTAAACATACGAGAGTAATAATTTGAGTAAAAATAACGTGGTCACGCACCTAACTGGATATAGGCGAATACGTTTAAGTCAAGGTAAATTCTGACGTGGTACGCAAGGGGGAAACAAAATGTGTTGAATGAAGAAACGAGGCAGCGACGATCAGAGAAGTGTTCACAATTCAACGCGAATCAACTACTGGAAAGAGTGAAATTCCCTTACCTTTGCAAGACTCCAGAGACGCAGGGGATCCCGGCGGATGCACACGCAGTGTCTCCAACAGCAGGGCACGAAATATCCCTCGCAGCACACACTCGCAGGTCACGTGACGGAGTTCACGCGTACGCGCGTTATCGCACAACGCTTACGTCCTCACTCGCAGGCGACTCGCGCCCTACATTTCACGTTCGCGGCCCGAACACGTGGACCACCTGCTGAGAGAACGAGAGAGAGAGAGAAAGAGAGGAAATGGGGACAAAAGGGAAATACGCATCCACGGGGAAAAAAAAACTATTAGCATGCAACCCTCAACACGTCACGGCTGCAAGAGGCGAACACACCAGACAGTTCTAAAAAAAACCCGGGCACTTTTTTTCTCTTGTACAGTCAAGGGGTAAAGGGAGGACACTGTTTTTTTTTCTATACGCAGGTCCACGGCTTAAAGCTTCGGCACCCGTCCGCTTGGAGCGCCACCTGTCTTCTAGCACGGCGAGCGGAAACCTGCAACAAGAAGAAAAATGCAGGTTAGTCGAATTCCGGGACTCAAACCTATAGGCCTACATTATCACATACATAAGAAACCGGATGCACTGTGTCTTTCCCGGTGAGAAAATTACACTTATTTAAACTAAAACAAACTTGTAACGTACAAATAAAACTAAGATAACAGTTCAGTAAAAAAAAATACCATGTTTTATTTACAAGCGAAAATGTAACTGTATGTAAGCTCCAAGGGAAACACAGTAAGGTCTGCTAAAAAAATACCATACACATTTTCAAAGCAATATATATGTTTATGTAATGTGCGTGTCCTCAATATGGGTTCAGCATTTTTTATTTACTGTTTTTTACCATCTCCACTTATCAGGGAACTACTTAAATACTAAATTAATATGAACTGAGAACTAAAAACGAAACACGGCATGTTGTGACCCGGAATTTAACCCACAGCCTAGTGATTCAAAGTCTTCCTACCGAACTCAGCTACGAAGTTTGCAGATCTTAATTTGATGTTTTAAGAAGGTATGGTATAGAAACAAATACTTAACACAATTATAAAACTCTAAAATCTTTTGGAAACCATCCCAAATAAACTAAAAAACGGCTATTCTAGATTATACTTTTCAGTAACTGTCAGCAAATATTATTCCAGCTTGATGCTTTACTGTCTGGCTATTTCTTAAGCTGTGAAATTGCACATTTTATTGCGACGTAAGATGCAGCATTACATACACGTGTCATTCCGCCAAACTATTTTTTTCATAAAGTAGGCTGAAACTGTCATTTAGGATTGCCCTTTCTTAATTTTTCTACATTGGCTTCCAGAAACATGTGAACTTCAATTGTCATGTACAGCGTTAATTTATGTACTACCACGCTCTCTAAAGACGAGATGCTGACATAGCTAGCATGAGTAGAATACTAGGGGTTTCAAATTATAATTCCTGCTAAGCCGGAGTATGTCGAGTTTTTTCCTTTATTTTGGAATACGTCAGAAATTAATACGTCAAATGCTGACCAGTTAGTCCGTAAGGCAAATAAGTAAGGCCCTTATTAAATAGCAGCATCGCTACGCAGTAGTCGTTAGCTCCTAAGCAATCACCAAAACATTATTCACGTCTATCTGGAAATGCGTATTTTTTTGGTATCAAGAGAAATTCAAGAGAAATGGTCGGTGGGAAGATGGAGGCAGAAACTTGTCTTGCCAAAAAGCTTTCAAGAATCGTTAGCACACAACTGCGAATTTCCATCGAGACTCAACGGCATTACTGCAATGTCTGGGCGTGCTGTTGAATAAATTTCCCAGGCACCAACGTACCGAAGGCCGCCAGGAAGCGAAAACTCGCAGCGGCCCCCTTGGGACGAAGCGTGTGACGTTTGAACAGTGGTTGCTCGATTATGTGCCTGCGCCATGGCCACTTTACGGCGGCTAAGAAAGCCACGGCAGGATCACAGTGATTTTAAGGCGACGGGTTGATTACACGTTGGGGCAGTTGAAGGCGCTATCGTGCAGCCGCTGAGTTTAGATAGGGAATCAATTTCAAAGAAATTCCTTGTCAATGCATCAACTTTACAGATAACCGTTTCAAATGAGTATTGTACGTGACATATCTTAGGTATATTGAGATGTAAAGGAATCAGGTCAGTTTTTAAGTTTTTTTTCTTCTAAAATTTAACATTAGAATTTTTATTCTACAATAAAACAATGATGAATGAATAAACTTAAAAAAAAAATTATTTTGTGTGCCAGTATTTTTTAACCCTTTCAAATCAACTTTAATCTACGGATTCAGGTGTTGCAAATAAAAAAAATTATGAAGCGTACTGTACTTAAGTCGACACAATACTTGTTTCGCTGTCTCAGCCAATAAGTTGTAAACTTATATGTTCGGCTACAGTTATATGAATGTTGGAACTAGACTAGTAAGGCGGTTTGCGAATTATTTACCCACAGGTAAGATCATTGGTCATTTGAGATTCGCAGTGTGCAGTGGAGGCCAAAAATTACCAGCACGTGCGTTGTGTAACACAACTGGGCCTGAATGGGTTAAAAAATGTCACGTAGAATAATTTATGTCTGAGTCGGTTATTTTCAAAATTGATGCACTGAGAAGAAATTTCTTTAACACTGATTCCCGATCTAATCTGTGTGGTTGCAGGTTTCGTAGGCTCCACGTGTGCATTGTGTCTTTCCGAGAACAAGTAAAAATTGTCTATCGTAGACGAGGCACAAACGTATCGGTCCGACCAGTCGGTGGGATGGAACGGAGGCGGGGCAGCGACGAAATGAAGACGGGGAAGAAAACACGAGAACCTTGAAGAAAACCCTTTCAGCAGATAAAGAAAATTCCCCTTGTTGCAACGTCGCACCGTCCACCCAGCCAACCGGGAGTCCCGACACAAGGGTAGAAAAAGTACACAGAGACTAAATGGCGCGGTTCCTTCGATGCCGGCGTACCCGTTCTCTGATTGGCTGCGCGAGGCTCTGGGAACGTGCCTTGTGTGCAATAGGCTACTGCGAAAGTTTCACTGTTGGGAGCAGTGACTTTTCGCGTAAAAATCGGAGCACACAGTAGACTTCAATACTATATACACACCTCAGCTGTTGTTATACCTCCATTAGCTGCTGGTGCCTTGTCCGTCTTTTACCAAGCCACTCAGGACTTAGTAACTCCGACACTGAACCTTCGTGATTCGCGCGTAAACGGTCAACACGTGCCAGAACTTTTTTTTAGCCAATCAAAGAAGCTGGACGACCCTACAGTGTTTTGGAATGTATCTTGTCTCGAGATCTTTTCGCGAAATATCACTGCCCCTATTCACTGTTGATTCGGCTGCCGTCTGGAGAGTAGGTCACCAGGCGCTGATTGGCGAACGACGTACCAACGTGTTGTCGGCGAGTGACGCCACTTTGCAGGCTGTTGTATCTCTGTATAGTTAAGTGCGCCGTGGCACAAGAGCGCGTGACGTAATGGCGGAGGAGGAGGACGCGTCGGAACAGCGCGCCGTAAAAGCGCGACGGCGCGCGGTCACGGCTGCGATGGCGCAACGACGACGTCCAAGGACGCTCGACGACGGCCGGGACGCCAGGGGCTCCGCGCCGTCGACTGCCCCGCCGCGGCCTCAACGCGGCCCAGGGTGACCTGCTGCACGCCGACCGGGTCCCGCGCTGCGTGCGCCCGTCTGTCTCGTCAAGACGCGGTGCACGCAGCCGTGCCGTGGTCTTCGACCCACACGCGCCGATCTACTGCTTCCTGAAGAGGGGACAAGTGATAAACTTGATGTGGCAGTACCCACGCCCATTTCAATATTACGATCAGAGACCCCGGAAAGTTTGCGGATTCATCTGTGGACAAGTTAAAACTGCATTCACGTGTACATACGTGTTTGTGCTTTGTTAGACACGCCTCGAACGACTTTCAAGCAATAACAAACCTGCAAGGAAAATAAGAACCGAATCCCGTGTTACCTGGTCTGGGGTTAAACTGGCTTGTTGCCGAATGAATCCGCGAAATTTCTGCGTCTCTTAATTGTAATCCAGTCATGGTTGCTTCCAACTTTCCTGAAGCCCTGCTAAAGTTCTACTCCCAGGCTATTCCTCCGCTTCATGCAAACAAAGCTTAACCGAGTCTAGAAAATTGCAACAAAGAGGCAAAGCTCCGCATTCGCGCGCACTCACTGTAATAATATTTTGCATAATAACTATTTCTTACTAGGCATTACCATTACACCTAATTTCTCTCTGATATAGTAAATATTAATTATAAATTAAATGTAAAAGTTATAGACAAAAAAATATGTGAAAGTATTATGTTAACAAGTATAAAACACTTGTGATACGTGATATATTTAACAGCAGAACAAACACGTCAAACATGGGATGATTTTCCAAAGGTTTGTTGCAAAAAGTGTGACGTAACCGTGAATATATATTATCTCTCTCTCTCTCTCTCTCTCTCTCTCTCTCTCTCTCATATACTGTGCTTTGCATGTGCATACGGTTATGACACAGACCACTTAAGAATACAGAGGTGAGGGAGCCGCTTTTTACGCGAACTCCAGCCACACACGGCACCAAAATGGCTTCACTTAGTTTGTGATTTAGAACAGAATCGTTTGTGTCTGCAACCTCACAACTTGACACGAAGATAATTTCACAGCAAATCTGTGTCTTTACAAATGGTGCTGAGTCTCGAAAATGGACTCGTTTCATTATAATTCGCTTAAGGTTAGTTTTTTGGACTTAACCAGCCACACTGCCATAAAAAAATTTTAAGCCATCGGCTTTACTCTTTTTAATCATCCAGCGTTAATTTGCATTTCCCACCAAAGTGCGCAGTGCGAAGTGCTAGTAACGGGATAATGTGGCGACTATGTGCGAATAAGGGGTCACAACCCCAGGCTCAATGTGGGTATATGGTTAACAAGCCAGTCTGCAATGTCATTGGACTTTGATGCAGGATCGCCTAGCAAACTAGGGAAGGGGTGTGCCTCGGAATTATTACCACCGAGTACAGCAGTTTATTGATAATAAATCTTACGGAGCAAAGCATTCCCGTGCAGAGAAATAACCCTGAAATATGTTCACTGAAAAAAAAAAAAAAANAATAAATCTTACGGAGCAAAGCATTCCCGTGCAGAGAAATAACCCTGAAATATGTTCACTGAAAAAAAAAAAAAAAATTGTTAGTGGCTACAAAAACAGTATGGTTGATGCTTTCCAAAACAAAATTTTGTTGTTGGNAAAAAAAAAAAAAAAATTGTTAGTGGCTACAAAAACAGTATGGTTGATGCTTTCCAAAACAAAATTTTGTTGTTGGTAAAAATCAGATCGCGGTGCCAAATAACACGTAGATTGATTATTACTAAAGCTCACTAACATATTTTTTTTATTGAAAAAAACGTTTATTGGCTGCCACGAAATATTAGGTTAGCAGCAACAGCATGCATGTTATCCACAGTAAAACATTTTGCTGCGACTTCAAAACTACATCCGTAATATTCTGCGCATGCGCTCTGGCATATACGAAGGAGCCACCTTCTGTCTGGTCACGACGCCATGTTTGTCTGCGTTCTGTTCTTTGCATCGGGTTAATTCATGAGGGAAATTCCTAACTACTTATGAACCGATTATAAAATTCCTTTATTCCAAGTAAGTAATTATTGCACGTAAGTGATTCCAGAAAATTAACTTTCCGTGAGGTGAAGTGTGCAAGACTAGTCGTGTGTGCCACTTATTAGATTTCTATTATATACGCGCTGCAGACATAGATTTAACGTCTAGCACGATGAGCTCGCAGTTGAGAGGTCCCACGTGCGAATCCCACTTCTGACGACTTTGAATTTAGTGTTTAATTGTTGTTAAACCATACCTACCTGTAAGAGCCCACAACCCGCGAAACACCATTCTCCATCTCACTAACCAGTACTGCTGCTATCATCGTCACATTTTCGCTGCGATTAAACAACACATCATTGCCTACCAACACACTGAATTTATCGGTGACCACAAACGTCATTATGTAGTTTGCATTAAATAATGGAATGACAAAAAAAAAAGTTTGGTTAGCACCACAAAATTTTTTGTCACGTCTATAAGACAAAAGAATTTTGTGGTAGCCAAAAAAATTTTTTTTGTCGCTATAAAACTGCTTTTTTTTAGTGTTTGTTATGGTGTTTGTAACTGATCAAACGCTCTCTCTCAGATGGGTTATCACCACCCGTCCATGCTAATACGTCCGGCTTATGTGGCAAGCACACCAGACCTGTCATGTTCACGGATACATTTTGATATAAATCCATTAAGGAACCTCCCTAGCAAAAATTTTAAACGCCGTAAGGTTGCGTCCGACCTTGGGGAAGCATTGCAACAGCGATGGAAAATAGCATAAACAAGCTTCGCGTGTGTTCTGTTTCCTCAGAATTTTAAGAGGTGACTANATTGCAACAGCGATGGAAAATAGCATAAACAAGCTTCGCGTGTGTTCTGTTTCCTCAGAATTTTAAGAGGTGACTAGGGTTTTAATGCAGCTATCTGTTCAGTAAAGATTGTCTCTATAGTTTAACGCTGTTTTAGAGAAGAATAAATATCGCAAACAGAGGGCCACTTACAGCAACTTTTGCTGACTTTGACAGATTTCAACAACATTAAATGTCTCAGTAACAAAATTTATAAATTGGGATCAAAATATCGACTTTCATTTCTGTACTGAAAAAATACTTAAGACCTACATTGAAATATTACACAGCTTTTTAAAAATTACAATGGACACAACTGGGTACAATGAGACCCATATGACAAGGGAGTTGCTCAATTGGCAAAAACGTTCATTTTCCGCGTGTGTTCCATCCTTCCCCATCCATTC
The DNA here is from genome assembly GCA_002778355.1 of Clitarchus hookeri. NCBI lineage: Eukaryota > Metazoa > Arthropoda > Insecta > Phasmatodea > Phasmatidae > Clitarchus > Clitarchus hookeri. The sequence continues at coordinate 194,578 of NQII01000390.1, read as the reverse complement.
CTCACGTCACACAAGGCAGGACCCAAGCATATTATCTCCCTCATCCCGATGGCAGATCTGCTGATTTGATACGCAATGATTTGTGGCACTTGTTAAGGAGCGACTTTGGAAAAAAAATATATATCCCGTATTTGATAACCACTCCCGACTACCTCAAGCCTTGTCTCTTCTCCACACTTTTTAGATGTCACCACCACTTAACCTTTGTGACCACTAAAAATTTATCTTGTAGTAGCTATAAAAAGTTTGTGTTTACCATAAAAAGTTTATCAGGGCGAATACCAACAAAATTCTTTGTGGTTGCAACAATTTTTTTTTCAGCTGCCACCAACCATAGCGTAACTATCGATAAAGTGTAGTTGTAAAATTAGCTTGGTTATTTGATACACTGTAAACGTTCAAGTATGTTCGTAAGTATTACTTTCGTCGTCGGTTCAATGTTCATTTCGCACGCCGTGAATGACTCAAGCCAAATACTTAACACCTCTCGGCGGTGCGCACGAATCACGCTCTGTCCACTCAGGAAGGAATTTACTTGCCAGTGAGGGAGCAGCTATTAAACAAACGGCTCTTACCTGAGTATTTACCAGACTGTGAAGTTTAGTCTGTCAAAGGCGGTTGACGATAAAGTAAGCACTTTTGAAATCAACATTATAAAAAAGGCCACTGTTCTACCTGCATACATTTTAACGGGCGCACTGAGTCGCCTGCGCCCTGTAAAGTGGGTAACGATGGAGGGAAAGTAGTTCCTCAAATGTTAACGTCGAATAAAAAGTGTTATGCAGCCATTTGTGATAACTAAAATTATGTCTTTCGCTTTCTGGTTTTTTTTTAATGCATCAAGTGTAAAAATGAGCAGATTTGTAAAATATTCACTTTTCTGATAATTTCACAGTTTTACTTGGGCGACTCATGAATAAAGTGATGAGGCCCATGGCAATGATAGTTTTACATAAGGCGGAGGAATACACAACGTGCATACAAATAGATCTTAAGCAGGGTTTTCAAAAGTGCTCAGTTTGCCGTGAACAGCCTATATCAGCGATAACGCAAAATGTGCACCTCTCTACAGTGCATTATACTAACCCAATACAGGAGATTCGGTAGAACTGAAAATTTTTTATTAGCAAATCTGGCGGGTCTTGTATAAAAAACGCATCTGCTATGACCATTTGTTTGGATTGTAAAACGCCGCGTATATCTCCAGAAAATCTGCGCCGCAAAATTATCGTACGGATCTCAGGCAAATGTGAAATAGGAAATGATGAGAAATGTGAATTCCCGCCATGCTCTCCAACAACTCATGCAAGGTAGTGCCACAGAGTAGTTAAGTATACAGAGCTGAAATAGCCGCTTGCATCGTGAACTCCAGCCGCACACACCAACAAAATTGCGCCACTGGCCAGCTACACATCGCAACACCGTTCGCCAATCAGTTCCATGGCAACCTACTCGCCAGACGGCGACCCGTCGAACAGGGAACCTTTCGAAGCATGCAGCAACCAATCAGACTCGAGGCCCGGGTCCCAGAGTCGCGCGCAGCCAATTAGCGAATGGAATCAGCACGCCATTTCGTGTCTGCGTGCTTCCCAATCTGCGGTGGTTCTGCTGGACTTGGTGTCCGAAATTCCGACATGCTGAATAACGCAGTGCGTCAGCCATCGGGTTATGCGGCACGTCGTCTTTACTACTACGCATTCCGAGGGAGAGNATGCTGAATAACGCAGTGCGTCAGCCATCGGGTTATGCGGCACGTCGTCTTTACTACTACGCATTCCGAGGGAGAGTACGTCGCGGGTGGCGTGTTTGTATGATCCCGATGCCAACCGGTTTGTCGCGCGAACTCGTTCCAGACAGACTTCCACCGAGAAGTTTACTGGCGCCCGTCATCCGGGGTACACGCCGGGAGAACCGTCCACACCAATCCAGAGATCTGGAAAAGTTCCCCGCTTCTTATTCGGGGCCGCGTCGTTTCCTTCGCCCGGGAGGAGTGACGGAGAATCAAGAGAAGAAGAGGAGGAACCACTCTTGAAGTTGTGACAAGTGCGAGCTCACTCAGAGGCCTGGACGCCGTCGTAACGAAGCCTCATTGACGAGGTAACGAGCCGTTTCAGCAGCTGCTATTTGGAAAGCCCTTCTCCGCGCGAACATATTCCTTCTTTTTATTTTCCCCCGCGCCCACTCCCCGATAAAACTTGCTAACCGAATTACGCCAACTTGGCCGAGACGCCAAGTGGCATTAAATATTCCACCACTCCCTCAACATCTCAGCCAATTATGAAATATTGATCGTGGTAGCTCATGCATAAACACACCGCGGTAACTTTCTTTATCGGGGGAAGACCTCTCTTGATTGTTTTTTTTATTTTATTTTACTGGGGTTATTAAAGACCCCACTTTTACGAAAGAAAGTTCAAGAGCTGCGGGTTGTCTAACACACTAAACTAACTCACGCTAATGTGCCTAAAAATTGCCAAACATTCACGGCCCGCCGGGGATTCAAACCCAGAACCTTGTGATTAACAGCTGCTACTTTTCGCCAGTTTTCTTGGCGCACGATGAGCACATCGTACCATAAATTTCATTCCACAGCAAATAAGCACACACTGCACGGCAAGTAATACAAACTCAGAAAATAATAATTAAAAGCTGAACGTCCCTCCCTGTAGATGTTTCGCGAAGCAACTTTGATATGACTTTTTGACAGCAAATTTGGTTTCGGCCGGCTTCAAGAACACAAAGATAAAAGGCACAAAAGGGTGAAGACAGACGATATTTTTTCGCCCACAGCCGTGTCATTAGAGACGAAACAAATTTTCAAGGATAATCAGGAACGCGTAAGGAATCGACCATGTACTAATAGCCTATTAGCATAATTTTCTTTCATATCTCAGGACCAACAAAAATGTGTTTGAGCTTGTTATTGGCAGGAAGTGTTTATAGAATCTATTCGCGGTTTCTGCTCACTTTTTGAATCATACCTCCGAAAAATTACATTATATTGTTTCCTAAGTATACCTATGTATAACAAGCATTTCATACTTCTGTTAATATAAAAGTACATTATTTTTGGTTAAAGTGAACTTTTACATATATTTTATCTATAAATTATAACATTTTATTTTTAATTAATATAAATAAAAACATTACTGTTGGNGAACTTTTACATATATTTTATCTATAAATTATAACATTTTATTTTTAATTAATATAAATAAAAACATTACTGTTGGCAATGCCCAGTAAGAAATAGTTCTTATGGAAAATATTATTACAGTGAGTTCGCACGAATGCGGTGCGTTATCCCTTTTGTGTAATTTTCTAGGCTCGGTTAAGTTTTGTTTGCATGCGGCGAAGGAACATCGTGAAAGTAGAACTATAGCAGGGCTTCAGAAAAGTTGGAAGTAACCATGAATGTACTATAATCTAAACGACGAATTATGTCTCCCACCACGAAAAGGACTTCCCTTATTCGATTCCGTTTTCTGCTTTTTAAACTTTACATCACTAAGGGTGCTGGCAGAACAAAATTCATTATTTAATACTTGTATGAAATGCCATTAAACTTGAAGACGTTACTTGCAGTACAATTATCCTGCATAAAAATTAGACCGCGAATTTTTATGTCATGTGAAAATCACAATTTTAGTGTTTTCAGGATGTACAAATAACAAAAATTAACTCATACATTAATAATTAAAGAAACTTTTAAAATAACCAGATATTAACAAAATTTCATAATAAGTAAATTTCTGCACATTTTATATTTGTAGCAGACTATGATATTTTGTAAAATGAATTTTGCTAAGCATACCTTAAAATGAGTTGAGACATGACCTTACATGCACCCTTCTTAGATTTTCTGTAAAGGTTTTCGTACTTCGTAACGACGCTGAAATTGTGATTTTGACATGCCATAATGCAAAAACACTGCAATATAAATTTTTTTTATGGAAGGAGAGAGTAGTTACAAGTAATGCATATAAGTTGGACGGTATAGTGTACAAATATATAAACTAATGCAACGTGCAATACATAGACCTCCATGCCTGAAAGGGTTACAGATAAAATGTTTTGTAGTACTCTCTTGGGGTTCTCGCCTTGTCGTGGTAGGATGATTCAGTACCCAATGATCCGGACAACATGTAGAAAAGATGGAAGATACAATATATCCNGAACTTTTACATATATTTTATCTATAAATTATAACATTTTATTTTTAATTAATATAAATAAAAACATTACTGTTGGTAATGCCTAGTAAGAAATAGTTCTTATGGAAAATATTATTACAGTGAGTGCGCACGAATGCGGTGCGTTATCCCTTTTGTGTAATTTTCTAGGCTCGGTTAAGTTTTGTTTGCATGCGGCGAAGGAACATCGTGAAAGTAGAACTATAGCAGGGCTTCAGAAAAGTTGGAAGTAACCATGCATGTACTATAATCTAAACGACGAATTATGTCTCCCACCACGAAAAGGACTTCCCTTATTCGATTCCGTTTTCTGCTTTTTAAACTTTACATCACTAAGGGTGCTGGCAGAACAAAATTCATTATTTAATACTTGTATGAAATGCCATTAAACCTGAAGACGTTACTTGCAGTACAATTATCCTGCATAAAAATTAGACCGCGAATTTTTATGTCATGTGAAAATCACAATTTTAGTGTTTTCAGGATGTACAAATAACAAAAATTAACTCATACATTAATAATTCAAAACACTTTTAAAATAACCAGATATTAACAAAATTTCATTAAGTAAATTTCTGCACATTTTATATTTGTAGCAGACTATGATATTTTGTAAAATGAATTTTGCTAAGCATACCTTAAAATGAGTTGAGACATGACCTTACATGCACCCTTCTTAGATTTTCTGTAAAGGTTTTCGTACTTCCTAACGACGCTGAAATTGTGATTTTGACATGCCATAATGCGAAAACACGGCAATATAATTATTTTTTATGGAAGGAGAGAGTCGTTACAAGTAATGCATATGAGTTAGACGGTATAGTGAACACATATAAACTAATGCAACGTGCAATACATAGACCTCCATGCCTGAAAGGGTCAAAGATAAAATGTTTTGTAGTACTCTCCTGGGGGTCTCACCTTGTCGTGGTAGGATGATTCAGTACCCAATGATCCGGACAACATGTAGAAAAGATGGAAGATACAATATATCCCAAGAAATTTACATATTATAAATCAACAGGAAAAAGAAATGCCGGACGACCTAAGAAAGGTGGTTAGAGCAAGAGTGATACTTGGAGATAGCAACAAGCCGTAAATGCTTAAAGCATGAACGAGTAGAAGAAGAAGATAGTTTTGTGGTAACGGTCGATCGGTGTTAGGTGACCAGCGTGTACATGCGGTCTGGTGGGGGTGGGGAGGGTGGCGAGGGCAAGGCGGCTTGCCCCGGGGGACGCTAAGTGGGGCGCCGCGTCACGGGTTCTCTGTGGGTCGCACACGTGTGCCACTCGCCGCGACCCAAATCTGCGCTAACGCGATTGCCTCGAGTGCGTGTGTCGCCGCCGGCGACGCTGCGACGGAAACCCGGCAAGTGGCGCGGCCCGCACACACCTGCACCACCTCCTCACCTCGCCACTGACGTAACGCCCTCCTCCTCGCCGGCGCCGACTGATCCAGGGAGGTGTCTCTAAGACAAGGGGACCGCGGTGATGTAGTGGGTTCGATTTCCCCGGCGGAGACGCCCCAGATTTTCGTGCGTGGGAATCGTGCCGGACGATGCCGCCAGGCGGGTTTTCTCGGGGATCTCCCGTTTCTCCCGCCCTTGCATTCCGGGCGCTGCTCCGTGCTCACCTAGTTTCACCCTCGTAGGCTCTCAAGACGCCGATGTTGAGAGCCGCCCAAATCTCTCCACTCTGATTCGTTGCCGACGAAAAGTCGGTACGCTATTCCCGTGCTTTGCGCACGGCAGAGTGAGCCAGTGTCGTGTTCATCGCTTCTTCTAGCTTCTGTGCCTCAAACGCACTGGACAGTTCCAGGTAGGCAGGCACTTTAATAACTAGAGAATCACGCGAGTTGCTATGGTAACCGTGCTTTCTCGTTAGCTGTGTGATTAGACCTCGAGGCTTGACGCCGCCGGAACGACTCGGAGCAAACAATACGTTTTTATTAGACACCTGAAAAATTCGCGAGTTCTATTACCTATACGCTAGACGGCACAGTCGTATGGACAAATATGCAGATATCACCTGCACATTGATTGTCTGCTGTGACAGAGGAAGGCAGCGGTTGGGCCAGCGTTCTCCAGGAGGCGTCAAACACCGTGTGGACCAAAGGTTGAAATTATATAAACGCACGTGTCTTGCATTTCTAGCTTGTCCCGAAATGAATCAGCGAATTTTTCAGGTCTCTAGTTTGTATCAATAAAACGAGCGAATAAGGTTCAATCCTGCTCCCAAGTGAACAGCCGATCACCGCGCCAGAATAACATACAACTGTGAAGTGTCGCTACTGAAAACTGAAGACGCAAGTTCCCTCAGTCTATAACCATGAGCGCAACTTGTTGGCGGATCCTGGGTTCGAGTACCGTCTAATGCATTATTGTGTATAAGTACGTTGTTTTAAAGAGTAAGTTAAGGTTAAGTGATGAGTATCTAAGCTGCTTCGCTTCCCCTAGACTGAACTATCGGCATAATGCGAGTGCGTTCATAAGTCTAATTTTAAAAAAAATCATAGAACACGATGTGATGCGATCCAACGGTCGTACGTATTGTTTCATACGTGGAAAAAATTATGGCCACATTCTACTGACAAGAATATAGACTAGAGATGGGAGTAGTGACAACATTCACGAAACGGTGACAACCAGTGACAGTGATACATAAATCCCAGTGAGAAACAGTTGTCACTGCTTGTCATCTTCCGTTATTTTATTAATTGCACCTTCGCTGTGAACCACGATAATAAACGGGTTGGACAGCATTTAAAACATAGTTAAAACTGTAATGCATGCGTATTGAATTCAGTTTACAACGGAATTGTCCAAACTATGAATTACCAAACCATCACCATATTTTGAGCCATGCGTTTATGCATTACGGATAGAGACGTTTACGATATATACAAACATATTTCATGTGAGAAATTTTACAAAAGAAGTAATTTGTAATAAGTATAATTATCCTAAAATTTTATATTTTGAATTTTAGGTGATTTTTTATTTGACATTTTTTATATGTATATGTAATTTTTAATATTCCAGACGTTAATATTTCTTATTTTACAGACATGTAGGTATGTAATAAATTTAATTTCTTTGGTTTGAAATGTAATTTATTTAAAGTGTGTTTAAATTCCAGTTATTTCATATTTTGGCTGCGTTTCATTATTATGTGATTTTTTTTTGCGCAGTATTTCAGAGCCATTAGCGAAACTATGTCATATGAAATTTGGAATGCTGAAGAGCACTGCTTCAAAAATAAACCTCCATCACTTATGCACCACAATTTAAATAATACAAACAATGTAATACAGAACTTGCAACTACAAATGAAACAGCTAGATGTAACAAGGAAACGTAACCACGTATTTTTTCAAGATGAAATATTGCCATGCCTACTGAACGGCCTTCACGTAGTTAGCTAGACCTGACCGACTACGCGTATCATATAATCTTCGGCAGTTCCAGTGACACAGCACAGCAGGAACTGCACACATTCATGGAGCACAACGACCGTGGCAGAGCGGCCTTGAAAGAGCGACAGCGACAAATGACACGGATCGTCTCTGGCCTGGTCACCGATTCGTGGGAACCGGTGGCGCGGTCGCTGTCACCGTGACTTAGAATCTTCTGTCACTACACGTGACAGTGACAGCCCTGGAGCAATGGCAAAGTCGCTGTGACCGGAAATTTTACCCATCCCTAAAATTTCATTTGTGCAATTCCAAACCGCAAACGTTTCGAAAACCAGATTGTAAAAAAAAATATATATATAACTGGACTGCATAAAAAAACCTAAGTGTCACGTATTTTGTGATATTTAGTGGCTATGAATACTTTTCTCGCAAATAAATGGAACCTTTTAGCCGTACTTTCATTACTGCTGAATTCACTTGCCGCTAGTTATAAAATACAGTTTTTACTGCGATGTTTCTTCTTTCTTCGATTAACTTTTAGGCCACGAAGGCCTGATATCACTTGAATGCCTCGTTATTTACAGCACTGCATTCGACAATTGACTGTCTTCTTTTTGTTCCCACGCGGGCCCACGGCGCAATCCTGCCGCGAATTTATTATGTGCAAAATTAATGACTCGAGAGTTAAAATGAAACAGCAACAGGAAACACCATCGTTAGCTGCGCAGGGATGTAATAATGTCGTATGGGCACATTTGCCCCCAAAATTTATCGTTGTAATAAAGTACAACTGCAGGTACGAAGCATGTATTTAATCATATTTTATTGTATTAACTAAGAGCATAAATATTATTTCAGACGCAAACCATACTCAGTAAATAACCAAACGAGTGCGACGAGATATACAGCCAGTCATAAGGCAAAATTCTGTATTTTGCAGCACGACGACTGTAATTTTTGTTTTCATACATATATTCCGCAAAATAATTGGGTCGAATTTTGGCCCAATTTTCAGATGTTAGCCTACACTTTAGTGCCCTTGATGAATTTTTTGTTTGGACTTGCTATGGCAATGTGAGATACGTATTTCGAAAACGCACTGTACATTACCTGAAACTATGAACTAACGTCCTGAAAGCTTGATGTAGTATTTATTGCCACTGAAGTACTATACAACGACGCGAATGGAATGCTGCGATTTCATGCGGCAAATTCTTCCTGACGGAATTTTTAGTTATATCTTGTTCGCAGCTAAGCACTCCAAAATAATATTTAAGAAAAAAACCTTGCCCGTAACTGAATATAACCTTTTTTAGTTATTTATTTTCTTGGTCAAGTTAAAGCTATACTTTATATAATTTATGTAAGTCTGTTTAACAAAATAAATTAAGAAACGTTTAATGTTTTCTAATCTGATATCAATGTAAACTGTAAATTGACTGGAGTGGGAAAACATTTACATGTATTAACACAAGTGAAACGTTCAATTTGGTGGTCGCTGAAACTGGTTACATCTTTGTTTCCAACATGTTAACGATGTCATCTGATCAAAGCTTAGGGACCAGTTATTTGGTAAACGGCAATGATAATTTGAACATGTAACGGAGGAAAAAACAATGGGTAAAGAGAATTAAAAAAAACAGTTGTTTTCGAAGTGCCCAATTAAACCGCTAACAATTAATGACATTTCACACAATGCAATGTTTTATTAATACTCGCGAAACATTTTTCTTACTGGCAACTTACGCCAGAGAAAAGTTGTAACTCTGATTCTCAGTTCTTGTTGATAATGTCGTAGTTCGGAAATTAGCAAAGCATTAAAATCGCCGAGAGTAGACTCGCACAACTGTTCTCCGGTTCAGTTATCGCGAAGGCGGGTAGAATGGGAATTGAGGGAAGAAAATTCTCACGGCAGTATTGAGGCAAGGACTCTTTCGTGATCGTGAGAGTTTATCCTTCCTCGTTTCCTTGTTTCCTTCACTTTGCATAGTTTCTATTCACCTTCGTCTGGTTCGTCTCTTGTGTGCTTCAAACACTAGCCGGAAAACAAATTATTGCCCGGCTACAGTGCAGTTCCTTTCTGAAGGACGTCGCGCTTCGTATTATTAGTATTGTCTGTGTGGTTCTGTTATTTAGCAGAATGTTAAACACAATCAACATTACCAAGACATGTACTGCCCCTTTTAACTGAAAAATGATGAAAATAAAATGTAAACTCAATCGTTGAGTGACGACATCACCTGAACAGTCACTACGATGCACAGTAATCACATACCTGAGATAATAAAAACCGGCTGACGCAAACGCTATTTGCTTCGGCGGTCGACAGCGGTCAACTTCAAGTATGTTGCGTGGCGTAATCAACAAGAAGGATCGCCAAGGCAATAAATATTTCAATTAGCTGCCGCTCGTTGCAATCGGTGTCAAAATGCACGCTCACAGAACAATACGAAAGCACAGAGTAAGTACGCGTGCAGAAGTGAAACAGCCGCTTATACCGCGAGCTCCAGCCACAAGCGCCAGCAAAATGGCGCCACTGCCCAGCGACATGTTGGAACGCAGTTCGCCAATCGGCGCCTGGTAACCTACTCGTCAGCTGACGGCCAAGCCAATAAAGAAACTTTCGCGGCACGCAGTAGTCAGACACGAGGCCCATCCCCAAAACCTCGCTCAGCCAATCAGCGAATGGTTAAATAAACCGCCGCGCCATTTCGGCTCTGTGTTCTTGTCTACTCTGTGACAAAATCACAGGACTCCTGGCGTACATACGCGGTGATTTTCGCGTAGGATACACTTTCGGATATGTGGCGGACGTTGCCGTTGGCAAAGGGTTTCTTCGGTGTACTCTCGTTTCCTCCGTCCTTGCATTCCGCCGTCACTTAGGCCTCATTGTATAACAAATTGGATGGCAAGCACCATTGCGTCCCTCTTCCCTTAGCATGCACCCCTCTATAAATATTATTATTATATCTGCAGACCTGAATAACATTAAACATGAGGGTAGGCTATAGATTTGGTGTGCAACAAAAAAAGAACAATTAACTAACTAAGAAATTTACAAAGACAATGCCGTTTTTTTTAAACCAGAAAGGGGGCAAACGGTTGTATATCAGAGTAACTTATTACTCGAACGAAATTTCACAAGGAAACGGATAATGTCGATACGTTATTGTTCTCGTCATGGTTGTTGGCTCTGTGGGGTTTATATTTGGTTCAAGTCTGTTCATCCTAGACTATAATCGCTGTCAGCGAAATACCAAAGAGCTATGCAAACCCCAAATCAAGTTTTTCCAGGGTCACTGAATTTTCACTCTTTCGCCACCCCGATACTGCATCCCGTCAATCTGCAACTAGTCTCTATCTCATTTACTCTGATGGCATGTACGGATCGCTGGCGAACCGTGGTAGCTATTCCAAATGCCGAATGCTCTGAAGGATGACGTGGGTTTAAATACCAATATGCTGCTTGCTGTTGACAACTACTGTAATAAACCGTCGAAAACAAAATAAGAAAAAAAACTGCCATTTATTTACGCGTTACTGCTACAGATGTGCCCATTCAAATTCGTTCCTTCCTTTTGTGTTTTACATATTAGAAATAATCACCGTCACAGCAACACACGCACGGATATATGTATGTGTATATATATATATTTTTTTTGTATACAGAGTGGATATGAATTGTACCGACAAACTTCATGAGGTGATTCGTCATCAAAAAATTGGTCGAAAATATATACACAACATATAGTCTAAGTCTATTCTGAAGGGGGTGAAAACCGCCCTTGAAAGTGTAGTTGAAGCAGATGTTTTTTGCTAGTAACAGAGCCAAAATGAACGACAATTGTTTGAGTTTCCGGATATTATTACACGACGAAGTACAAAGCACAAAAATATGGGCGCCAATATCAACCCCCATCCATGAAAAGTAAGGGGTTGGCAGCACATTCGTGCAAATAAAAATGTAACAGTTTCACTTTGTTTGTTGTTTCCTGTGTATTTGTAATCAAACGTACATGGTGAACAAAATTTTCGTCTTGTGTTTTTAAGCTAACTGCCGCCGTTTTCGCAAAATTTATTCATAATGTTCCAACAATGAATCTCAACGTCTGGCACATAGTAACACATTTGCTGTCGGTGCATGATGTTATTTTTAATGACATCCTGTATTATTGGAACAAGTCGTGTGCCACGTGTTATCCATGCCTACCCCAACAAACTATCGCTGATATGCAAGTAGGGCCCGTGGTAGCAAGATGTGCTGCCAACCCCTCACTTTTCATGGAAGGGGGTTGATATTGGAGCCGTGCTATGTACTTAAACGTTTAATAATGCAGTATCCAGAAACTCATAGACATTCATTGTTCATTCTGGTTCTGTTACTAGCAAAAAACTTCTGCTTCAACTACACGTTCAAGGGCGCTTTTCACTCCTTCGAAATAGACTTAGGCTTTACTTTGTGTATTTATTTTCGACCAATTTTTTGATGAGGAACCACCTCACGAAGTTTGTCGGTACAATTCATATCCACCCTGTATATACACAGACACACATATAGGGCCTATATAAAAAAAAAAAAAAGTGTGAAGCGAAGTGAGTATGGAGCAGCGCCGGAATGCAAGGGCGGAGGAAACAGGAGATCCCCGGAAAGAAACCCCACTGACCAGCAGCATCGTACCACGCGATTCCCAAGTGCAAAAACCTCGCCGGAGATCGAACGCGGTTCACCTTAGTGGGAGGCAAGCGATCTAGCCGCTACGCCAACGCGGCCCCGTGAATTGGTATCAGTCGTAAAGTCTCAGTATATTAAAGTAACGTCAACAAGTCCAGTAAACATAAAATAACCAAGTCTTGATTAATCACTCCGACGCCAAGGTGAAGTACGAAACCGAAGATAATCGTACGCGAGTGGCCATATATCTTGTCTATTAATGACTGTTAATACACAACATTTGATGAGTATTACAAAAATGAAAAACCAACGTTAAGAAGTTCGTGTACGTGCGTCAACACGAAAAAAGAAGAGGACGGGAATCGTCCGTAAATGTAATAATACGACACTTCTAACTTTTACGGCATAATTAAACGTGTCCTTGAACTCCTAAAACAAATACGCCCAAAACATTAAAAAAAAACGCAAGTATTCGGGTACGAAGTAGGTAAGTACGCAGAGACGTAATGGCGTAACGGTTCCTTCTATGCGGGCGTACCCATTCTCTGCTTGACTCCGAATGTTTTTGGGAACGGGTTTTGCATCTGATTGGCTACTGCACATTAGGAAACGTTCTATATTTGCCGGGCTGCTAGCTGGCGAGTAGTTTACTAGGCGCTAATAGGCGTTCCAACATTTTGTTGGCCAAGGGGGCACCATTTTGCTGGCGTGTGCGGTTGTATTTCGCGGTATAAACGGCTGTTTCACATCAGTATTCTTAAGTAATGTGTATAGACCCAGGAATTTCGCGGGTTCATTCGGCAACAAGCTAGACTCCACAATCCTTTGTATACTCAAGGATCAGTCATCTGTCCATTGGCTGTTGCTCCAGATTAACCCCAGACCAGGTAGCACGGCATTCGGTCCTTGTTTCCCTTGGAATTTCGTCATTGGTCGAAAGTCGTCCCGGGAGTGTCTAACGCAGTGTGGTTCAACGGAAACAGAAACTTTAATGTACATTTGATTGAAGTTTAACTTGTCCTCAAATGAATTCCCGAAATTTCCGATTCTCTAGTAATGTTTGGTTTACACTTAGCCATATGACGGTCGCTGTGGACAACACAGCAGAGTTGGCAACATGTTTCATCCCTACATAATAGTTTTATTTTCCAGCAGAAGTGCATTTAAAACGGATTATTTTTCAATTCCCGAATCTAGGACTTAGGGCCAAACACATTCATACAAGGTCTTGAATGCGAAACTGTGGTAACAAAAAATATGACACTTGATCACTGCCACTAAACTAACAATTGAAGCCCTGGTTAAAATGCAACTCATACAGATAGCAAAAAAGTGACACTTACAGTAAAATTTAAACCTCAATTAATTGTATAAGACAACCGCGATTTGGTTTGTAACTATGTCAACTTATGATCCGACGAATACCGAGTTCGAATGCTAGGCGAGGTATGGAATGCGCATGCCTTTATTTTAGTTTGAATTTAGGTTTGGCATAGTTTAGTGCAGGTTGTGCCCCAGCCATTATCCCCTTCCCCAACGAATGGTAATAAACAATAATAATTATTATTATTGGCTTATCGTCAGTAGAAGTTTTGTAAATGAAAAGCGAACGGGCTTCAAAATGGACATGATCTCAGGTTCACATACGCTCACGAATAAGATGGCTGGACAAACACTTCACAGTACACGGGCCACACATTTATTTTCCTCGTCCGTGGGGCGGCGATACGGGCGACAATAACACGCGCGCCTAGTGTCACATCGCTCATACGCGCAATGCGCTGGATCGGCGTGCGGTGCTTACTGTCATCACGCTTGTCCGTGCTAACTAAACCAGTAACCGAAAAACTTTGTTACACGCGACGAAAGCCCACATATTTAACTAAGACTGTACCGTGTTACTTTTGTCCTGCCTCTTAAGAAAACTGCGCAAGCGAGCTCTAAATATGTGATGTTTTCACAAATTTCACGATTTTTTTTCTTTCTTCGAATACCGGCTTGCAGCTGCGAAATTTAAATAGAGGAAATTTCGCCTCAGTGCGTTAATTTTAAATATATGCGTGTCAAACAAAATATATTCTTTGCCAGTTTTTTTAGGAGAAGAACACTACGAGCGTATATTTTCGATAAAGATATAAAGTATGTACTTTTCTGTTAAATATAAATTTTAAAAATTCCTCGCAAACAGGCTATACATGTTATGGAAACATCTCCGCTGTATGGGGACTTCTAAAAAATTCGCGAAGAATACATTTTGTTTGAAGTGCCTTTAATATGATAAAAACAAAATCACACGGCTTTGATAATCGGTTTTGATCTTTTCTGGCAAAAAGTCGTGTTCCCGGGATACTTATTCACTGAGATACGTGTAAACGCGCAAACAACGAACGTACAGAGAGTACGTCCTGACTGCTAACTCTCAACACGACTATAGAAACTCTCGTGTGGACACGATGAACTCTGTTACTTCCGTCAACCGCTGGGGCACGTTTCGAGAATAACAAACACCACTTAGTCAAGAAGGCGTGTCCAGTTTCGTAAAAGACAAATAGGCGATGTCGTCTGGAATGGATGGAGTTGGATGGAACAACTATTTATACTCTGTCAAGCGTAGGTGTATCGTTATTATTATCCCTTGCGAGCGCCGACAGAGAACGCGTCCGTCTGAGTTCATCCAATTTTTTTAATGGAATGGTTGCGGGATTTTTTTACCACGCTGTTGCTTAACTTGGAGTTCCGTAAGAAGTAATTGATATAAAAAATGGCGTACCAAGATAATAATTTACAACCGATTGTAATATGCGAATGATGACACATATACCTAATTAATTCAACAGATTATCCTTAACTGTTGGTGAGAATATTGATCAAGCTCGTGCAGCAAGCCAGTGTAAATTTGACAACTCTAACGACGACTAGGTTCCATGGGAAGAAAATATTTCGTTCGCGCTTAAAAGGTTTTCTAAAGCTTTTAGTCATAAGATATAAAAAATGTAACATTAAAAATATTAAAAGGTGCTAAAAATGTATCACATACACAACAAATAAACATTTTACGGAAACCCCCATAAACTTTTGTTAAAATTATAGTCGTTTATTTGAGTGTCGGAATGCAAGAGCGGGGGAACGGGAGATCCCCGAGAAAACCCGTGAACAAGCGGCATCATTCGGCACGATTCCCAGGAACGAAAATCCAGGGAGTGGCCCCGCTGGGAATGGAACCCGGTTCGCCTTGGCGGAATGAAAAGTCTCGCCATGTATCGCGCATTTGGAGTATGGCTGTGACTGGGTTTGAGCGATGGCGTCCACAGCCAGCAGACAATCTACGCTGCAGGTAGAGGTTCGTTCCAAAATCCTACCTACAGTATACTTCAGGCTAGGCTGAGATGCGAGGACTGAAAACAACACTGCTTTTCATTTATAACAGTCGCTGTACGGTCAATAATGTAGTCCATTCACATGTTACTTCCAGCTTTTCTGAAGTCCTGCTAAAGTTCTACTTCCAGGATATTCCTCCGCTTCATACAAATAAAGCTAAAAACGAACCGAATTCATGCGCACTCAAATTTAATAATATTTTGCATAAGGACTATTTATTACTAGGCAATACCAACACACCTATTTTCCCACTGTTTTATTCATACCAAATATAATGTATTTTTATGTTAACACAAGTATACAACGCTTGTGATACATTACATATTTGGGAGGAAAAAAACGCATCATACACGGGATGAATTTTCAAATGTTTTATTCAAAAAGTGTGTAGAAACCGCTAATAGATTTTACCAGTCAGAACACAANGATGGGGGGGGGGGGGGAAGTCGGCCCTTAATCCGTTCAATTACGAGCTCAAATGTTACAATTGTGTAATATTGTGGTGAACGATGTACTTGTGACGAGAGTACTTCTCGCGGCCAATGAACTACGTGCTGCGTGTTCGGTATTATCAGCATAAGCCATTCTTAAACGGGGCGTTCAGAAACTTTCGCGAATCAGGTTACCCACAAAGGAGGCGATCCAAACACCGGGCACTGATTACTAGCTGTGTGCGGTAGGTACCGGTCACAAGTATCCTTCGAGCGCAATGGGCCCTCGATCGTGGACAGAGACTAAACTCGTCAATACCAAACGCCGTTATACATTCACAGACGAAGATCAGCAGGTGGCCTGAGACGACGAGAAGTAGGGCCAGCTAGCGTCAAACGCGCTTCCGAGAGTCCGGATGAACTGGAGGTAGTTCAAGGTTAACACTTCAAGAATATAACTTCTACAGCGATACGTGGTTCTTTCTTCAGTGACAGCCAGAACTCACAACTAATAACGACTGCGTCAAGCTGCACAGGCCGAAGTAACTAAATCCAAAAACTGGAACACTAGTACCGCGGCGATACAACCGCATCTTCTAGGCACAACTTTCTGTACTGGACGATGAGCTGAAACTCTGAATCTAGTAATGCACGAACATTTAGGCAGAATGGCACTTTAATTCTCCACACGGACAACGCCCGCTCCGAGCGTTGCAGCTGTCACGACGTCACTAGAAGTCGAGAGAGCTGCCGCATGACATTGGTCTTTAAGGTTCTACCTGTGACACATGTGAAGTGGCTTTGTGTTCTCAACTAGCTGCAGGATGGATCGTTGTTTTCTCTGGCAACACATGCAATTCTTCCTCGCAGTACAGTCAACATAAATGCAAGCCAAGGCAGTTGAAGCACGGGTTCAGTGTTCCCACCGCCAATCACACACAGCGGACAAAGAGAACAGTTACAAATGGTATGAGCCCCTTGACACGCGAGTACATTCGTCATTGCCCGACGTTATAAGAACGATGAGTTTTTAAAATCTGCACGCGGCGAAGTGTTGCAGCGCCTATTTACAGAACATAGGCAGATTTCAGCCGAGACAGCTGTGTTTGCCAGTGGCACAATTTCACTTTTTTATTCACTATAAAGTCTGACAGTTGGTCATCTTTACGTGATCATGAAACACATCAAAATTATCAAGTACCTTCTAATTCCCTTCGGCCAAACCATTTATTCAATAATACACAGTTCAGTTCACTGATTGGAAGTATCCAGAGTCTTAAGACAAATGCACATTTAGTGAGAATAATCAGGATTATTAACCTACAGGGATATGCCAGCAAAATAGTGTTACTGGTGGGCAGAATGTTGGAGCGCCGTTCGCCAATTATCGCCTGGTAATCTCTCGCCAGCCGGCATCTCAGCCAATAGGAAAACTTTCGCAGCATGCAGTAGCTAATCAGAGCTTCATGCAGCCAATCAGAGAAAGGGTACGCCGACATCAAAGGAACCACCACGCCATTTTTTCTCTGTAACGGTTGTCCGCCGTTTATTGAGCGAAAACCATAGATAGCAATACCTGCTTTTAACGTATATATTTTAAGTGGCCTTCCTGGTTGTCATATGTCTCATAGTAACAGTTATGTCTATTCTAATTTTAAAAATACTATATGATTTTCTAATATAAATCAATTTTCAGGACAGAAATGAAAGTCGATATTTTATTCTCCAATAAAAAATTTGGTTATTGAAACAGAAATGTGGTCGTTGAAAAGTGTCAGTCGGCAAGAATCGTTGTAAGAAGTCCTCTATTTACAAAATTTATTCCTCCGTAAAAAAAAGCGTTTTAAACTAAAGTGACGCTGCTGTACCTTTGCTGAACAGCTTGCAGTATTAAAACCTTGTATTCACAGCTTAAAACTCCGAGGAAACAGAACACGCGCGAAGCTTGTTTGTACTACTTTCCATCGCCGTCGCAACGCTTTGTATGTGACCTTGAGGCAATCCCCCTTAATGGATAGCACAGTACAATTGGCGACGATGTCAGAAAATCAGTTCGGTGTTTCACTGTGGGATTAAAAATTGCGGCGTTTTAATGTAGGGTATATGAATTTATTTAATTTACCTTGTTTCGTGATTAAATTAATAATAATAGTAAAATTTATAAAATATGTTTTCTACACAGTCATCTGGTTTATCTAATTGTAATTGTACGTAAAGCGGAAAGGATATCTACTGGGAAGAAAAGTAGATCCGAAGCATGGTTTTGAAATATGCTTAGGAAACCGGGGACAGCCGTACACACCAGTCTGGAAGAACTTAGTAATTTTTTTTTTTACATATTTACCACCGTGGAACTAGGCAGAGGGAATGGAACGTTAGTCAGTTCTCTCTCTCTCACCACCCCTCCCCCTATCCAACCTCGACTGTCGGGGGCAGACACTGTGGTCGAAACCGTCTCCAGTTCGTGTGTGTATGTGTGTGCGCGTGTGTCGGTGACCGCCACGTGTGGGAGGTTGGTCCGCTATTCTCAACCCGCAGACGCGGCCAGCCT
>NQII01000390.1:135252-175883 GCA_002778355.1 Clitarchus hookeri | reverse complement strand
AAGTACTTTTCCATTACCCGATGATGATCGCATTATGGCCCCACGGCGCCTGCAGCCTGTTTGACCAGGCTTTTTAAATAACCAGTTACGGTTCCCCCCCCCCTTCCCACTTTCACACGACTCTTGGCTCTCGCTACTGGCCCAACGAGGTGATCTTATCTCCCGCCTTCCTACACGTCGAGCAGAAACCCAACACCAATTAATTTACCTTGGTAAATTAAATAGTAAACAAAATGTTTTTGCCAGTGTAATTACGTTTAATCCCGTGTTGATTCGTTGCTCCCACCAGCGTTCTCATGTTATTCCGAAAGCACGTGCAAAACTTACCATAGGCTATTCACGGAAAAGTGAGCACTTTTGAAGTCCTAATTACTTTTTCATTTCAGAAATTTTTTTATCTCTTTAAATAAATTTTGCCATGTAAATGACAAACACAGTGCGTATATTCCATCACACTCGGAAGTTAACGCCTGACGCTAAAATAGAATGTATTTATTGACTATTATTCCAAATGAAAGGGATTTCAAAAGTACTCACTTTACCATGAATTGCTTATATTTACAGTTATGTGCATTGCGCGTAAGATTTTATCAATAATACAGTAAGTAATTAAATTTACGTATTTTATTAGTAGGAGTATAAAATTTTATATCTGAATGAGTTTAGTTTTTCTTTCTTGAGGCTAAAATTTTATATTTTGATCTAAACGAAGTAAGTGATATGCTAAGGAAATAACGCGTGTTTTTACCTTAAAAAATTGAAAGACAAAAATGTACTAGTGTAGACCGCAGTTATCCATAATAAATCCATGTCTAAACAGCAAATGATCGAAGCATTAAATTTTAACAAATTTGTGTAAATATCACCTTTGCAGATTTGGGCAGTGGCGCCTTAGCTCCGTGTTTCATCTCCTGTTCGTCACTTTCGTACCGTGATGTTTACAAATAAATTAAATTTATGGCAAAAAAAATGGTTGAGAAAGCAACTGCACACGAGTTTGCGTCTGCTGCCCGAGTTCATGACATACGCGGCAGTTTCACCTCTGTATTCTTCAGTAATCTGTGTCAACTCTATGAAACATTCAACGAAGTTCTTTGGCGAACGAACTTTCTTCGTGGCTTCCGTAAGACGCTGATGTAGCCAGTGGAAGTTGCAAGTAATAAAGAACTAAGAACTGCTGGCTGGGTGTGCTGACGGATGAGGACGGCCAGGCACTCAGTCAGTCGATCCTCTCTCACTTCATACACTTCATCCTCTCTGTAGCTCGCGGCGGACAGCCAAAACACAAGCGCACGTTCTCACGGTTCCCTTTTGCACGTTAAAATAACTGACAGAAAACAGAGCTACGTATAAACGGAAAAATTAACACGAAAGTAATTTACAGATACTGTGTTAAAAAAAAAAAAAAATCTTCTATAAAAATAATTCTTGTGGATTGAATTTAATTCCTTACTACGAACATTTACATACACTGAAATGTAAATAAGAGTAAAGGAATATTGAAGTCTGAATACTACACCATTGAAAGAACTAGATACGAAATACCAATGTAGTGGAGAGATTTAGGCGGCTCTCAAAATCGAGGTCTTGAGAACCGATGAGGGTGAAGTGAGGTGAGTATGAAGCAGCGCCGGAATGCAAGGGAGGGGGGAAACGAGATATCCCCGAGAAACCCCACCGATCAGCGACATCGTCCAGCACGATTCTCACGTGCGAATATCCGGAAATCGAACCCGTTTCTCCTAGGTGGGAGGCGAATAATCTGACTACTACCCCACCGCGGCCCCTACGAAATACCAAGCTTTGGCTAAATATCAAGATATATATTAAATTCACTTTTAGCTGGAATTGTATTGCATCTTATTCCTGCGTAATGGGGATCGTTCTTTTACTGAATGTACTCCTGTCAGTTTCTTCCTTGAAATATACGCAACACACGCAAGATTTTCTTTTCAAAAGTCAATTTAGCACTATTATGGACTGTAGCTCCATCGGGTATTTTTTATATATTATGACTCGTTATTACGTCATGCTCGTGATGTTCTTGCATATATGCCAGTACTTCATTGTTTGTCACGTGGATGATTTTTTCATGTACACGACGGTTTCATATCTTTTACACTCGTTTTCCCCAACAATTGCGCTAGGCTGATGGTGTTTCGGGTGCATGATTTAGTGTAACCTACGACTAAGTATGCATTGTTAACAGTAAAATTGTATACCGCTGTATTTGTCAATATATGACTTATTGTTAAGGGTTACCCAGGCTAACAATGACTCGGGCCGCCAGCATTTGTGTTGGACTTATAGTGTTAGTCGTACACATCACAGTCGATTTCGCAGTGCTGATCCTAACTGCTGCCTTCATGCAGTACCAACGCCGAGCAGTTCTGTTTATCAACCGGTCAGTTTTCTATGGTTGCAATAATTTATATCATCATCCAACCGGTCGAATACGAAGCTATGATGTAATTCTCTCTGTAGTGGGGTAGAGCGAAATCAGTATGCGCCTATTTGCTAGACGAGTGCATGCAGGCCGATGTGTATGTGTGTGCTATTCCAGACCCTACACTCCTACATGCAACGGTAACTTTGCAACGCGTCTGTATGTATACCTTTAATTTCTATACATGCGTGGACAGTTTTTACATGTTCCCGAACTTCAAAGATTTAGAAATGCTGACCAACTATACTTGTAACAGAGTTTAAGGCCTACTTTTCTGGGCCTCGGTGGGTGGCGCACGAAAGTAAACTAAACGACTACGTACATATAGACTTAATACAACCTGCGGCACGCAGGTGAAAATGTTACGTTTCTTGCTCTGTACTACGGAGTAGTTTAAGGTTATGACTCACCTAACATAACTGCAGCACGATCCCGAAACACTTATCTAAGAAAATTTGCATTTTATTTATACGAGCAACAATTTACCAATCAACAGGGGATCTTCCGTAGCAGGTATACGCCATTAAGGCAGAAGGTCCATTCCCAGAGCTTCGAGCGACCAGTACACGACTGAGAACGCCTACATCAAAACTATTATCGCCGTGCCACTTTGCTTCTGTATGCTTGCCTATTCCGTGATTCGATTACCATGGACGGAGCAGGGTCCTCAACGGTTGTATTCATAGGATTATGTTATCAAAAGATATAATTTACTAGGGGACAAAAAAAATAATGCAATCAGTTAAAAATCGCCTAGCCTCACATCATTTTTCACGGCATAGAGTTGTGGGGTTGTCTCGTGTGTTGCCGCATGAAATCCTAAGCACGAGTTTACTTCGCTGCTACGAGAGAACTACGCATGGCTGCAGTAAAGGCGACGGTGCATACGACACACGTGTGAAGGTCGGCCTTTACCGCCTCTTCACCTTAACGTACATACACTGAAGCCATGCAAGCCTTCCCCATCTCCCACTCGCGGTCAGCAGCTGCTCCAGTTCCTTTTGCCAATGGCAAGCAAGGTTCATTCTCGAGAAACGTTAAATCGACAAAGTTTGCCCTGTTAATTATTGCATGCATAAAGGTCATCCTTAAAGATATCACTGTAAAGTTCTGGCTGGTAGGGAAAGAAATACTGACTACTGGCATTCAAGATCAGTCTATCCCAATAACGACTTAATGAGCAAAATATTTGTAGTAATTAAAATGTGCACACGAAGTTCGATCATCATGTTCTGCTATAGCGTGCCGACTTTCCAGTTCTACAAGTACTTTAACCCGGTTCTGTATCTGTCATTCAGCGGCTCCCTAATGCCAGTAACCTTATAAAGTGAGCAGAATCCGAAACTTTGTAAGTGTCGGTCAATATTTGGGACTGCCTTTTTATATGTGCTATTACTGCTCAGGTCCTGGATTTTTGTAATAATGTCTGTAGTCTTTAACGGCAGAAGGCATGCACATGTGGCGAGAGCAGACCCTAACTGTGAAAGTTTAAGGACTCAATCATGACAGTGCATGTGTCCACTTTGTGTACATTCATCAGACGTGATTTACTGCCTCCGGTGTGGAAACTGATCTGTCTTCCAGCAAAACTGTGCTCTCATAAACGCTACCACTCTGTCTCCTAATATACGAGATGTTGAACAAGAAGTGTATTTAATTATCTAAGCTGTGCACAGAAGAAATAAACATCCAATAAGGCAAGTCTGTCACGTGGTGAGAGACATCATTCGTTGTTGAGACTATATTGCGCAACCATTGCCAATAACTTCAAACATAAACACAATTTTATTGATCCCAACATATGACAGAGCATCATACTGATAGTTGAACAGTTACAAACAAAAAAAAAAGTGTCCACTGCAAGCTTAAAAATATATTTATCAACGGCTGGAAGGGTTAAAACTAAAATGACGACAACCGGTTGTCATTCATCGGAGGTTTTGCCCTCCTCTGCACACGCAGACCTGTCCCGAACAGCGGCTAGTTCCCGAAATAACTCACCTTTTTGCGACGAAGCACTCGGCAAGAACGACGGCCGCGCACAATGCACGCGGCAGGCCACGCCCAAAAATGGTAACGGGGAGAAGACCATTCATGCGGCTTCGAGCGGGACACGTCCAGACTGCTCCCCCCACCCCCCTCATCCGACTCCCGGTGAAATGCGACGAGGGTCTGACGTTCAGCATGCATGTCGTTTATGACTGGCCAAATGTAGCACGCGCTGTGTTGTTAAATCACTCGCTGAACGTGAGCTACATGCATCATCTAGAGGACGGCGACACTGGCTGGAGATCACACGCTTCCATCCCAAGTCGTCACGGCGTGTACACTGCCATCCCAAGTTGTCGTGGCGTGTAGCAATATGGCTCCTCGAACGCCAACTCGCCGAGCTTTACGCAAAACGTTGACGCACGTCGATTTGGAACGAAGTTCGTGTCCTCACTCCTCGACGTGCCTCTTGTCGCCCGTTGCCATAGAAAGATGTCACGCAGTGTTGACATTTCGGCAAGCAAGCAAGTGCCAAGACAGGTGGCGTACGCAGTGAGTCGTGGCCGCCAAACGCGAAAACAGACCTCTGACAATGTTGCCAACAGTCCCGCGCGCACACACACACCACATTCGGAATTCCTATGGCATAGGTCAAATGTAGCTCTACCAGCTCGCATGCACTCTTCATCACATCCAAAAACCTGATATGCGAAGACAAGCATGCTGCTTACCGTGCTTAGGGCATTCTTGTCACAACCAACAAAAAATTAATTTAATTGTGCGACAATTTCATTTTTGCTTATATCAACTGATTTAGGCGGGAGAAAAAAATATACAGTTTAAAGCTGCACTCACATCAAAACCGGAGACTTGTGTGAAGATAATATCTTAGTGAGCTCGACTCGAAAAATTCTTTACGGCTTTCAGTTCCAATTCCATGGTAATAATGCTTGCTTCTGGGCTGCATTTAATGACAAGTCTTCAACGTTAGGCGCCCTTATTGGTAAGGAATCTAAATATCCATGCCTCCACTTGGCGGCAGGTTTTTCTTTTTGTCCAACTGCCGTTTCTTTTGCGAGGCCAGTTTCATATCTGGCAGTGGAGCACGGAGCTCTATCACGCCATTCTTCGTGGTTGTTGATAAATTCCTCACGTTGTTTCTCGCCTCTGGCAGGGTCAGAATGGATGGCATAAAGTAAAGTTTGGTGCTAGACTGAGCCTGTTGCCCTACCTGTGAGCCGGCGCTGCCGGGTGAGGTGAAATAGGGGTTTAACTGCAACATAGTAAAATATGAAAATGGGAGCACCCCAAACAAACAGCATTCCAGGCCCTCTGCAGCCAGGTTCGACCGGAGTTCTCAATACTGGCAGCTGACGGTGGAATTACTCATATTTATTTAAACGCACTAAAACACTGAATATTGAAAAATTAAAAGAAACATACATTGTACGAAACCATAAAGCTGTTTCTATTTTAAAATGTTATTGTTATTAACTAAACGGTTGATTACTTTTTGAACGTCCTTCCTTGTTTCCTCTGCCAGTCCATTTAGAGTCCTTCCGCCACGTTCATATTATACTGTAAAAGCCGTACTTACATTTCCATACACAAATGTCCTCCGTGACCGGTCTCATTCGATCCAAGGAGTCCGGGGTTCAAATCCTAGGTAAGTAAATTATGTGTATAATATTTTTACACGTAAGTTTATGCTAGTTTATCATGTAAACCATCTCCACATTAGCCTCTCAGTACAAAGCGTGAATTTTACAAACTACTAATTTTGAAATATCCAACAAATGTTTATTTCCGTACACTTTTTATATGTTTTCAGTTAACCATAAAGCTCGACGAAGTAGAACGTCTTCTAAAATTTAAAATAAATATTTCGCTTTGTTAAGAATCAAAAGTTAAATTAATATTTACCAACTGCAAAAACACTGGGGAAGTTCAATTACTTGTAGGATAGAATTCAGAGTCCTATGTACACTAGACCCTCGATGGTTGTGCATCAGCGCCATCGAATTCGGTATTTGCTTACCTGCAGGCTCCTCCAGAACGTGTCGTGACAGTGACGCGTCTGTAAAGTAACGGAAACGTACTACTAGTTTTAATAAATTCCAGAATTTTTCTGGTCGCTATCCATTTCCCAAAGGCTGGCAGTTTTAAACTTGTACGAGAAAAACCACAAGTCCGTGGGATGTAATAGCACTCTTAGCAAGTACAATAACGATACAGTGTGTTTTTTCTCATTTTCACTGTGGGTGGGGTGCTGCGTGAAGAAATGAGGCCATTTGACAACCCCATTCTAGCAGCACACCACCCTTTCGAGAAGCAAAAGGAACNGGGGGGGGGGGAAAAAAAAAAAAAAACGAAAGTCGGGTCCCCGGGCTGACCGATAGAAACGAAGCAATTTGGAGAGCGAAGTCTTGGAAGGACAAAACGTCCCTCGGCCTGGATGGACATTTCAGGCACCATCTATCTTCCCCCCCTTCTCCTTCCCCAGCCGACAACGAGCTCCCCCATTCCCTGCCGCCGAGGGAGAACCAAAAGACGAAAATGGTCCCCTGAAGTCGTTAACATTCAAACTGGGTCCGACATCGCCCACGACGAGATGCGCCCAATTGATTTGCTCCCGGCCTGTCGACACGTACACTGCCCGGCCCAATCACGCGACTCTATCACTACAGCGCCGTAGAGGACTCTTACATTCCCGGCTTAATGCAGTCTCTGCACGCCAGAGGCCGTCTTACACACACGACGAAAAATATCCAATTTCCTGCACTATTTTTTTTCGTCCACAAGAATTATAAAAAAATTTACGTTCATGCCCGAATTACATCTGCTAACTTTCCTGGCTGAAATGGATGAGCATAAAAACAACTATTAAAAATTTATAACATTATTAAAAATTTTTTTATCAATATAACCATTGTAATTATTATGGTGGGCTTGCTTCATAAAGGTTTTAATTTTCTAAAAGTGCTTTCTGAAAAGTCCAGAATGGAAATACTTTGAAATTTTGATTAAAAACAGGCTCTTATTAAGTCATTTTTTAAAAACTTTTTAAATAAGTAAATTTTAGCAAAATATTCTACAAGGTTCTAAAATGTATGTATTCTTCTTTCATATGCAGCTTAAGAGACCGCCTTACCCACCATATTTACAGTTTTATTTATTTCTTCCTAATTAAAATTTAAGAGGATTTATTGAAAAAATACCCATCATTACGGGCATAATATATGTAATATTAATGCTTATTCATGGACCAATTAACTTCATACAAAATTGTATATATTAATTCATTCATACCCTTTAAATGGCAACCAGGGAACACCTATTAACAATCAGGTAAAAAATTTTGCACAGGACAAAGATATGTAATGCTTCTAAAATGAAACATTTTCAGTAGTGACCCTGGCAATTCTGTTATACAATGCCTGTATAAGAAGTGATACAGCATCTTAAGTCTTACTTTAATGACAATTTTAGCTATGTGTACTGCTTTTTATAGTCCATTCACGGTCACTTCCAACTTTTCTTAAGCCCTGCTAAAGATCTACTTCCAGGATATTCATTCTCTTCGCGCAAACAAAGCTTAAGTTAGTCTAGAAAATAACACCAGAGGGACAACGCACCGCATTAGTGCGCATTCCGTTCAATAATATTTTGCATAAGAACTATTTCTTACTAGGTATTACCAACACACGTATTTTCTCTCTGGTTTTATTCATATTAATTGTAAATGAAATATAATTTATAGATAAAATATAAATAAAATTGTTAATTAACCAAGAGTTATGTACTTTTATGTTCTTTTATGCTAACACAAGTATAGAACGCTTGTGATACATAAGTTAGGACAAAACCAAATACGTCATACATGTCAAAGGTTTGATCCAATAAAATGATTTCTAGATGTTGTACAGTCGTGTGTTGTATTCCGTTGGAAGCNCCCCCCCCCCCTTTTTTTTCCACCCTCGGTACACAACTTATTTAAATTACGATGTGGTATCATTCCTAAAACAATCCATGTGGCGATTATCTCAAGTCACATCTAGGACACAAACATTCCCATTACACCTGAAGTGTCCTGCAAAAAACTCGAACAGTTGGCATAACTGTCTTTCCCCACTCCGCAGTGTCTACGGCAGTTTAAACAGAAAAATTTAAAGTTGTGCAGCCAAAATATTTTGTGGAACTTCTCCCTGGCATTTTTTTTTTTTTTGGGTGATCACACAATTATTTTTAGTGAGTTTAACTGAGAAGTCTACAGGAATTTTCAAAGTCAACATATAAGTGCCAAGAATAGGCAATAATGTATATACGTGCCAACTGTGTGATAATTACTTTACCAGAGTAATATTTTCCCGTAGAAATATTTCTTACGCAGTAAAACTGTGCTGTCCATTGCGGCGCAACGAACTACGTTAACGATTAAGTATGTAGAAATAAGTATGTAGAAATAAATGTGTAAAATAATATGTTCACAATCGTATGCTGCCTGAACATTATAAAACTTTCCGACTATTAACAGCAATGTGCTAGCGATCAAGGCCGCCAAAAACTCGCCTCATAAACTGAGTATAAACTTTTTACCGGTGACCAACGGCGAAGCCGCTTTGGCTGTGACTTCGCTAGCGATTAATTCACGACTGCCTAGGCGGCGGTGCGAACAGCATATATTACCACAACTGCTGAATTCGGATATCATTCTTGTTTTTACGCACGGCCTTCCGATCAAACACACGCAAGCGAACCTCCATAAACGAAGGAAACACATCTTGAAGCATCGTCTCTGCTTAAGAACTACGTACCGATAGCGACAGGGGCACTTTTATTAGCCTATTACCCCAAGCAACCTGTAAAGCAATAAAGCCGCTCCTGTCCGAGTTAAATACATTCGCCATTTATGCAAGAAGTTCCCGACGAGCGCACGACAAGCGAATTTATTTTCATTCGTTTGTTGCTTTCACAGGCAATAAACCCGAGTCATTGTAGCTGGGAATTGCGAAGAATTGATGAAAGTGTTTACGCGGAAAGCGGCTGAATTTTAGAGCCGGGGAAGAGGATTGGGGCATTTCGTCGCCATAAACCTTCACTACATAGTTGTAAATATTTAATCGAGGAGTTGTTGGCATACTAACCATACTAACCAAAGAGTTCCTTTTCGAAAAACGTGGCGTCTCGCACGCCCGAGAATGACACTAGAAACTTCACAAACGGGAGACATCCCGATGTGACCACTAAGGAAAACTGCCCCAGTGATGTCATAAGACGTCAACAAGAAGGAGAAAGATGCAGTCGCTCTTACAGTTCAGAATTACCAGTCGAAGTAAATGGGAGCAGAACTTATTTGGTCACGTAACGCGGAAAACGATACCAAAGACTTAAAATGTGTTTTAAGGTTTCTTTCTTCTTCTCCCAATAACCCTTCGGCTTGTTACTTCATAACACTTTTCTTTGATGAACACTGTCCTTCTACCACGTGTTAGCACTTGGTACAATACTTCAATTTACAGACGATTTTTTTTGTATGTGCTATTTTAACCATCTTTCCGCCATCTTCAGCTGATATGTACTAGTCCCACAACTGTCGCCTGGTGATTATCCTGTCGTCACTATGTATGACTTTGCATATTTCACGATGCTATAGTTTGTAACTTAATAAAACGTTGATGTCATTTCTGTAGATTAATCGGACAGC
This sequence comes from Clitarchus hookeri, assembly GCA_002778355.1. Taxonomy (NCBI): domain Eukaryota; kingdom Metazoa; phylum Arthropoda; class Insecta; order Phasmatodea; family Phasmatidae; genus Clitarchus; species Clitarchus hookeri. The sequence continues at coordinate 165,744 of NQII01000390.1, read as the reverse complement.
GTTTACGCTAAAACGTAGGTTTCGAAAAGTGTTCAAAAAATCCGTGGACCAGTTATATCGGCAAACGAAAAATAAAAAGGTTATGTTCCAGTCGTTTCGAATTCCATTTCGAACCTTCTCTAACGGGCCTTTCCTCCACGGTGTCAAGAGTAACTCGTGTCCCGCCCCCGCGAATTGATTAAAGATGACGTTGACAGATTTTCGTATTTTGCTCATGTACCCAACATTAAATCACCCATCGCCAATAGAAGTGTCAAAAATCACGTGGTCAACTGTGATAAACGTATTTGTTTAAATTTGAATTTTCAACAGACCCTAGCACTTTGACTACCTTGACTATATTATAGCTGCATTAAAACTAGGCTAGAGAAAATGTACAAATATCTCAAAGCACTTGCTTACATTATATTTAGTGTTGTAACCTCAAATTCCATCCACGTCGTTTTTGACAAAAAATAAGTCCAATGTTGGGCTGGCTACCAAGGACCGTACAAGTAAAGAGTTGTAACAAAGGGTATAACGAGAGATCCATATCCTATTGATTTGTTTGCCGATGAAAGCCGAAGTAGGTTCTACGGTACTGCCAACGTTACGACAAAGTAAAAGACACATTATATCTGGGTTATTCTGATGATATTGTAGAAACCTCACCAGCTGTTATTTTTGTATACTTGTATATTAATATGAGCCTATGTTTCTTGAGCATTATTACTGATACGTATCTTATCCGCAGTTATTTCATACCACAAATACATTTGAGCGAATATAAATTGTAACAGTGAATGTGAAACACTACATTACAGCCAGTTTTATGCGTACATTCATGAAAATACACATGGCGCGAATATACCGAGGTGAAGTGCGCTTACGCAAGTCTGTGCTACCATCATCAAAATTAAAATCTGCAAATCAGACATGAGTTCATACAATATTTAAAGAGAGAAACTAACTACAGGATTGTTTATTGTACCTACTACTGTATTGCACTGTATTATTGTATATTTATGCTATGTGTATATAGTATATTGGCTACTTTGTTTGTGCAACAATTATTTTAAATGCCGAAATTGTAAGAGCGTAGAACCTCGACTTGCGGTATATTCGGTAAGGATTGGTTTTCCCAGTTCTAGTCGCGAGGGGCGTAATGGCCACTGTACGCTCCCGCCGGGAGGTAAGCGACGTCCCCGCCCGCGCTACGAGCACTGCAGCTGGGACGGGAAGTTCCTCTGCAAACAGTCAACAACCCTGTGGCCGCCGGCGGTCAGTGGGTTGGGAGAGCACCATCTGCGGCTGCCTCCTCCGTCAATGCCTTTGTAAAGACCCGCCGTGCGACGCTCCAGACGGCAGCGCAAAGCAAATACTGCGCACGGCACACTTAGGTTAATATTGATGCTCTTGTAGCCTTTCGAAATCTCAAAGTCGTGAGGCCATTCATTCATTTACTGGCAAACCAGACAGCTTAAAATTAACCGATTTTTCTATGTTAAAAAAGTCGAGTAATACAACGATTAAGACAATACAGCACCCAAAGCTATCCCATTAGCATCAACATGTATAATAAGTTTCTTATTGAACCGTGGTAGTTGAAGAATAACAGAAAAATTAAATACCGTACCTACTTTTTGCTTTTTCTTGTTGAAAATCATAAATATGATCTGGCCTCCATAAACGGTTAGCTCTTCCGCTTGAACATATACATATCATAGGGCGGTAATTTCAGCTATGTGAGGAATGAATTTTGCATAACAGCCTATCATCCCTAAAAAAACCAACACCTAAAGCCCCAAATATTTTTAGGCACAGTATAAAAAAGGAATGTGTTAATCCTCTCAGGTCCCAGTAACACTTTGCAATCAGAAACTACGTACTCCAATAATTTAAAATAATGGGAAGTCCGAGTAATTTTCTCGGGATTTACTGTCAATCATACTTCTCTGAAAACTAGTAACACCTGCTTCACATGAGAAAAATGTTCTTCCAAATACTTACAATACACTATACAATAATTGACAAAAAATTACCCTAGAAATGGATGCAACGCCCGCTCGAGAATAAAGTAAGGGCTTGAGCTCCAACAGAGACACCAAAATTTTTTGCTATTCCACTCTAACATCCCCTTGGGGTAACAGAGTGAGTGAAGAGATTTAGGTGGTTCTTAACGTCGGGGTCTTGAGAGCCGATGAGGGTGAAGCGAGGTGAGTATGGAGCAGCGTCGGAATCGAAGGGCGGGGGAAACGGGAGATCCCCGAGAAAACCCGCGGCCAGCGGCATCGTCCGGCACGATTTCCACCAGCAAAAAATCTGTAGGAAGAGGGGGAGGGCGGTCACAAAGGCGAGCACACACAGATAGGCAGGGAGCGAGCAGCGGTAGGCGACACATACGAGTATGCATACGACCATCACGACCATACTTTTGTTATTTTAACGTGGCGCTCTTAGCCGTTACGGCCATTCCGCGCCCCGGCCACCCAATCGGCAGGGAAGAAGGATCACGCCTTCTCATAGCAGGTGTCCCAGATATTCACCTGAGTTAAGGCACCCGTCTACCTGGCGCTTGAACTGCGTTGTAGAGTGCTCGAAATACATGTTTTTCAACGAAACTATTAAGCGTGCGTCCAACGTGCTGATCTACGAAAAGAACACACACTTCAGACGAGAGCTGTTAAGTACTTTCAAAATATCACGTACGTTAGAAACATCAATTCAGAGTACTCCAAAACCGCTAAAAACGGCCTTTCCAAGGCGCTGTAGCTCAAAATGCACGCATCAGATACATACAAAACTACTATAGGCGCCTGCACTGAACCTTCCTAAAGACTTCCCACTAATAAAATAATATGGTCACCGCTGAAAGTCCCATAGGTACACGCAGCACGACGAGAACACTGCACGCCAGTTCAGAGCCTTGCGCTTAGCGGCGATGGCTTACTTGATGCGCGTGGCAGTGTCGCCCTGATCGCTCTCGCGCTTCTCGGCCTAAACGTGGGAAAAAGTTCCAGGTAGACGGGCGCCGTAACCAAGACCAAAGCCCCGTCTTGTTAAGTAGGCGACACAAGGCTAAATCACAGCTAAGTATGGCGTCACTGGCCAGCGAAATGTTGGAACGCCGTTCGCCAATAAGCGCCCGGTAACCTACTCGCCAGCCGGCAGCCCAGCCAATTAGGGAACTTTGCACAGCATGCACTAGCCAACCAGACACACGGCCCGTTCCCGTGGGCACGTATACATCAAAGGAGCCGCCACTTCCTTTCGCACAGCCCGTAGTAAACTGTACGAGCTTGCAGTATCAACGGCGCCAACAGGAAAGGACATTAAAAAAAAAAAAATCACTGGAAAAGGTAAGGAAGGAATACTGTCGGTAATACACCCGGCTAGCTTTCAAAATTATTCTTACTTGATCGAATACGGAAATCAACTATTTTTCCAAGTGCTCGTTTCAATGCATATAGATTTTCATCAAATACAAGGGGGGAAATTATTATTTATATATCAGGAGGTGTTTTACAATTTTGTTTCATGATCAGCATCACATGTATATAAAATGAGTCAACTATAACTTCACTTAATGAATCCTTGCATTTATCGTAAAATGGTGTATTTTTCCACTACAGCGCTGGGAACCATATTATTTCGTTTGTAAAATCATTGATGGCAGCACGGTCGGTGGTTGTATGTGGGACTAAATGATACAACATTGAGTTTCCAGTATTTCTGGTATATAGTAATTGAATCAAAACTTGCTACCTCGTCACGGAGTCGATAAGTACACATATGCGGAATGGCGTGGTGGTCCCTTCAAAGTGGGTGTACCCATTCTCTGATAGGTTGTGCAAGGCTCTACAGTGGACCTTGTATCTCATTGGTTACTGCGTGCTGTGGAAGATTTCCTAGCGGTTGGTTTGCCAGATGACGAGTAAGTTACCAGGCGGCTGACTGGCGAACGGTGTTCCGGCATGTTGCTAGCCAGTTACGCCGTTTTGCTGGGCGTGTGAGGCTCTGTATTCTTAAGTACTCTGTGGCCTCGCGTCAGTGGCCGTCTTCCTCAAGGAAGTGAGCGCGTCCCTTGTTACACTAACCTGATTCTTCGAGCCAAGTGACCGACCCGCTCTTCCTGATTCCAAATATAAAAATGGTCCACCGCAAACGCCAGGTTCTGCTTTACTCCCTCCCTCCTCTTTTTGCCGCCGTTTTTTTTTTCAGGGCGTGCGAAACTCTTCCTGTTGACGTTAAAAGATGGTGCCCCTGCTTGTATACGTATGTCTCTCCGGGCATCCGTCTGGATTTATACACACGTATGCGTACCAGAAACATCCCACGCGTGAGGAAAGTCAAATAATGGTCATTCACTCTTGAAACAGCTGAGTGTAATGTCATTACACTCCGTACTTGAATTATGCAAGGGAAACACACGAATGTGTCAGCACCAGGAGAAACACGAAGTGTTAACATAAAGAATGTTTACACTTCGCTCTTCTCTCCTCGACACCTCTCAAAGATGGCACGTATGAAGTACCTCGCTTGTCGATAAAACCGGAGAACGCCTTCCAGTATTACAAACGTTAAAAAAAAAAAATGCTAGTCAAATAACATTTGTATGTTTCGGGATCCAACCCAGGACATAAAGGTAGCACGACGATTGAACTCATCTTACTTTTCAAGACGACTTTCGAGCATGAACAAGTAATTTGAATTGCAATGCACAGCTGCCCCGATACGCGCCTAGCCAAGGTAGCATAGGGAGACATTTCGAAGGTATATAATTAAGGCACCCACCTACATGTGATTATTTCGAGCGTTTGAAGCACAACAGCGAAGGAGCGATAAACGAAACGGCGGGGTCCGCATCAGTACAACTTCACCTCTACGCGCAAAGCATAGGCTGTCCCTTGTTCCGATATCAGTGTTTGTGGATAATAAAAATAAAATGCAGATGTATATATACGTTTTAAAAAAATAATACTGCCTTATAAGTGTTACGGTGTAATCGATATTATCGGCATTGTTGGAATACGTGAGATGGATATAATAAACAAATGCAATATGTATGTTATCACTATCAGTGATATATTTTCAGTACTACTGGTATTGTTGGTAATAATACTACCTACAAAACATTGATTTTCACAATTTTAAATGTTTTGTGTGCAACAATACGTAATATAGATATCACTGATACTTTAAATAACTTCAACACCTCCGATATTATCGATGTCTTGTCTGTATTAATATTTCCAATTATGTCATAATTTATCTTTATTAACCTATCTAAACTATCGGCCTTAAATATCGAAAACAAAATTCACGATATCGAACAGCCTTTTGCCTATGGGACTGTTTTAAGTAATGATCCTGTAATTTTATTGAGGGAATGTATGTCACTAAGGACCAGAATAGCTTTTTTTTATAATATAGCTGTTTGAAAAAGGCAATTTTTTACAGCATTAAATTGGTTCAAAATATATCTGCAAATAGCGATAAACCTTCGAAATCGTGGTCCGGGCTAGTCTTAAATGTGACTTGTTTTCTCGTACAGCGATCTCCGTTCAGATGGTTTACCTCAGAACATAATGCAACACAGTTCATGTGCCAGATGTATTCGATTCAGATTTTGGATTGATTTACCTGTGACTAACCGTGTGTTATTGCCACCTGGGCGTCGACTGAAATCAATTTCAGTTCCACATTTTTCAATATTTCCAACTGGATTCAGTCCGATGTGGTAGGAAAGTTTTTCAAAAGTAAACTAGTATGCTGAAAGTAGAAAGTGTGGCCAATCAACACGTCATGTTTTTTTTACAAGAAGGTTAAATTTAAATTAACTTGTTACAGCGGCTTGGGCATTATATGGGATGCNTACAAGAAGGTTAAATTTAAATTAACTTGTTACAGCGGCTTGGGCATTATATGGGATGCAAACAAATCATACCACTTTTTCTTTCCAGCAAACTGTTTGACTGGCTAATAGTCGGTTCCGCAACGACTAATTTCGCTAAGTTTTTCAGTTAGGCTACGTCACGTTTGAATATACTTGTATTTGACCTGCACAGAAAATAAAGTTACATAGTTGGCACGAATACGGTGCGTTGTTCCTTTGGAGTAATTTTCTAGACTTGGTTATTGTCCATTTCATGTAGACCTACGTGGGGTAAATTTTGACAGTTCCAGAAAAGTAGCGTGGCTACAATGTATCCTTCCGCCACAACTGTTCTGCCAGCGAAGAAAACTACGTTTGTAAGCAAATGTGCACACTTGCATTTTTCTCATGGCATTGGCAGGCAGGCACTGAAAAAGACTGACGTTAGCTAACTTCCGTCCAGTTAATCAATGCAGGATATTATNCAAACAAATCATACCACTTTTTCTTTCCAGCAAACTGTTTGACTGGCTAATAGTCGGTTCCGCAACGACTAATTTCTCTAAGTTTTTCAGTTAGGCTACGTCACGTTTGAATATACTTGTATTTGACCTGCACAGAAAATAAAGTTACATAGTTGGCACGAATGCGGTGCGTTGTTCCTTTGGAGTAATTTTCTAGACTTGGTTATTGTCCATTTCATGTAGACCTACGTGGGGTAAATTTTGACAGTTCCAGAAAAGTAGCGTGGCTACAATGTATCCTTCCGCCACAACTGTTCTGTCAGCGAAGAAAACTACGTTTGTAAGCAAATGTGCACACTTGCATTTTTCTCGTGGCATTGGCAGGCAGGCACTGAAAAAGACTGACGTTAGCTAACTTCCGTCCAGTTAATCAATGCAGGATATTATAGCTAGGTTGGTATTGGCATTCCAGCCTGTTTTAATTTTATAACTGCTAAGTTTGTGGGGCACTGTTTATTTTATTTTGANGAATTAGTTTAACGTCTTTCTTGAGGCTACATTGTTCTGAGGTTCTTCTTACGAGTGCGTCATTCTGAGTTGCATATTGTTTTGATGCAGCAGTGGAAAATTTTGCTCGTACGGAAATAAAATTCAAATTATTGTAACTTCAAAAGTTTTAACTTCAATGAAAAATACAAAACGAGATACATACATCACTGCTCGTACAGATGCAGCAATAAACACACACTTTGACCTAAGTTAACCTTCCCACTCGTTGGATTTACGATATATGCCAAATAAACGAATATTATTTACACACTATAACATAGTTTAAAGTGCGGCTTTTTTAGGCCACGTGTATTTCAAACATAGTAACAGTTTATAAATATATTATTTACAAAACAAGCTAACTAACTGTTTGTAATTCGCAACGTCTTGAACACGAGTTTTTCTAAGGAAATCCTTGCACGATTACTTCACTAAATGTTCGTCACTGACATTAAATAATTTATTTTCAGAAACATTCAGTAAAATCAACACTTCTGTATGTTTCCTGAAACCAAAAAACTTAAACTTAGAAACGTAAATTATATTTGTGTCGTTTCATTGCTGACGGAAGTTAAGGAAAATGGCGAAACGAGCCGTTTTGCGAAGCGGTAAACACGTGCCGATAATATTACAGTTCACTCAAGAAAACGCACAAAAACGGTACCAACAACCAAATATGCTTAAAGAAGCAAATAAAAAAATATTTACAACCGATAACATATTCCGACAACACCAACAAGATACCGTCTAAACACGAGAAAAAAAAAACACATGCACAAAGGCGTTCACCGGGCTAGAAACTGGAAACATGGCTAGCAATTGGCTGGAAACGTTTACTGTTCGTAAGTGTCGACAAGTTCCGTCATAATTGCTAAACATGTTTTCAAAGTCAATAAAAAAACTTTAAAAACAATTTAAAGCATCAATGTTGTAGGTATAATTAAAGTTTTAAATTACAACTTTTAGTTATGAGTACTATTTTCTTCCAAAGCCATCATCAAAAGTGGCAACTAACCAACATACATCCTGCAGCAATTCATAAGGTGATACAATACTTCTCAAACGAGAAAATTTACTGTTTGCAAACTGTGTACGTTGGTCACATTGTCTGCCAATTTTTACCGCACTTATATAAAATGGACAAAAGTTGTAAATAACCGTGAACGGACTATATGTCTCGGAACTTTGTAATTTCTACAAATAAGGTAAACAAATCGGCCCTTGTCCCTCAAATAAAGCCAAAGCTAATATAAAAATTAAAATAAATATTATTTTAAAGATTGCATTCTTTGAGGTACTTACTGGGGGGTCTAAACTACCAAGTTAAAATGATGCGACAACAGCATGGGACTGCGGATAAAGGGGTGGTTGATACTTCCGACCCTTCATCCCTTAGCTTAACCAAAATATCTGACGGATAATTTGCCTATAGTCGCCGGGGTTTCCTCTGGGTTCGCTCCCTTCCCACGCAATTTTTATCCGATCACTTCTTGATAGTCAGCTTCGCTGAATTACGCCCCGCCAAGGGAAGGCAAGAGCCCTCTCTCTTGGAAGGCTGCCGTTACGCCAGTTGCTATTTCACGTCTTGAGAGAGTGCACCCCTGGCGAAATTGCGTTTCGAACATGAAAACGCCAGCCCTTGCGTCGTCAGTAACCAGGGCTTTATCCGAGAGCGCCGAGTGCCCTTGGCTAAGAAATGCATTTTGCTACCTTCCAACCCCTCCAGCCTACAATCTCTCTACCTCTATTCGCGCCTTTCACCCACAGTTTCGACGCCACGCCAAGCAAAGCGCACTTCTGACTAGAACAAAGCTTCACGCTTTTAAAATCAAACCTTTGAAAAATCACCCCATGTATGACGTGCTTCGTTGTTTCATAAATGTCGTGTATCACAAGCGTTTTATATTTGTGTTAACATAAAATTACCTTATTTTTGGTTGAATTGAACTTTTACTTATATTTTATCTGTAAATTATAATACTTAATTTATAGTTAATATGAATAAAAACAGTGAGAAAAAATGTTAGTTGGTAATGCGTAGTAAGAAATAGTTCTTAAGCGAAATATTATTGCACTGAGTGCGCACGAATGCGGCGCATTGTCCCTTTAGTGTAATTTTCTAGACTAGGTTAATCTTTTTTTTTTTGCATGCGGCGGAGGAATATCTCGGAAGTAAACCGTGAACGGGCTACACCTATCTACTCTGCTGCAGTCGGGCGGTCTCCGAACATCAGGCCCAGCACAGGACGCCCGGCCACACCAGCACGCGAACATTCCGGAAGAGGAAGAGCGGCCCGGGCCGCGCTCGCGGAAGTAACGGGCCAACACGACGCGAGGTAAAGAAACTAAACTGTACGTTATCAGGGNTTCCACGTCCACAGTACGGACATGAGGTGCTGAGAAAAAAGGAAGAGGAGGAATACATTTAAAAAAAAAAGGCGAGAAGGGAAGAGGAGGGTGCACCACTCGGACATAATAAACACGGCTATAAAGTTCTATTCTCGGCTCGGCCGGCGGTATGCCCCGCGGATCCCGTCCGAGCCTTCCCCCGTTACTTGGCGCGCACAGCGTGTTGTGGAGATGGCAGGGCGTTACGAAGCTAACCGACAGCGACAGCCGAGTTGATCGGGAAACATCGCGAACTTGGAAAAATTGCTCNGGCAGGGCGTTACGAAGCTAACCGACAGCGACAGCCGAGTTGATCGGGAAACATCGCGAACTTGGAAAAATTGCTCTGCGCGCAAAAACAACACGCCACCACGCCAACGTGACTGCCGCGACTTCCGTNTCTGCGCGCAAAAACAACACGCCACCACGCCAACGTGACTGCCGCGACTTCCGTCGGGGCGGCCGACGTAAATTTATACGCTTGCGACTACGCACGGAAACTTCATACTGGCAGCCACCTGGCAGAACAAACCCGTGAGCGTATGCTCACACGCGAGGACGTGCGAAATTTACGTCGACCCTTTCAGTCACGCGTAAATATTTGATTTCAGGCGTTGAAATGGACTATTTTTTTTTTTGTTTCGGAACTGCACAAGTATCCGTATAACGCTCCATCATAGAGCGGGACCGATAAAAATGTGTTTCTGGTTGATATTGTTGGCAGCAGTTGTTTATGAGACTGTGATCTACCAGCACGTGACGAACTTGCCTTATTTGAAGTTGTTTTCTGCTGAGTACTGCGTATCCGCCATGGTTTATTCGCAATATCTTCAAACGTTTCGAATCAAACCTTCAAAAAATCACCCCATGTATTTTTTTTTTTTTTTTTTTGTTTCCTGAACACGTTATGTACCACAAGTGTTTTATACTTATGTTAACAAGTAGGTAAGTATGCCATGTTTAGTTAAATATAGCTTTTCAACCTATATTTAGTTTATAATTAATATTAAACCAATTGTAGAGCATATAGGTGTGTTGGTAATACCTAGTAAAGATAGCTCAGATGCACAATATTACTATAAACTGAGCGCGCACAAATGCGGTGCGTTGTCCCTTTGGTGTAATTTTGTGGACTTAGTTAATGTTTGCAGTAGGACTTAAGCAGAGCTTCAGAAAAGTTGGAAGTAACCATACATGGACTATATACGCAACTAACTATTGACCTTACATTGTAGTACAGACAAGACAAGGGAACTACGGACTCATAATTACGTGACAATATTAAGTCAGCGAAAATTTGGCAAAATCAATATTGTGACACAAATGTTCGTTACGTCTGTACTGCTGTGTAAGGTAAATAACTAGCTTGGTATAGGGGAACTACTTCCGGAATTTTCGTTTCTAAAAACTTAAAACAAGCTAAATAAACCAAGATTTTTTTTTACTAAGATTAATATCCAAATTGCTTATTTTACTGTGAAAAGTCTCTAACTACACCGATAAGCTTCGACGCAGCTATCGCTATCCCCACCTGAAAGCCCGGCAGTACACAGCCGTAGCAAACGCAATTAAAACTCGCTGGACAGGCGTGCCAACAACACTTTGCCTTGTACCGGCACCAAGCGTGTGGAAGTTATGAGCAGCGCAGCTTCTCCAAAAAATTTCCCCTTCAACATTTCGATTGGTAGGTAAGCCAGACGCAATGCGCGTAGTCTTGCTGTCGCGACAGAGAACTGAGCATCGAATGAATCTGCAGAATATGCGCTACACTGTAAAAACAATATGTAAACTTAGCGCGTGCAAATATTTGTAATTTTATATATTTGATGGTAATTTTTGTAAAATCAAATACAATACAAGAAATTTTAAATAAGTGTCTGTAGGATTCCAGAGAGTATTACAAATATTTGGTGAATGTATGGCTTTATTATAACTTTCCTACAAATTTTGCGTAATTTTACCCTTTTTTCCCCCCTCTGAACTTTGAAAAAAAACTAGNGAGTATTACAAATATTTGGTGAATGTATGGCTTTATTATAACTTTCCTACAAATTTTGCGTAATTTTACCCTTTTTTTCCCCCTCTGAACTTTGAAAAAAAACTAGTAGGGCCTACTGCATTTGGTATTTCACATCAACGCTCTTAGGAATTCAAAGAATAATACAAGTCTTGGTTTAAAACACACGAATTTATTGCTTATTTAACACTAACACAAGACTCTAAATTACACAATTTAAAAAATGTGCAAGAATGCCCCGCACTTAGTAATATCATCTTCGGTAATTCTACAAGTTTTTTGTGCAATTTACGAAAAAAAAAAAAACTAGTATATAAGGTCATCTAGCGGTAGGGGGTAAAACCACTTCAAAGTACATGTGTATTTAAACAGAAACTAAACCCAGCTGATGGAATATGCTTATTGTTTGCATATAACTATTCTATAACTGAAGTCATTGTTATCCACATTTCGAAGATAATTTTTTATTGGCTGGGTATGGTGTTTTTTTAAGCGCTATTGAACGGCGCCAGACCTTCGTAGTGAACAGTATTTAACTGTGAATTGGGAAGGTATAGGCCAGGACGTGTATTAACGAACCATGTCAGCAATGCCTACAAAGCAATGCGTCATGCAATGTCGATATGTTAAAACATTACAAAAAGGCTTCCTCAAGCATAAGATAATTACTTTGGTTGTATGCAATACAAATTAGTAATGATGTTTACCAATATTTTTAATAATTTGACTAATACATATCCATTTCAGCAACGAAAAAGTATAATTTTTTACTGAATAAATGTACATTACACACCGCCACAGCAATTATTATAAATGCAGGGTTGGCACAGTTTTTCTTACTGTGTGGAAAGTACTGGTAAATTCCAGGTTAAAACCGTCCCGGACTATATTAGTTTTTGCCAATATTTTTTCAACTGGTAGGAAAATTTGCCAGAAATCACTAAATGTTGAAGGAGTTTATAACGTACATTTAGATTTTATTATAAAAACGAAAACCTTTATAAGAACCACAGTGTCTAATATTTTAAAATCATTTATCTAGAGACCAGAAAAATTCGCGAGTTATCAAAAACCTGCAGGCTAGACTCTCCAGTCTTATGTACAAATACGCCGATATCAACCGCACATTGGTTGTCTGCTGTCACAGTACAAGGCGATGATTGGGCCAGCCTTCTCCAGGAGGTGTCAATCACCATGTGGACCAATGGCTGAAGTTTTATAAACACACGTGTTTCGAATTCTATCTTGTCCCGAAATTAATCCGCGAATTTTTCAGGTCTCTATGTATTACGCATGGCCTATTTTTATTATAGCGACTCGATTTTATGTAGGCCTATTATAATATTTTAGAATATGTGTTTGTAAGCAAAGTTATTTTTATTCAATTGCATTTCCAAAATGTAGATTTATCCTTTTCAAACATAAATCTGTATACTTATAACAAATATAGGAATAAACAATGACACACTGATTTATTTAATTGGTATTAATAAGTAAAAGGAAATTTTTATTAAAAACCAATAACTTTAACAAATAGTCTAATTTTGTTACACACCTAGGTAAACAATTATATTATATTTACCGGTAAAAACCAGCATTTTCCGGAAAAAAACCAAGTTTTTGCCAGTGACATGGAATTTACTGAAAATTGGTGGCATTTTGCCAATCGTGTATAAATGCCTTAGTTGACAAAGGTTTCCTTGGAAAATTGTTTTCTGAAGCACACAAAATGGAAATAAACTTGAAGTTTAATTAAATATTAAAAACACTTCGCGGTTTCTTCGCACTTTCTGGGGCCGCGGTGGCTGAGCGGTTAGCCTGCTCGCCTCCTACCATGGCGAACCGGGTTCAATCCCCGGCCGGGTCACTCCCGGATTTTCGTAAGTGGGTATCGTGCCGAACGATGCAGCTGGTCGGCCGGTTTTCTCGGGGATCTCCCGTTTCCCCCCGACCTTGCCTTCCGGCGCTGCTCCATTCTCACCTCATTTCACCCTCATCGGCTCTCAAGACCTCATTGTTAAGAGCCGCCAAAGTCTCTCAACTCGACTTTGAAAAATCACCCCCGTGTTTGACGTGTTTAGTAGTTTCTTTAATATGTCGTGTATTACAAGCGTTTTATACTTCTGGTAACACAATAGTATCTAATTTTATTTAAATTTTACTTTAACTCATATTTTATCTATGAATTACAGTGTGTGTTTTAAATTATAATGAATTAAAACGGAGAGAAAATAGGAATGTTGGCAATGCCTAGTAAGAAATAGTTCTAACACAAAATATTACTGAACTGAGTGTCCACTTGGTTAAGCTTTGTTTGCATGAAGCGGAAGAATATCCTGGAAGTATAAGTTCAGCAGGACTTCAGAAAAGTTGGACTATATAATTACAGGCTATTCCAAATTTAATCACGTAATAGTTTCGAGGAACAATATCCTTTTTGACTCGTTTCCCATCCACAAAACAGTGCACAATTTTATCCAATGACGTGAGTAGCTATTTCTTTAAATTGTTTCATAATTGCACTTGAACAGAAGAAAGTCTTCCTCTGTTTCAACTGCGTGGTGGCAAAAAATAACTGAAGAACTATGTTCGGTTCATATGTTTTTTTTTGCCTCTTAAGGTTATCAGACGAGGAGCGTCGATTAAAAATAAAAAGCAAAAACTAACATCTTTCTTCTACGATATGAAGCTTTGTCAGGCTGGCAACTGATACACTGTTCCTATCTGAAGTTTACAATCAAGTACGAGGCCCGACTTAATGAACAAATGTAAGAACTTGTAACAACAGGTACAGAATACATTCTCTAGTGTGATTTTATTCAAGTAGGCTACCTCAGAGCTACAATTACAATGAGAAATACCTCCNTTTTTTCCCCCCCCCCCCCCACCTTGTCACATTTCTCATTCAAAATAAAACTTTTCTTAAGGATGCGTAAATTTCAATATAAGAACACAAAATACTTTACATAACCACTGTTGTATTGTAGATACATCTCTCTTAATGCTATTTTCAACGACCACTAAAATTTTAAATATTTTTACTTAAATTTATTTAACGAGTCCCTTTGACGTTTATCATTTGTGAAGCCTATCTATACTATATTTCCAGGTAAGGGTTCTATAACTCCAACAATTTAATTAAATTCTACTAATGCATGGTCAACCAAACAATTACACTTTTCGTGCATTATGTAAATTCAACCCTTTAGGTGATACATTAAATTAACTGTTTTTAAGTGCTGCAAGAAGCTTATTTTTGGTTATGATTGTACTTGTATCCTTATGACACTTGGGGACCAATGAACAGCGTTCTACCTAATGTAATTGGCATTCGCTAATTACCTGCCTCGGGTGTTAACTCTGCGATGAATTCCGTCTCTGAAATTCGTTACGTATGAACTGGAATATCAGTAACGTATGAACAAAGTCATTTGACCTACGGCCATAACCGTGTCCGAAACCAACGTGACCAAATTTAGGGGGATTAGGGCGGGTTTTACTACTAAATCCCGAGGTTGGCCAGCTGCGAGTTGGGCTTGACTGCTGGCTAAATAGAAGTGTTTTACCACTATTGTGCAGCCCCCTGTTTGCAATCTGAAAGTTAAGGGGTGATTTTGTAGGTGTTGGTAACGAAAGTTACCAAAAACTAGTGACTTTCCGAGTTTGTACTGTTTCGAGAAAAATATTTTAACAAATTGAATTACTAAATTTTTATATTGTTTATATGCTAAACGTGTTATTTTGTAGTTAAAGATTTGTTACTATCTAATTTTTATTTAATAATAACTCAATTGTGTGGTAGGTAATTTAAGCTATATATATCAAAAAGCAAAAGTGAAATGTTAATATATTTTTGACTAAAATAATATTTGGTTTCATGTCTTATACTTTTTATTGATACTAAATCACGATAAAGTGGAGTATTTATCTAAATTTCGTACAAATACCATTTGTCAATAAAATATTGTAAGAGCAACGTGAAAATTTGACATTGGGATATACTTAATGTAAGTTTACAACTCAGTTTATTATTTAAATACTCGCCAACGCCTGAACAGCATTTCTTTATTCACAAAACACCACTCTTGTGATGCATTGTGCAGCCGCCGCGTTACCTGTTCTGTGGTTCACGGTTTCATGTAAGATAGCAGCACATTAACGTCCAAAACGAAGACTGATTATCGAAACGAAAATGCCATTGTCGAAAGTCACGTCAAAATGTTACTTGATGGTATTATTTATAATATGAACACATAATAAGATAATTTCCTCCCCGGGGGAGTATTTTAAAACACCCAGCTGTACTTATTATTACTTGCATACTAGTTATCGTCATATTTCAGCCGTGCATTCCAAATGTGAAGCCATATTCTTTCTCCCCAGCCTCCGGTTGGAACAGCTGGCCCCAGGTTCATCCTCGGTAACCAGCAACTGTTAGCTAAAGTCACTGCTAGAGGTTGACCAGAAGTGGTAAAACGAAATTCAGTGCTAGCCAGCAGCTAATTTTTGACCGGGAGATAAACACGAGGTGGTAAAACTGGCCCTTGGGGTCGAAATGTGCTGAAGTTGGAGAAACAAGCCAAGTACCACCGCAAAAGCGTCTGCTATTGTTTACGTCTTATTTCACGGCTTTTATTACGCAAACAATGCGAATCGAAACAAAGAAGGGAAACTCTACGACGAATCACACGTGCGTAATATAGTCTTGTACTAATTTCTTTGTACTGATGGAAAACATATTTAAAACAGTTTTTACAAAAAAAAAGCATAACTTAGTAAAATTATTATTTTTAACAGGTTTTCTTTAACGGAGTAAGTAAATAAAACAATTTTATAATCTTCCGAGAAGAAGTATTACATTTAAACAGTTTTTTTTGCGTTACTTAAGTAACAAAGAAACCTAGAAACGTACATTAATGAAGTTCCTAAACTGAACACTAAGAGCACTACTCACTGTCGTTCGAATTCAAACACCCTGAATTTCCAGAACACTTAATTACTAAATAACGGATTCGGACACAGCTCATGTAAAGGTTATAAATGGTGGATGGTAGTAAAATGAGGAGAAAAGTAAATTTTACGCAAGGCTTTTACAAGTGCTCATTTGAGCTACAACAGTATAATGTCCACTTCCGCCCAACACTTCCTCTGGAGCGGAGGCGGTGAAGGTCGTTAGAGGACTGACCTTCCGATACAGTTTAAGAGTTTAAAAAAAAAAATTCAATGCTATGTTTCCGCATGAAAATGGATCAAAATAAATGGGATCGTGCATGAAGTCGTCACAGCACGGTGTGGCATAAAAAAGATGCATGATTAAAATTAATATTACTGCCATAAAATTAGTCTTATTCTCGCTAAACTAACGGGGGAAACTTCTTCGAAACTGTGCAGATGTCGAGCAGTGTTACGCAGTTACAAAAATTTCACATTTCATTTAGTTGTAATCTGTGCACTCCAACGCGAGCAATTAGAGGTTACAGGTTCGTGTTCGTTTAAAACTCGACTATGTTAGCGAGTCCTCAATAAACTAAAAATTCACGCAACCAAAGTTTTAAAGCAGTTTCCTGTATATATTTAATCATGTCCTCCTGGTGTCCCAGGCCAAGATTTCCTAACGCTAAGAGTATTAACCCTAGCAATCTCTGAGAAATGATTTAACAAACACAGTAATATTATGTAAGACGTAGTTTCCGTGCTTTTATGACACAATCCACAGTACGAACTAGCTATTTCTTTCAACATCAAATCTGGCTTCATCCAGTTTACATTTAAGCCAATGTCTGAAATATACATATTTTTTTATAAATGCAATTCAATCCTGGTTCAGTCCAAGGGTATTCCTATCCAAGAAATTGCACTCAGTGCCATTATTATATTTAAAAAAAAGGGGGAGGGTGGTTGTGAAGCTCCGTTAAGAATAGTTCTGAGAGCTTATTCCTGGAAGTATAAGGTTAACGAAGTAAAATTTCAGTAACTATGCTAAAACTGTTATGGAGTCCGCAGATTACGTGAGAGGGTATACATTTCGTATTTCACTTTTTTTAAATTTACTAGTAATATGAATAACTACTCCCAACAAAAAAAAAATTTCAAACCTCACTAATGCTGATTTTGGATTTCTAATGTCTCGTGAAAATAACAAATATATATTTTTAAAGTAAAATGTGAGAACTGGTAAAACAAGACTTGTCTTATGTAGTAAGCGAATTATGTATTTCTTTTCATTACTACTGCGATTATTTATAGTTGAAGGCCGTTTCGTCTGGGTCACTAACAGAGACAACTAAAACACACGACTGTGCTTGATTTTCAATATTTCTAGGTGTCTCTTTTACTAACACTTCAATATTCAACTGCCCCCATCACTGAAACAGTCACAAGAGCATGACTATCGACTGTAAAATTTCGAAGAATCGACCATTTAGTTCTCGTCCTAATAATCTACCAATTTTACTTGGCTGGATGTCCGGAATTCTTGAATCACAGCGCCGCGGGATGTCCCGGTAACAACAGCGAAAACGTCACCACAGTTGGTGTGAAATTTAAAGTCAAGTCTGACGACACTGCTCGCGTGTGTTGCGGAACACGCGGCACCGTCGCGACGCCAATTTCACACGCAGACGTCTGGGCGCGAGGCGCTTTTCCACGGAGGCTCTCGCAGGAGTAAATTAATAGACTACGGTATTAATAAAGGCTCTGTGGCGGCGGGAAGTGGAGCGGCGGGTACAAGAAGCCTCCTCGCGGGGGACTGGCACTACAGCTGGGGTTAGAGAACCGCAGATAAGGATGCCGCAGGAACTTGACCTGTTAACTGCAACCCACTTGGCAGACGGCCTTCGCACTGCGAGCACCTGTTAAAAGGTTTGGAATTCACTGACATTCCCCTGTTTTTCAGGCAGTATCTCACCATCTTCCCTGACCTATTTTTTTTTAGGACCGAAACCCTTTAAATATCATATTTTACCACCGCTGACGGAACAAATATACTGCCAGTGAAGTTTGATTAAATTTCACTGCAACATGACAAGCAAGCAGGGCCAAAATTGTATTCAGCCCGTCAATATTTCTCGCGACGCACGCTATTGACACCACACGAGTACACATTACGAAACACACTAATACTTACTTTTGCACATACAGGCCTTGTGTCACTTGGCAGAAACGTATTATTGTTGAAATTTTAAATTGCATATTTATATTTTCTCTGACCCAGGTGAAAATTCCCTGACATTTCCCTGTGGGTGAACATCCTGCGTTACCAACCTAGCAGCAGGGCGGGCTGAAAATCCTCTTCGGCGTTGCAATTCCTCCTGCCAGCGCCGAGACGAAACACACACTCCCACAGGATCGGCACACGGGAAATTCCAGGGGCACACTCGCGCGGTAACTTCGGTACAGTGGCTTCACGTAACACGGGGGAGGTAGACGAGACT
The DNA here is from genome assembly GCA_002778355.1 of Clitarchus hookeri. Taxonomy (NCBI): domain Eukaryota; kingdom Metazoa; phylum Arthropoda; class Insecta; order Phasmatodea; family Phasmatidae; genus Clitarchus; species Clitarchus hookeri. The sequence continues at coordinate 147,039 of NQII01000390.1, read as the reverse complement.
AGGATTGATCTGTCCGCGGGTAGGAACACACGCACAACACACGCATATGGCACTGGACTTCAATGGTAACAAACATAAAGCGGGGGACGCCGCTGCACACTAGCGGGACGGGCAGTGAAAACTGAGCCTCCGCAACCTTCCCTTCCCCTACCTCAGCATCGCCCGTTATTCCCCTCTCCCCCCTCCGACAAAAACCCCGCCGGCACTTCTTCCTTTAACTCTCGTGGACCGGCGACCCCAAAACCCAAACTCCCCGAGCCTTGCCAGCCTGAAGCTGGTGACCTACATTCCCGTCTCCCTCCCCTCGCCGAGGCTACTGTGCGGACTGAAAACAAGCGAGCTGCTCCCGGCCGTACTAGCGGGCGAGAAAACATCGACCCGTCTTTGCTCACACTCCCACCACTTCCAGATCGAATATTTCGGAGGTATCCTCTATTACATCGGCAAACAGGAGTCCTGGGCTTCCGGAAATGTTCCGTAACACATATATATTTAACGTGTTGCATGAAAGTATTAATTTCCTTGCAGTTAACCCATAACTACAGTAAGTACAGCCCGATCATTGTATTCCAATAGTGTTATTCTAGCTGTAAGTTATGTATGTAATTATGTTCATTGTAAATGTCTTCTTTACAAAACACTTCAAGTTATAAACCGGCCAATGTGCTGAATGTTGCTGTGTATAATACAAGTTAATAAAGTTATTGAACTTTTAACTAGATACTGAAATAATCCTACAGTACCTTAACTGAATACGATAAGTTCAACTGTAGTGAATCAAATAAAAAAGTAAATAATAAATAATGGAAGGATACATAAACTAATGACATAAAATAATAAAATTAAGATAGTTGGGTTTATTGTGGAGTGTACACATGAATAACATTTTATCGGATTCAGACGGACATTTTCGTATGTAGCACAACATAACTTACTATGCACGGATATCGCCAAATATTTCTATGACGTTTCACTGTACCACTACACAAGCAAACCACCGCTAGAAATATTATATTTTAAAAATTAAAGTTCACTATGCTTCTTCCTTTAGTCTAAATAATGCATATCATCCCCTAAATGAGCTCGCATTTGTAACTTAATGCGGTATCACACATTCAAACTCATATAGAGGTGCGTCTCTGACATACACGAATAATTCACAGGAACTCCAAGGCTAACCCTCATGTTTGCAACAACTACACATGCGCACGAGGAACGCAAGTGAACTCTTCTTGTTTTTTTTTCTTTCGCGCTTTAATAAAAATTCTCAGTAATTATTCAAAACAATAAAATTATACTTCGCAATATTTTTTCAACACATGATGAATTCTCGGTAGAACGGAACATCGTGTCGCACTTGCATCCCTGATACCTAGCTGCACGCCTCAACAAAGCGATCTGACAACTAACGATGTGGCAAAACGTCTTCCACCAGTCGGTGCTCGGAGAAACACCTGCTACAGTTTGGCCTAAACAACAGCAAGTCTTTCACGGCAGGCCTTGCCAATTTAACCACAGCTCGTTCTCGAAATACCACGCAGCCATTACGGACTGAGTACGATCAAATCTGTAAGTCTATTGCGACGTAATTTACCTCTGGTGTGTTTGTCTGTTCAGAGATCGCGTTTCTACCCGTAAGATAATTACAGGCACTTGTTCTGCAACATTTCTGAATTGCCTAGTAAAATTCCTTTAACTCCATCTACCCATAAAATTACTTCTAAAAACTCCCCGCCCTCAACCGGAAAAAAAAAAAAAAACTGAAAAACAAGACCGTACAACCTGCATATCCGTGAAAATTTTTTGTTTGCAAAATAAAGTACACTAGCGACATATAGGGTAAGTTCCAACTAAAACCTACTGATATCCAGTAATGATAGAACTCTATCAGTTAGAGAAAACAATATGGCATCCTTGACTTCAAGTATTAGTGGGCAGTTTGTATGTACAGTCTTCGTTCATACTACGAGAATATTAGTGGAAGTAATTAAACCTAATAATAGCAGCTCGGTAAACTAACTTATTTATGGACTGGCAACAAACACTAACGAAACAAAATAGCTTGTATGCGTTCAAAACAACTTGGCTTTCCATAAAGAGAGCCAAAAAGCCTTTGCCACCAAACAACACCTCCTGAACGCATTATGTGCTTCAGTTCACACTAAAAGGTATGCAAACATTCTTGTGATATAAAACACCTTGAAAACTGGCTTCCAAAATAAAAACTCTCAATATTAGTATGTATAACTTCTTTAAGACTTACAAATAAATCGAAAGTCATTCATGAATTCGGCTTTCTCTCTACAGCCGTGCACAGACAGAATTCAGTTTTACATGACGGAAATACAACCCCAAAAAAATGTTCAAATCATTCACGTCCGCTGAACCTAAGTTAAAGGAGCTGTGAGGTCAAAATACACACGAAGGCAAGTGGATGTACTGTGAAGAGCGAACGATGGCAGTGAACACCGGAAGTCAATGCGACGTCTGGTTGGCTATAAATCCTCTGAATTGTGCGGGCAACCCGGCCCCGGCAGCGAAGACGTGTCACGGTAGGTTGTAGTTCGCTTCCCCTGCACGCAGCTATCAGGCCAGTACCACGCCACGTCATTACGCAGCCATGTTGTGCAGTTTGCGCGTCACATGCAATTGAAAACAATCAAGTGATCATGCCGTCTCGATGTTGTGTTTACGTGAGTTCAAATAGTACTGAAATAAATAAAGACGTGAGTTATCATAGTTTCCCTAACAGAGAAAGGTCACCAAGGCTCGGTAAGGTAAAATTAATCACAGGTAATTTACTCCAGGTAAAACTGAGAAAGTGTGTTCGCAGCATTTTACTGANATACACACGAAGGCAAGTGGATGTACTGTGAAGAGCGAACGATGGCAGTGAACACCGGAAGTCAATGCGACGTCTGCTTCGCTATAAATCCTCTGAATTGTGCGGGCAACCCGGCCCCGGCAGCGAAGACGTGTCACGGTAGGTTGTAGTTCGCTTCCCCTGCACGCAGCTATCAGGCCAGTACCACGCCACGTCATTACGCAGCCATGTTGTGCAGTTTGCGCGTCACAAGCAATTGAAAACAATCAAGTGATCATGCCGTCTCGATGTTGTGTTTACGTGTGTTAATAGTGCTGGAATAAATAAAGATGTAACAAGTAATCATGCCGTCTCTCTCGATGTTGTGTTTACGTCTGTTAATAGTGCTGGAATAAATAAAGATGTGACAAGTAATCATGCCGTCTCGATGTTGTGTTTACGTGTGTTAAAATAGTGCTGGAATAAATAAAGATGTGACAAGTAATCATGCCGTCTCTCTCGATGTTGTGTTTACGTGTGTTAAAATAGTGCTGGAATAAATAAAGATGTGACAAGTAATCATGCCGTCTCTCTCGATGTTGTGTTTACGTGTGTTCAAATAGTGCTGGAATAAATAAAGATGTGACAAGTAATCATGCCGTCTTTCTCGATGTTGTGTTTACGTGCGTTAAAATAGTGCCGAAATAAATAAAGACGTGAGTTATCATAGTTTCCCTAACAGAGAAAAGTCACCAAGGGTCGGTAAGGTAAAATTAATCACAGGTAATTTACTCCAGGTAAAACTGAGAAAGTGTGTTCGCAGCATTTTACTGAAGACGATTTTGAATGTTCTTTTCTTCTGTGTTCTTTAAGGTTGTTGGATACCAAAAAAAAAATATTTTATAGTTGTACCAAATATGGTTCAACATGTGGGCATTGTATGCGATGACATTTTCCCACGAATAAAAAGAAATTACACTTCACATTTTTAAAAATAATTTTATGTAAAGTGCCAAATTTTTCTGTTTTGATGCAGCCATAATAACAAATAGTACGTTTAACTAATGAAAATATTCACAACGTTAACTAATGTTGTCGGCTACCGCTTGATATCTGCAATCACCAAATAACAGTTCATGCATTTTTAAAAGAAACCTTCAAAATATGCAAAATTTTGTTTATATTTAACTTTTTTTTTTCATATTGTATATGGCCTCTTATTTGAAGATTACATATGTGACACGCGGTAGTATGTTGTAAATTTTTTCATTTGTGTAACTTAGTAGGGTAAGGAAAGTTATTTTCGTGATATAAGTAATACCGTGATAAAAGTTCACCGAGCCACCGCGGCATTGCCTGCTCAACAAACCTAGTACTGTTTGTATCCGAAGACAGCAGAAGATGGCATCTTCGCAACTGGGCTGGAAGCTGCATCGTACAAGCGCTGCGTAAAGAGAAAGAAACATTTTGGAATCAACGCTGTGCTTCGCGGCATTTCTGCACCTCGCATGACAACAAAATCGTTATGGACGTTCTGAAATTAATGCAAGTATTATGTTACTGTGTTGTCATAAGTCTTTTAATCATCAAAGAACGTAGTTTATGTTGCTTGTGTTAAATACGATTTTAACGTTGGAATTAAGGATTTAAAGATTACTTTTGAACACAAACTACTGAAATAATTTTCTTAGCAATACATTTTGGAATAAAATAAAACTTCACGTTATTTCGCAGCATTTTAGTTGTGAAGTTTGACATATTAACGAGTTGGGTAAACTTTGAGAAACAACGTGGTCTTTGTCAATAAGGTCCAACAGGTTGTGGTGTATATATCTGTGACAATTATGCTGAAGATTAATCCGTTAGTGATTGTGACTAGTTGCGTAAACTTTGAGAAACAATATGGTTTTTGTGTTCAGTTACTGTTTTATCACGATATTGCCTACCTACTCTCACAATATTAACTACCGTATCACGAAATTACCTGTCTATGTAACCTTAATTGCAGTTATTAATTTAGCGACTTTATTTAGCATTGACAGTTTTACTTTGGCCTGTAGAACATTTAGAAAGTATCAACATTTGGTCTCGTACATTTTGTGTTTTTACATTATGCTTCAAAAATCTTGAATATAACTTTTTGTCAAAATATTACGATAATACCTTACCTAACCCTATTTGTTATTACCGCTGCAGCAAAACAGAAAAATTTTGGATTCGACATCGAATTATGCAAAAAAATATCAAGTGCGAAAAATTTTTACTCTAGGAAAATGGCATCACAAACAATGCGTAAGTTGAAAAATGTTTGGTACAAATATAAAATAATTAATTTTTTTGGTATTCAACATCTTAAGTAAATGTATTTAATACGCACACCAAGAAACACTGACTTCAGTCTGGATNTAATTTTTTTGGTATTCAACATCTTAAGTAAATGTATTTAATACGCACACCAAGAAACACTGACTTCAGTCTGGATAAATTTAAGCAATACACTCTCGATAACTATCCAAGTCGCAGAACTCTGTTCATTAATTCGCTGGTAACTTAACCGGGGGTCTGCATGCCAGTCTGCGTGTAGTTATAGGCAGTGATTATTTTCAAAGGTTGATTTCAAAAGTGCTCGCTTTACCGTCAACACCCAATGCCACAATCCCGCTTGCTGCACTCGCTGCAGCTAAGTAACGAAGAGCACGGGACAGTGCATCCGTTATGCGTCGGGTTCCCCACGATTCAGACGAGACCCGTCTTATAAAGCGGTGACCTTAAAGGTCACACACCCTTTGCTTCACAACTGAATGTTCGCCTACATGACTTAGGTCGCTGGAGTGATGTTCCGGGTTCCAGCTCCAGGCAAGACAGTGGTAAAAGTGCGCCGTTTTAAGTTGGTTTTTAATGTTTCGAATGTAAGAAAACAGAGTAGATAAATACACAGAAGCGAAATGGCGTGGGTGGTCCCTTTGACGTGCGCGTACCCATTCAACTGCACGCAGCGAAAGGTCCCCCTATCAACTGGGAAAGCGCGTATGTTACCAGGCGCTGATTGGCGAACGGCGTTCCCGCATTTTTTCTGTCGAGTGACGTCATTTTGCTGGCGTGTGTAGCTGAAGTTGGCGGTATGAACAGCTGTTCCTCCTCTGCATTCTTCAGTACTCTGTGTTATAGGCTGTTCACGGTAAACCCGAGCGCTTTTGAGAGCTCTGTTTAAGATCTATCCCTATGGGCAAGAGCAGTCTTCCGTCATATGCAAAATTAACATTGCCATGGGCCTGATAACTTGATTCATGCGCCAGTCGAGTGNCTGATAACTTGATTCATGCGCCAGTCGAGTGAAACTGTGAAATTATTCTGAAAGTAAATATTTTATAAATTCGTTAATTCTTACACTTACGTGTATTTAAAAAAAAAACACAGAAAACAAATAAATTATTTTAGTACCCGCAAATAATTAGCCAGCACATTTTATTCGAGATTAAGACATGGAACTGCTTACCCTCCGTCGTTACCAACTCTACTGGACGCTTGCAGCCAGTGTGTTAGTTAATATGCAGGCAAGGGTGGTGACATATTTCAAACGTGCTCAAACAAACCGTTGAATAAGGTGCAAATGCGGTGCGCTGCTGGAGGTGTGCTTGTAGCGCGCCGCTCGCGCCGGCTCAGTCTGCTGGCGTCGCAACGCCGGGAATCAGGTTTCGTATTGGGCTCGAGGGTATGAAGCCAGCTGGCTCCATTGAACCAGCACACGGAGAGTGAGCGCGAGAGAGAGTGAGAGCGAGAGAGAGAGTGATAGACGCAGAGGACGAACTGAAAGCCCAGTGTGGTTGTGATGTGAATGAAACAGCTAATTAATAGTTTCTGACCNTCTCCTTCACAAAAACCCGGCAAATGCCACGGGGAATATTAATTACTCTGATCCGACACCAGGGTTAACGAATAATTGCAATTACGTAATAAACTGTCAGGTTAAACAAAATGTGTTAATTCATCTTAACTAGTATTAACCCTTTTCAGTCAAAATGTCCTCTATATAGCAGAGCTCTGTATATAGGAGAGTGTGGCCATTGATTGTCCGAGATGATGCCGTCAATAGCGCGCGGTGATTGGCTGAGACGTAGCACGACGCCATCTTGTCCCCAGCTGAGCCACGCGGTATAATGCAATTGTGGGAAAAACACGTCTTGCGCTTCTAAATTGATAACTATGCCGAGTTGTCGTGCTAATGTGTGTAATACCCGAGCTGAAAAGGGGGTGCTATTTCACCGAGCACCTTCAGATGAAAGAATTGCCGAAAGAAAAGCAATTTGGCTTCAAAAAATTCTAAGAAAAGATTGGATACCAGGAAACAGTGTCGCTCTTTGTTGGGCGAAGTTTCAGAATCACCCATTTACTTTTTTTAAGTGACTAGTGCATATTTGATATCAATGTTCTTTAGTTTTTTTTTCACTCTAAGATATATATTATTTCTCTATCAAAAATGTGTTTCGCATATCAGCATAATATCTTAACGGCTCGTATGTTGCCTGTTTATTAAAGTAATCGTATAAAAACAAGCATTAAATATCTTAGTATTTTTGATACGAAAGACTGGACGATATAATGCTTATAACCTGTTGCGTAAAATGATTGTGTGTACCATACAGCATTTGTTTGATGGTTCATCTGAGAGATCTAATTTATTCTCTGTATTTAACCCGTCGCCGATTTATTTTTACATCACGTCATGTTACAAACAAAACTTGGATTGCATAATCACTGTGGCAGTTCATAGTTCTCTTGTTCATCGTAAATTTACGACTTTGTATTTGATCCAGACCTGATGCGTCCATACAGATTATATAAAATACTTAAAAATTGTGAACTGGATTTTGTTGCAATTAAAACTTATATTCAACAGGGNTCACGTCATGTTACAAACAAAACTTGGATTGCATAATCACTGTGGCAGTTCATAGTTCTCTTGTTCATCGTAAATTGACGACTTTGTATTTGATCCAGACCTAATGCATCCATACAGATTATATAAAATACTTAAAAATTGTGAACTGGATTTTGTTGCAATTAAAACTTATATTCAACAGGGTNTCCATACAGATTATATAAAATACTTAAAAATTGTGAACTGGATTTTGTTGCAATTAAAACTTATATTCAACAGGGTTATGGTATAACTTTACAATTGAATAAAACAACATTTTTAAAATCTATAAATTGGTACATGTTTTATTATTTCTTTTTAATAATTGTAAAAACATTAAATTGACAAGAAAATATAATTTTCGCAACTTTGTCGTAGGCTAGCTGAGTATACAGTACGTCTGTAAATAGTACATTTTTCTGTAGCAGCGATGCCTGGTAATAAACCAGCACGACATGTAAAACATTACACATCGCCTCGTAAAAACTATTGAACTTAAAAAAGATTTNGCCTGGTAATAAACCAGCACGACATGTAAAACATTACACATCGCCTCGTAAAAACTATTGAACTTAAAAAAGATTTATTTGCAGAAAATTAAAATTTAATATTTCCTTTAGGCTTTGGTGGTGTCAATATCTAATTTACCGCGAAACTCACGNGTTTGCAGAAAATTAAAATTTAATATTTCCTTTAGGCTTTGGTGGTGTCAATATCTAATTTCCCGCGAAACTCGCGATTTTAGGGTAGTTTTTTAACATTCCAAGTTCCAGCAGGGTTTTCGGTAAAAATTAGTTGAGATATTTTTTTTTTTATCATGTCAACCGATAACGCGTGGATTACATATGATAATTCCATAGGAATCCCCCACGGTGTAAAGGACTAGCAGACATTTTGATGGTGTTTTCTAAAAGAACATTCGAGAACGAGCAAGTTGAGAGACGAATTGCATTCGCTCTTTCACTGCTAGCGGTACGCTCCGTGAGTCTGGATGGGGACAAGATGGCCGTGACTGGTTAAATGGCCATGCTCTCTATATATAGAGCTCTAGTGTATAGGACATTGCAGAAGAAGTGAATGTAATGATCTCCACTGCACATGTAAGGAAAAAAACAGGACGTCCCTCATTCGTTGTCATAAACAGCTGCTGCCTATGGCCACAGAGTACTGAAGAATACAGACGTTAACTACTCTCATACAGCGAACTGGCGTCACTGGCCAGAAAAATGTTGGAGCGCCGTTCGCCAATCAGCGCCTGGTGTTCGTAAGCCGGCAGCCCAGCCAATAGGGAACATTTATCAGCACGACGTTGCCAATGAGATACAACACCCGCCTTCGAAAGGACTCAAGCTGCCAATCAGAGAAAGGGTGCGACCACATCAAAGAACCGCCGAGCCATTTCGTATCTGTTTACTTATCTACTCTGTGATGTTTACACAACCAGGTGCAACAACTTTACAATTAATTGCTAAAGTCTTCCAACATATAATGTCTCTTGAATCAATCTGGCTCAAATAATTAACACCAGTCACTGTACTGTTATGAGGATGTCTGAAGAAACCAACTTCCAAAATACCAGATCCGTTGTGTGCAGTCATTCCTTGAATGAAGAGCAAATCTATACATAAAATTAAGGAGAATGAAGGAATATCGGCAGTCGTAACTTGCTTTACGAAAACAGTATCATCCTTCACAACATCACAATCGAAAGAACCAATATTCCGAAAANTGCAGTCGTAACTTGCTTTACGAAAACAGTATCATCCTTCACAACATCACAATCGAAAGAACCAATATTCCGAAAAACAGGTCTTGAAATATGTCTTCTCTTATAATAACGTGCTCGNATTGCTAAAGTCTTCCAACATATAATGTCTCTTGAATCAATCTGGCTCAAATAATTAACACCAGTCACTGTACTGTATGAGGATGTCTGAAGAAACCAACTTCCAAAATACCAGATCCGTTGTGTGCAGTCATTCCCTGAAGAGCAAATCTATACATAAAATTAAGGAGACAATCGAAAGAACCAATATTCCGAAAAACAGGTCTTGAAATATGTCTTCTCTTATAATAACGTGCTCGCCCCATGGCTCTGTGAATATTGAAAGGGAAATTAAAAGGGAAATAACAGCCAACTATGCTTATAACAAGGCTAAGGACATACTTACCCTTGCGGTCCTATTCGGTGTCGGGTGTGATACCTACATTATGAATTTGGTGACTACATCTTACTAGGTTCGGAAATTACAGCCAACTATGCTTATAAGTAGGCTTAGGGCATTATCCTATGGCCGTTTTCGTTGTAGGGGGTGATGTCTATGTTATGAATTTGGTGACTATCTTAAACGGTTCGAAAATTACAGCCAAATATGCTTATAAGTAGAATTATGGGCAAACTTGGCCCTGCGACCCTTTTTGTTGGCGGAGTTGATACCTATGTTATGAATTTGTTGACTTTATCATAAATGGTTCGGAAATTATAGCCAGCTATGCTTCTAAGTGGGTTTAGGAAGTACTTGACATGTGCGCGTGGTACGACTCTACGCTAGCGTGCGTGGTCAGGCCTAGCTTGGTGTCGCACAGGTAGAATGACAGAGTATGAAACTCGTCCCTGCCAGAACGCCAGGTGAAAGGAGACCAAAAGAAATATGAGAAAACCAACTTCGAATGATAGAGCATGAGAATCATCCCCGCNGACGCCAGGTGAAAGGAGACCAAAAGAAATATGAGAAAACCAACTTCGAATGATAGAGCATGAGAATCATCCCCGCCAGGACACCAGATGAAAGGAGACCAGAAGGAATATGAGAAAACCAAGGTGGAATGATAGTGAATGATGAGAGAAGTTGCATGACGGAGCAATTAACTTGAAAATCCTCCAGGCAAGATGATGGTGCTGGCATAGAATGATAGAGCGTGAATCTCAGGGTAACCCCTGCACTCCTCACTCTTCAGTCCTCATTCCCCAAAAAGTAGTCACTTAGCCGGATTGTAGGGTCATCGGCTGCAATTGTGCAAAAGTGTGTCGCATTGTCCAAAACAAATTTTTTGTGAATAATTTTGCTGGTTTGAAGGGAAATTCGAGATATTTTGAGTCAAATTCTGGCGATTTCTGAACTTCTTGAGGGGAAAAATGGAAATTCCGAGGGAAAGAGGCTTAAAATGGCTTCGTGACGTCATCTTCCAAGATGGCGGTCAGCTTGTCCTCATCCCCTGTCCTAGAACCCCCATTTTATAACTACTTTTTATTTATATTATAAAAATTAAATTGTGATTCTGATGTGTGATTTTGGAATAGCGACGAAAATTAAATATTTTACATGTTGGAAGTGACACCGCATGTAACGTCGATACAGTTTGGCACAAATATTAAATAACGATTTTTTTTTTAGTATCCGAAGTTTTGCAATTTACCACTGAAAAGACAGGCATAAAATAAAATGGCAATATTTCACAGCATATGAATAGTTAAACAGTTCAAAATCTGCAAGACCGTGATAGTTTCTACCATAATACACGGCAGTGAAGAATGGACACAGCACACAATGAAGCAAACAAAAATCCAAATAGCAGAGCTAAAATTTTTACGAACAGTAAAAGATAACGAGACAGGAACAGGAACATGCCCGAAATGAGGACATCAGAGAATTACTGAAGATTTTGCTATGAGATAAGATAGCAGAATGCAGAAGATGGACAGAACGTCTAAACGTGGGAATGACACATAAATTCAAAATAAGTTTATCGAAGAACATTTTCTCTTGCTTCCTTATACACTGAAGAGCCAAAAAAACTGGTACACCTGCCTAATATCGTGTAGACCCCCCCCCCCNAGCACGCAGAAGTGCCGCAAGACGACGTGGCATGGACTCGACTAATGTCTGAAGGTATGCAGGAGGCATTGAAATTCGCGCCAATTTGAGAAAGGGTTGCGTCTGTAACGTTTAATGATTCTCGTCAGTCGTCGTTTGTCCCGTTCGTTCACGATCTTTTTCCGGCCGCAGCGATGTCGAAGGTTTGATGTTTTACCGGATTCCCGATATTCACGGTACACTCGTGAAAT
>NQII01000390.1:114047-125704 GCA_002778355.1 Clitarchus hookeri | reverse complement strand
ACTTGCAGAAGACGGTAACTACGAAAAAGAAAGCATCTAAACTCTAAACAGACACTCTATCAAAATAATTCCTGATGGCAGGAGACGCGAAAGCGCAGCTGCTTTGCGCGTAGATGTTGACTGTGGAGAGGTTTGGGCGGCTATCAACAGCATGGTCTCGGCAGCCGATGAGGGTGAAGCGAGGTGAGTACGGAGCGGCGCCGGAATGCAAGGGCGGGAGGAACGGAAGATCCCCGAGAAAAACCCACCGACCAGCGGCGTCGTCCGGTACGATTCCCACGTACAAAAATTCGGGAGGTACCCAACCGAGGATCGATGTTCGCCTTGGCGGTAGGCGAGTGCTCTAGCCGCTACAGAGACCGCAGTCTCCACGCGATAAACGTAGGTCTTCTGCTAAGGACACATCCAAATGTAACACACCCTCGCTTCCTAACGAGGAACATGGGCTATCAAATGTAAATTTCTGAATAGTGTGAACTTTTTTCGATTTATCAGAACACTGCCCAAATCCAATATTTTATCAAACATTTCAAGATATTAAGAATTTATCGCGCATATTTTCAGCAGAAATTTACTTTGTGTGAACGAAAACACGCAGCCTCCTAAGCGGCAAATACCATTTTTTTTACGTGGTAGCACCATTTTGAAGGGAAAAGCATTATTCCAGTTACAGCACGGTAAAATACCAGTATCAGCAGCCATAAAAATTTCATAATAACCAATTAGAAGAGGTAGACTGACTGGCTGAAAAAAGGAGCCAATCCGGAGGAATCTCTACCGTGGGTGGCTATCTGGAAAACCAATCTCAGGCGAAATTCCCCGAGGCCGATTAACTAAAAGCCCGACGCACACGGAACGATATTTCCTGCGAGTTTCGCTAGGATATTATTTGAGAGCTAAGCAAAGAGCTATGTAACTCGGTTACTCGCGGGGTCCGTCAGTAGTTTTGCCACACGCGGTGTGGGTTTCCTTGCGAGCTACTCTGTCAACTAGTAACGCCGGCAGCCGTAACAATTCTTAACAGCTGGCGAAAATAATACTGAATATTGAAAAATAGAGAAGTGAAACGCCCTTTCATATGGCGACCTCTATCCACACACGCCAGCAAAATGGCACCAGTGACCAACAACATGTCGAAAGGCCATTTGCAAATCGGCTCCTGGTAGCAATCTAGCCAGAACGTAATCTTTCACAGCCCGCAACAGGTAATAATTAAGACCCGTTTCCAGAGCATCGCGTGGCCAGTCAGCGCGAACGAAAACGCCCACATCAAAGGAGCAGCCACGACATTTTATTTCTGTGTACTTAACTTATTTTGTAAAGCTCCAGCTCGGATAAGGTTATTTCTACTCAGGTTGGGAAGCTCAATACTTTTGGTTTGGCAACTAAAATTTTTTGCCGCTAGGTAAGCTCTCGTGTCGCATGTATACCAAACTTTTTCTATTTTATACATTAAAAAATTAAATAATTGCAATAATCATAAATCAAATATGAAATAACTACTTAGATAAGTGAAATCTTTCTCTTATATTATTCACGTAGCTTTAAATTTTAATTTAAATTTTTACCTCTTTGGAACACTAGCGCTTACCTAGCGGCGGAAATTTTCCCTATGCCAAACTCTCCCATAAGAAAACTCGCGGGCATACACCTAAGGGGCGTAACACGTATAAATAATCCAATCAAGTAAGTGCATTTGAACCAAAGTGTTATGTAATATATTTGGTTGTGAAATATTTCCGCGAAAATTGGGTGTCCCTAGTTATAAGGAATTCGTAAGTACGTCTCACACCAAAAATTTCTTCGTTTGCAACACGTGAAACAAAAAATTAATGTCTGAGTTAAAGGGTGGGTAGGTAGGTGGGACTCAGCGTCTCTTCGACAGCGAGGTCATTAGAGACGGAGAAAGTTGCTCAAGGAAGAGGGATTGGAGAAGGAATGGGGAGGAATCGGGGTTGCCGGGCCGGGAATCGAACCCGGGTCCTCCCGAAAGCGAGCCCAGTGAATTATCACTGCGCCACCACGTTCGGTGTGAGTTAAGGGTTAATTTAGTATACGTGAGAGACGTCTGCACAGCACGTTTACAAAAAAAAGTGCTCCATAATGAGTGTACACGTCTTATGTTCAACAAATCACTCACGACTAGACATTAACTTGATTTTAGTGAAATAGTGATGCTTTATTAACGAATATAATAATTTGGACGTACTTTTAAGGGTGTAAAAATAAATTATAATTCATTTTTTTAAATTACTATTTGAAGTAATACAATATATGTATTCTTATTCTTCTTTTCTCTTTTAACTATATTGTCTGAAGGCTTTACCTACACGGCACGAAATAAAACGTCGCTATTTCCTACACGCATACACGTCAACGTTGTTCCTACACGACACGTATGAGATGTCAATGAACCGTGACGTAAAAATACCTTCTTTCATTCTGATAAGTATGANTGACGTAAAAATACCTTCTTTCATTCTGATAAGTATGAGTTCATTACGTAAACTTTTTTCATTGTAAACAGAGACGCTTGAACTGCGCTGCAATGTGCTTGAAATCCAGAATTTTTTTTTAAACGAAACTATTAGACGTGCGTCCAATGTGCTGAACTACGAAAATAACACATACTTCAGACTATGCCTGTTGGTTACTTCCAAGATGTCACGCACATTAGACACGCCATTTCAGAGCGCACTTCAACGTAGCTAGATACAGCTTTCCCAAAGCGCTGTATCTCAAAACATACGCATTATANGCCATTTCAGAGCGCACTTCAACGTAGCTAGATACAGCTTTCCCAAAGCGCTGTATCTCAAAACATACGCATTATATACATAGATAAGTATTGGAGGTACATGCACTGAAACTTGCTACGGACTTTCCGCCAATAAAATTAGGGCCACGGCTTAAAGTTCCATAGGTACACGCAGCCCGGTGAGAACACCGCACGCCAGTTCAGAGCCTTGCGCGTAGTGGCGATGGCGCACTTGATGCACGTGGCATTGTAGCCCTTATCGCTCCCGCGTTTCTCGGCACCGCGAGCGCGCTAATCATCTCCAGGTAGGGGTGGTACAGCGGCCGGCGCGTCACACGCAATGGAAGCATCGCGGGTTCGAGTCCCGAGAGTGGCCCACGCGTCCCACGCGCGGAAAACGCCGCATCGCCCGGATCGATCGAGGTATGAAGTTTGAGATCGCCTGCGCGGGTACAGCAGTGAAACTAGCCAAATACAGTCTCCGATTTGTTCCCACGCATCCAGGCAGGATCAACAACCGGCTCTCGTTGAAGCCCACTGCCTGAGGAACGCATCTGCCGTCGCGGCCAGCCCGAGGAATGGGCGAGGCGAGATGAGGTGAAGATGAAGCACAGGAGGAATGAGAACTGCAGTACCACGAGTAAATTTCCAAGCCTCGGCAGTGTCACAGAAACTCAACACTTCCAGCACGATGCCCGTATGCGACAAGGGCAAACATTTAATTATATACCCACGCTTTAAACATTATATATAGGCCTGCACACACCAACACACACACACACACACACACACACACACATTTACGACGACTTTCTATGGTTGGTTGCACGACAAGCAAGAGTCAACACTTGAGGGCTTCCCTATGTCTTACCTAGAAGTATTTTCTTCTGCCAGCGAGTCACAGAATCAACCGAACATACTGCCCAAAGCACTTAACGGTGTGTCTTCTCATCAAGGCGCAGTTAATGAAAACCTACTACTAGTTTGATGATACCACTAACGGAAGGAAACAACGCTAAGAAATTTTGTAGTAAAATTTTGGCAAATGCATATTGCGCCACGGTAACGAATGGCAATTCACGGAGATTTTGTCGCCACGATCATATAATAAACGGGGCTTGTAACCAGATAACTAAGATGAAGTAAGACTGATTTTCATTTTATCTTCTGATGATAACTCCGACAGTGGCACACGAATTGCCAACATAACTGTTATCCTGACGAACAGTAGTATGTACATTTAACTTCCCAGCAGACCTAAGATTTAACAAAAAAAAATATTTCGCGTAACTTTAACCCATTTATATCCAGTTCACACAACTGCATACATAACGAACACGAAGATTATTTTTTGCCTGTTACGTAAACTGCATGGGTAAAATGATTTGCAAAGCTCGCAACTGTTCTAGGTTACGAGTGGTTCATACAACTACAGCAAAACCACAGTGCAGCTCATTGATTATGATAACGTAACAAGTATTCCGTCAGCATATGGGGAATCCCTATAGTAAACAATAATAAACACCTCAAGATCACGTACGGCCATGAAGCACAGCGACAGCGATGGAAAATAGCACTAACATGCTTCGCAAATGTTCTGTTTCCTCGGAATTTTAAGCGGTGATTGTAGGGATTTAATAGAGCAATCTATCCAGAAAAGAAATAGCATTGTCGCTATAGTTTAAAATAATGCTTTACAGAAGAATTGATATCGTAAACAGAAGGGGTACTTGCAGCGATTTTCGTTTACTTGGACACTTTTTAACTACCACATTTATGTTTCAATAGCCATATTTATGCATGGGCAGCAAAATATCGTCTTACATTGCTGTCCTGAAAAAAAAATACATNTTATGTTTCAATAGCCATATTTATGCATGGGCAGCAAAATATCGTCTTACATTGCTGTCCTGAAAAAAAAATACATAGAAATATTCCATGAATTTTTCAAAATCAGAATAGAGACAGCTGCTTACAATGAAACCCGCACGACGACTAGGGAGGTCCCTTGAGTAGAACACACATAAAAAAATTTGTCTGCTGGAGGAGTTAATAGTACTTTAGCTGCATAAAAAATTGTTCAGAGGAACTACATAAAAATTTCAGAATGCGNTTATGTTTCAATAGCCATATTTATGCATGGGCAGCAAAATATCGTCTTACATTGCTGTCCTGAAAAAAAAATACATTGAAATATGCCATGGATTTTTCAAAATCAGAATAGAGACAGCTGCTTACAATGAAACCCGCACGACGACTAGGGAGGTCCCTTGAGTAGAAAACACATAAAAAAATTGTCTTATTTGAAACACCTGGAACCACATATTAAAGTGGGCCTGCTGGAGGAGTTAATAGTACTTTAGCTGCATAAAAAATTGTTCAGAGGAACTACATAAAAATTTCAGAATGCGTATTAATGTAAACAGTGTATCAAAGACGCGTGTTTTTGATACCTCTGTTGGCAAACAATTCTAGGAATTTTTGCGTCTCATAAACAAGTTACTGCGCAGCTGATACAGACTCCCTGCCAAAAGCCCCCCGCCCCTTCTATGTCAGCAACCCGCGTGTAATGAAGCCCGCTAGTTCCTTAATTAGCCGCTATTCATCAGCGTGGTGGCATGCAGCAACGGCGGTCGAGAACTAGCCGGGAAAGTTTTTGAAAAGGGTGGATTTCTAGTTGCTCTCTCCAGGAACTTCAAGAAATATGCACGAAATCAGCGCATATCTGAGACCCACTTAATTTATCCCCTTCCCCGTGGTAGCTCGGCCAGACCTTCAATGGTCCCAGGACAACGGACTTTCGCCCTTACCGCTTGCATCGGCGCGCCGTCAAGCGAAGTCCACATCCCACAAGCAAACACGTCAGTACAGTATAGAGGGACCGCGGTGGTGTAGTGGTTAGACTACTTGCCTCCCACCCAGGTGAACAGGGTTCAATACCCAACGAGGTAGCCCCTGGATTTCCGCATATGGGAATCGTGCCGGACGATGCTGCTGGTAAGCGGATTTTCTCGGGGATCTCTCGTTTCCCCGCCCCTTCATTCCGGCGCCGCTCCATACTCAACTCGCTTCTCTCATGACCTCGATGAGCCGCCCAAAACTCTACCACACACACATACACACACACACACACACAGTACAATACAGGCTGTTCACGATCGATATAGCTCTTTTGAAAACCCTGCATAGAGTCTGTTTTCCACTTATTTTTATCCTTCTCCTATACGTACGATTAACATTGCCTGGGACCGTCTACATTTATTCACGCGCCATCCCAGCCGAAACAAACGAATTTGTAGGAAAGTAAATGTGTTAATAAGTAAATTTTTGTTCTCATAAATGTAAAACATAAAAAAAAAAATATTTAAAAAAACTCGGGACAATAGTAGTTCTAATTTACATATTACTATATTAATAAAAATTCAGGTTTTGGAACTATTTAAATTAATTTGTTGCCAAATATACTGGGAGTTTGCGTGCCAGTGTGTACTGTAATGCAGGTGTAGTTTGGGTGACTTTTGTTTAATTGGCGTTTTCAAAAAGTGCTAACTTTACCGTGAATAGCCTTCACAAAATTATATTACCGTGAAAAAGACGGACACAAGTTCCCAGCAATTGGCCCAAAGCGGGTATACAAAGTAGTGAGTATATAGTTTGGAATCCACATGACGAAGATGAAAAACCAAGGTTTAAAATTTTTTAGGGGCAGAAATCCCAGTTCATATTTTAAAATAATTAACTCATCATTATTATCTACCTCCTAACAAGACACAATTCAATATAGAAAGCAGCTATCTACAAGTAAATATTTAGAACAGTTTGATACTAATTTCCGCTCCGATGCCACCGTGCCCTCCCACGTATTCAACGACAAGCTAAAACTTATCTTTACAGAGCCCTGTAACTAACGATCTGAGCCAGGCCGCCACGTGAGTTGAAAAAAGAACTCCAGCCATGCAGAATGAACGGCGACAAGCACTTGATTAATTACTGCCGCAGAGTATTATTCGGCCGTGGTCATTTGTTATCACCTGTCCGCCCGCGCGTTGCCAGAGGGTTTTATGGTATACGGGGTCAGTGCACGTGTGCTTCCGACAAACATACACCGTAAAAAAAATGTGTGTAAAGTTTTACAAACAATTCTTTGATAAATTTATTTGCGCCGGCCGAAGAACGGACGTGGCTCCGCCTACCCAAGTGAAAGAGAGATAGAGAGAGACAGAACGACTTGCAAAGCACCAACCACAGGTAGCTGGCAGGCGGGCAGNACCCAAGTGAAAGAGAGATAGAGAGAGACAGAACGACTTGCAAAGCACCAACCACAGGTAGCTGGCAGGCGGGCAGACGAATCTGCAGAAACTCCCTCCCACTTGCCGCACCACCGTCGTGCAATTGTTTCCTTTCCCGGGGAGAAGTGGCCAAACATTGGCGGAGCTCCCAAGTCCCAAGTTACAGTAACGCTACCATAGTTACCAAAATTTGTCTTGCAATACTACACAAGTGAAATATTGTACATTTACAATACACTGTTTAAACGAAACATACAACATTATTGTTCATTTACCTCCATGTTTTTAACACACGTGAAATATACAATATTTCCTTTTTAAAATCCAACATTAGTTTTACAAAGTTCCACAGAAATATATTGCAGAATTAGCCTTATATTACTTGTAGGGTTACAAAATTATCTTGGCAACTAGTTCCCAAAAAATGCTCCACATCTTCCAGATGCCACCACAATTTTCGTTAACGAAATATTACACTTTTGTATGACTACGCAAATTAACACAATGGAATGTAAATCATACTAAGCATAAAAGAGTATTTGATTGGAAGACTGTGAACTCGGCATTACAGTGGCTGACAGCCACCCAATAATGAACGATGTACAGTGAGGTGTAGTGTCTGGTATGGTGTGGAACAATAAGAGGTGGTGAGTAGGAACACAGAGGCCAATATAACTATGGTATTTTCGAGGTTTCCTCACAATTTTTTAATCAAACCTTTGAAAAATTACTCCGTGTATGGCGTGTTTGGTTGTTTCCTAAATACTTCATGTATCACTAGCGTTTTATACATATTTTCAAACATAAATATACATAATTTTTATTAAATTAAATTTTTTCTTACAGTTTATTTATAAATTATAATATTATTTTATTTACAATTAATACGAATAAAATCAGAGAGAAAATATGGGTTTGGTAATACCCGTCCCGTTTGTCCAAGGCACTAAGCGAGCGCACCCTTCCAAATGCCAAAATGGCGGAAAGGATTGTATGGCCGCTCGGACAACACGCGTACATTTCTAAGAGCGAGAAAAATGACTTATTTCCCGAGGGGGCTCAGGTTGCGTCTTATAAAGGGTTTTATGGAGAGAAAAATATTCCGCTCTCACGATTTAAGTAGGCCACCAATTGGTCGGAACGAATGTTTCCGAAAACACCCAAGTAATTAGCCACTGAGAAACATTGGCGGAGCAATTAAATATATTGGAAGGGGGTGGATAATTAGCCAATTAGAATCAGGGGTGGGGCATTTGGTCAATTAAATATATTGGAAGGGAGGAGTGGAGGTTAGTCGTCTGCTGGGCGCGGTGCTGGGGACAGCACCAGCAATGTAAAACAAATGACAAACGATAAAACCAAGATGGCGGTCAAACGCAGGTGAGAGAGAAACTACAGTAACGTATAAACAAATTAAAAAATATAAATCAAGATGGCGGACGGTGGCTGTGACGCGTACCAATATGGCGGACTGCACCGACCAAGATGGTGGAATGAGTACGGGTGGAGGGGATGTGGGGGACCTCCAGAAATTGTAAGTTTCTTAGTAACTTTTTTATTAATTTTTTTAATAATTATTTAATATATTATGTTTTTTTTGGAGTCAAAGGTTAAGACTAAGGTCACATGGATCCAACATGGCCGCCGGTCGACCGGAATGACAGAGCACGAACAGCTCCGACGCTCCGGTTTCAGGTTCTGATGTGCCAAAGTCCCCATAATTCGTCTACTCACAAGTATAAAACGCTTATGATACAAGAAATATTTAGGAAACAATCGAGCACGTCGCCTGGGGTGTTTTTTCAAAGGTTTGATTCCAAAAATGTAAATAAACCGCGAATATATTATAGGCAGAGACCTGCAAAATTCTTATTATTATTTAGTAACATGCTAGTCGTAACTGCCCTTTGTGAGCGCAGTTCGTAATTTCAATGGCTACTGACAACTAGACGGCGTCATTTATCTTTGCAACTGCTTTACTGCAGATTGGTTGTTCAACCACCGAGTCTTTGCTATTGGCTGAAAGTGTCCTTGGGACGAGTTACACAGGTTGTCGGCCAGTGGCAGAAGAGTACACAACATCTTTGAGTTCAGNGCTGAAAGTGTCCTTGGGACGAGTTACACAGGTTGTCGGCCAGTGGCAGAAGAGTACACAACATCTTTGAGTTCAGCCTGCAGCCACAAAACAATGCGACTTTTTGTAGGTCTCTAACTATACGAAACTCTCCTGTTTGCTTGTGCAAGTATCACCCCATACGTGTGCACGAATCTTAAAGCTGCTGCGTCGGGAAAAAAAGAGTGATAGTTGGTGGAGGGGGAAGGGACTTTTTTTCCAGCATATTTCAAGGGGCTTTGCTTGAATTTGTCGAACAGTATTACCGGCTTGGGGATTGGTTCAGCAGTAAGTATAGTCTATTCGCGGTTCATTCACACTTTTTAGATCAAACAATTGAAAATCACCCCAAGAATGACGCGTTTTATACTTCTGTCCACATAAAAGNGCTGAAAGTGTCCTTGGGTCGAGTTACACAGGTTGTCGGCCAGTGGCAGAAGAGTACACAACATCTTTGAGTTCAGTCTGCAGCCACAAAACAATGCGACTTTTTGTAGGTCTCTAACTATACGAAACTCTCCTGTTTGCTTGTGCAAGTATCACCCCATACGTGTGCACGAATCTTAAAGCTGCTGCGTCGGGAAAAAAGGAGTGATAGTTGGTGGAGGGGGAAGGGACTTTTTTTCCAGCATATTTCAAGGGGCTTTGCTTGAATTTGTCGAACAGTATTACCGGCTTGGGGATTGGTTCAGCAGTAAGTATAGTCTATTCGCGGTTTATTCACACTTTTTAGATCAAACAATTGAAAATCACCCCAAGAATGACGCGTTTTATACTTCTGTCCACATAAAAGNTATTCACACTTTTTAGATCAAACAATTGAAAATCACCCCAAGAATGACGCGTTTTATACTTCTGTCCACATAAAAGTATTTCATTTTTTGTTAAATAGATCTTTTACTTATAATTATATCTATAAATTATATTTTATTTGTAATTGATGTCAATAAAAACAGAGAGGAAATATGAGTGTTGGTAATGCCTCGTAAGAAATAGTTCCCATGCAAAATATTCTTACAGCGAGTGCGCACGAAAGCGGTGCGTTGTTCCTTTGGTGTAATTTTCTTGACCTAGTTAAGCTTTTGTTTGCATGAGACGGCGGGATATCCGGCAAGCAGAACTTCAGTAAGGGGCTTCAGAAAAGTCTCGGAAGTAACAGTGAATGGGCTATACCGGTGGCGAATGTTCGGCAAGGTGTTAGTGAAAACACGTAGCGAGAGAGGGCCCGCCGTGCGCTCGGCAACTGCGACGGGGGCGAGACTGGGCGCGGGGGCTGCAGGCGATTTTCGTAAGCGACCGCGTGGCCCCGTTGCCGCCTGCGGGCAATCGACTCGCCATGCGGGCTCCCCGCTGTTAGGTTCCCGAACCCGGGCGCCGCCGATGCTATCACGACCACTGCGCGGCGGCGCCCCATTACGCTGCGCTATTGCTGCCCNTTTTTTTCTTTTAGAAATTCGACATATTCATTATAACAATCGTTCGTAAATCACTAATCAGTCTCGTAACTAAGAACAATTATTATTTACAACGAATAAATTGCGTAATTATTGACGTAACTCCAAAACGCAAGTCCCTGCTGAGTTCGTTCNCAATTATTATTTACAACGAATAAATTGCGTAATTATTGACGTAACTCCAAAACGCAAGTCCCTGCTGAGTTCGTTCCTGATTTTTTTCCCATCATTTTTGTTTGATAATTGTTTCAGCAGTGCCACAAAGTATTGGCTCTTCACGGAAAACTCAGCATTTCAGAAAACCCTGCTTAAAATTTACATGTATACAAAAGTGTATATTCTTCCGTCATATATAAAATTAACATTGCCGTGGAACTGATCACTTTATTCATGCGTTATGGTCAAGCGAAACTGTCATATTATCAGAAAAGTATATATTTTAAACACATTTTCTAATTCTTACACCTAAACGGTTTAAAAAAAAAAACGCAAGTAACAAAATACGCAATTTCAGTAGTCGCAAAGGTTTATATACAAACTTTGAATTGAACGTTAAAGCATGGAACTACTTTCCCTCCGTCGTTACCAACTTTACTGCGCGCATGCCAGTCAGCGTGCCCGTTAAAACATGTGTAGGTAGGAGCAGTGGCTTTTTCAAAGGTTGATTTCATAAGCGGATCAACCAACCTCCTTTGGGAGACATAGTAAGAACGTTTTTTTCAGTCGTGGAAATTCGCACTTTNAAAAAAACGCAAGTAACAAAATACGCAATTTCAGTAGTCGCAAAGGTTTATATACAAACTTTGAATTGAACGTTAAGGCATGGAACTACTTTCCCTCCGTCGTTACCAACTTTACTGCGCGCATGCCAGTCAGCGCGCCCGTTAAAACATGTGTAGGTAGGAGCAGTAGCTTCTTCAAAGGTTGGCATCATAAGCGGATCAACCAACCTCCTTTGGGAGACATAGTAAGAACGTTTTTTTCAGTCGTGGAAATTCGCACTTTCCTTGGCGTTGCTAGAAAACTTTTCTGGGGTCTCGCAC
>NQII01000390.1:87034-113954 GCA_002778355.1 Clitarchus hookeri | reverse complement strand
GGGGGGGGGGGCGGAGAACGGCAGTCACCCCTCCACTTTTCAACCAGCCGGATCGTCACCTCCCTGGATTGATAAACAGTGGTCGGTAACTACTACAGTTCGTAACAAGTGTTTACAACTTACTCTGAACTGCAAACCTTACTATTTTGAGAATATTCCTCGTTTACATGTCCTTAATAACCAAAAACAGCAAAATGTCAATACACAAAAATGTATTAAAATATTTAAAACCTTGGGTTATATGGAACAAGTGTTACACACGTGCACAAACGCATACACATACAACGCACAGTATGAGAAAGAGAGGAGAAGGGAGNGCGGGAGTCGCCCTTCCACTTTTTCAACCAGCAGGATCGTCACCTCCCTGGGTTGATAAACAGTGGTCGGTACCTACTACAGTTCGTAACAAGTGTTTACAACTTGCTCTAAACTGTAAACCTTATTATTTTGAGAATATCACTTGTTTAAATGTCCTTAATAACCAAAAACAGCAAAATGTCAATACACAAAAATGTATTGAAATATTTAAAACCTTGGGTTACATGGAACAAGTGTTACACACGTGCACAAACGCATACACATACAACGCACAGTATGAGAAAGAGAGGAGAAGGGAGTNATGGAACAAGTGTTACACACGTGCACAAACGCATACACATACAACGCACAGTATGAGAAAGAGAGGAGAAGGGAGTAAGAGATTGAAATGAACATTGGTTTGTCACAAAGTTCGAGACTTCCCCCTCCTTCTAGAAACAAGAAATCGGCGCCTGTGGTACGCTGTCCGTCGTAACGTGCTAACAATAAAATAAAGTCAGGGACAGTATTTTAATAATTTAGTAGTTGTAGCATTTCCGTCTCTTCACGGGACAGTTTCTGCAAACAGTATCTTCCTGAAGAGCAAACGACGGCGGCGAAGTGCGCCAAGAGATGTACGTGCAAGCCCGTGCTCCGCCACGCCTGCATTTTGCATGTGGGAAGTGAATCATTCATGCGTTAGCGGGTCGATATACCCTCCTCTCGGAGCTACTCGCACACTCGCCGCAGCTTCTTTCCGAACAGACTCCGCGACAAACTTCCTGAGAGCTTCGGAGTACGTTGAATCCGCGGCACTCCCGAACCAAGATTGCCCCGTTCGTTCAGTGCGACCACGACACTGATAGGACGTGGCGGGGGAATGAAACTTACAAAGCGGGCATGACGTCACGACGAATGACCACGCCACGCCGGCTGAAACACATGGCCAGCTTACACACTTCGTCTCTAGTTCTCTAGTTACAAGTCTCTTAACAGGACTATGTGCCTGGAATTTAAGCTGCATTGCAGAGTTTTTGAAATACACTTTTATTTTTAAGAAAATATTTTACGTTCGTCGTATGTACTGATCTACGAAAAGAAAATACATTTGAGACGAGGTACGAAGACTACTTTCAAGACACCACGCACATTACAAACACTGTTTTCCGAGCCCTCCGCCATTGCTAAAAACTGCCTTTACACACTGGCTTATCGCAAAATGTACTAATCGGAAACACTCGTAGAGGACTCTCAAATGTCTGTCAATAGCAATTGGTTCGTACAGGGGCCAAGATATGCTAAATATATTTCATTTTGAAATTAATAAACAGTTTCGATTTTTATTTAGTGAATCTTAATTAATATCTGAGCTGAGTATCATAGCACGAATCGGGTACTAGTTTCTAAAGCTTAAAAATGTAAGATATTAGTNTAATTAATATCTGAGCTGAGTATCATAGCACGAATCGGGTACTAGTTTCTAAAGCTTAAAAATGTAAGATATTAGTAAGATATTAGTCTGATTCTGTTGTATTAGATTTAAGGGTTACTTTCAAGTAAGATTTTGCTTTATATATATTGNTGTAAGATATTAGTCTGATTCTGTTGTATTAGATTTAAGGGTTACTTTCAAGTAAGATTTTGCTTTATATATATTGATTTGTATTAGATATGAATTGCGAAGAATGTGCAGTATTTAATTTTAAATATTAAGGTTACTTAGATTAGGTTATTATTTACATTATTGTAACTGTTTATGTCAGTAAACGTGGTTATACAATAAACGATAACGAATATTTTTGGTTATTGCAGTAAGTGCTTAAATGAAATTAAGAATTCAATTTTGAGGGGAAACTTAAATGTTTTTTTATTGTTTGTTATAAATGCTAATTTTAACCAGGTAGGTAATAGGCACTTTCTTTCAANATTGTTTGTTATAAATGCTAATTTTAACCAGGTAGGTAATAGGCACTTTCTTTCAACGATGCCTTGGTTACGTACTAAATATATTTTATATAAGCCTTGGTAAACAGCTTGTCAAGAAAATATACAATATAAAAGGAAACGGAATATTTGATTTTAAAACACATTTATATAAAGTATTATATGATTAACCTATTTATGCCTAAAATTTTATTAATAAATCGTTGAATGCTCATTGCAAGGTATTTTTTGTTTACCACGCAAAGAACATCCTCTTACAAAAGTCTTCCGATTAACGATACTGAAATCACGCACCATACCACATAAACTCCTACGCTCACACCTAAAAATGCTGGGATGTAGAGAAGGATAATAGACATATGCTAACTTCCATGGCATGCATACTGACATGTCTTCCAAGCATTTAAAATTTGAACCACGTTCAAACTCACTTAAATCTTGATAACCTGCCATTGTGGCAGCAGTAACCGATCTAGCTGCCGACAGCATCGCGTTACTCTGATTGGTTCCATACCTCGGTTATTTTGGCTCTTCAGTGTAAGTTAAAACAATCCCAATAGAAACACTTGCAAAAACGTATCACGCTAATTGCAAAACTTCTGGAAACACAGTTCACAACTGTCACAGGGCTATAAAATTCCACAAAACACCACACCATTATTACACAATCTACATGATAAACTTCACGTATCAAAAATCACACTAATTCACTTTGGCTCTGCAAATACTGTGAAGCTGCCCTCTCAGCTCTTCTCAGAAAGTCTTCACTATAACTTCTGTTGTAACACACAGGAGAAGTGCTCTTCAGAACAGAAATGTTTTGAATTGTTCTACAACTTAGCGATGATCTGAATGCAGTTTTATTTTTTTTAACCGCGCTAAAAACTCGCTGACATTTAGCGTTGCTGTGTGGCACCAACAGAATAGCCAACATGACTTTGGAGATTCTGTCATACTTCAAAGAAATGTCTGCATTTTTTTTATGCTACCAATGCATTCCCAAATAGCATCAATCCTGCCTTGCTTGGAAATAATAGCTGGCAACTCTTCAATTTGAAAAGATGTGAACTGTCTTTTGCAGCTCATCTAAAGCAACATCTCTGGATTCACCACTTTTAACGGGTAAAATTATAGGAAACAAGTCAATGAAATACTTCACATCACTGACATTGACTCTTTCGATGTTCTCAACTTTTGCAACCTGTGCTTTTTTTAAGAATTTCACTCTTCAAAGGAAATTTGTGAATAATATAATCACAAGCAGAAGTGTAGTATTTGTGGACTGCTGAAAAAAAAATGTTTCTTTTTCTTTTTCTGGTAGGGCAGCAACAATCCTTTGTGTTGCACATCCAACAACTAGGTAACTGGTTTGTTTTAGATTGGCCTCACCATGTTAATTTACTTCCATGAGTATAGCTATTTAAAAAAAAATACAACAATAATTTCTGCAGTGAATTTGGGGACTGACTGTCTGCAAAGTGAAATTCAGATTGTCAAATATTGGAGTCATTCTTAGTACAAACATACAAAACGATTTGTTTAATGAATATGACAGGAACACGAAGAGCTTTTCTTCTCGAGAGAGAATGGCTTTGTTGTTTTTCAGTGGGATATTCAAATTTTGTTCCGGTGTAGGTTTGTGTTTCTTCACGCTCGTACCAACATCACATTCTGGTTTTCTTTTGCTCATTTTCTCTGCGTTTAGGCCAGGATTGTAATTGCAGCTGGAATCTTTTCGGAATTTTGTACGATGATAAAGAATTTTAAGATTTTGGAACCATAACTTCCATTTTAAAGAAACTAAGAGGGTTCCCACTGCTCCATAACTCTTGTCAAACTAGCACCTAATGTCAACCACCTTGTGCAAACATGTTTCAGGATTTTTCTAGCTTTCTTTTTGTGCAGCTCTTGGAACTTTTGAAGCCTGTCCTTCCTCTTGGCACTTTTTTTCCTTCAAATAATAGTAAATATCTATAACTAACTCATCAAGTTTTGCAGGAATGGAGACTGGTGCTTTCTCTGCAGCCAAGTTTACTGAATGACAAAGGCAGCCAATTGATATTAAATTTTGCTGTTTTTGTTTTAACAGTGCAACAACGCCATGTTTAGAACATATCATCACAGCAGCATTATCGGAACAAAAAGGTTATGCAGTGTTCAAAAGGCACTTCCAAACGCCTTAGTTCTGTGAATAACAGTTCGCTTGCAATGAAGGAATTCAGAGAAAAGAACTCACAAGTAAGTGGCTCTTTTAATCAAAATACGTCACTACAATTGGATAAAGTTTGGAACCTGAATCAGTACTACCATCTGTAGAAAGGCAAAATGTACCACTATGCAAACATTTAACAACACTAGAAACTGCATCTAAAACCAATTCATTAACAATGGCAGTCGTCTTGGGTTGGCCACAGCCATACTGCTTGGCCACATTACACTTCGGAAACATTTTCCTAAGCAATGGGGCGACATGATATGCAACGCTAAAAGGAATGTTGGGTTCCACCAAAAATCCCGTGAACAAACACTCCGTCTGAATAATCTCATTTCCGACACTACTTGTGCTGCCAAAGTAGGTGTTAATTTTTTTGTTTCCATCTTGGTCTTTCAAATTACTTGCATGATTCGCACACTTGATGTAGTTAGTGATATAATTTTTCCCCCCCAATGATAAATATTAATATCACAGCGACAGATGCTGCATTTCTCACCTTTGTCCGATTTCAGGATACATGNCCCCCCCAATGATAAATATTAATATCACAGCGACAGATGCTGCATTTCTCACCTTTGTCCGATTTCAGGATACATGAAAATTGTGCCGAGTATGCTGACCTAAACACTTGGATGTACTGTTTCTTCTTAACACATTTTACACTTTTTGTAGTGACATAGAAAATGATCAATATTTATTTATTATTAAACGAAAATACAAAACAGACGCCTAGATTATTTAACACGTGTTCATACACAATAATCTATTTTCTGTGTGATTACACAACGGAATGTATGATAAACACAACTACAAGTCTAAGCATTATAGTAAAAAAATTTACTACAGTATTTCACTTTCACTCAACCGCTGCGATTTTCATTTAACGCAAACCATTATTCCAACCTAAATCCGATAGACGCACAATATACTACGTTGATGTTGACCCAACAGCACAAAATTTCGGCGAGTCAGTGCAAATATATGGCATTGTGTACTCTAAACTATGGTATTTGTATAATAAAATAGGACGTGACAACTATCTTACAAGATGTTAAATTTCATTCGAAATTATTGTCTTTCCTCCTCCTTACCTAAACATTCATAACAAAACTATGGTATTGCATTACACATGAGAAATATATGGCACGGTTGTGTTAGACTACGGTACAAATACAATACATACGGTATTTCCTGAAACAAATGCACATCGATTTTTACGACACGTGACTGACAACACAGGTGGCAATTGTCACAAACTGAAATTTCAGGCCGACAGAAACGTAAAACGTTAAATTTGTGCCGCTCCCGTAAAAACTTAAGGACTACATTCACCCGTAAAAATTACGGCAGAACCGTAAAAGTTGGCAGGTCTGCTTGCCTCATCATCTCAAATAAAAAAAATTACTGTACTTAAAGCCCATCAGTTTCAAGAGGTAGTTATTACATTTCCGATATATTTTTGACTTTTTTGTGGACAACAAGGGACATTATACATAAATCACTATGTCTGTACGATCAAGTAAGNCCGATATATTTTTGACTTTTTTGTGGACAACAAGGGACATTATACATAAATCACTATGTCTGTACGATCAAGTAAGTAAAAAAAAAACAATAAAAATCGAACTGTTTTAAATACCGAGCCTTTTACAAATTCCTAAATTGACGGGTGTGCTATGTCTATACTAATGTATTTCGTAGTATTTTCGATGATGGGAGGAAAGGGGAAGTGGGGACTAAATTCAGTATAAACTAGTCCAATCAGGTTATAAATTTTTTTTTTCGATTTCACTTTTTTCCTTGTTGAGAAAGACAACATGATCCGAGGCCAACAACTGGATGTTAACATTATTTAAAGGGGGAGGGGAGAGTGAATTAATCCTTTATCGTGACCCCGGCCCACTTTTGGAACCCGTACCCACAGGTGCCATGCGGGATGAACAGGACTAAACATTTTACTCCGAGCTAATGGTTTTCTGCAACACCATAATAATTCCCGTAGTCGTTCAACAGGCAAAATTTAATAAAAAAAAGTGGGAAATACGCATAATAGTTGCAGCACAAAATAATTTGGGCCGTGTTGGTATAGTGGTCAGACTACTCGCCTTCCACTAATGTAAATAGAGTTTGACTCCCGGAGAGGTCAGCAGGATTTTCACACTGAAGAAACGTGGCGGACGTTGCCGTTGGCCGGTTGGTTTTCTCAGAGCTCTCCCGATTCCCCGTGCTCTTGCATTCCGCCGCTTGCTCCATCTTCACCTCATTTTATCCTCACCGACGAAAATCAGATCAACTCAACTTACCTACCTTAAAATCGTTTTACATCCGACTACAATTAAACCTACTTAATCCAAATGTGTAGCTCTGCAACCAGGCTTCTAACAAAAATAATATAGCCTATTAAGACAACAAGCGTATCTGCGCACCACTGCTTCATTTTGTAACAAAATTGTTTTTTTGTGGTGCACGTAAACGATGTAAACAGCCGTGGCTTTAGTTGTGGCATTGGTTATTACAATTTGTGCGAGGATTGGCTGTTGTGGAGGCGTGGTTATTTCTTTTTTTTTTTTCCAGGGAAAGGAGTTACGATGGCAAAATTTACATTTATTTCCATCCACATGTCTCAATGTGATGCCGCCGACATTGTAGTTACTGCAAAATAGCTGTCGGCTCTATCCTATACTGCTCGGTCACTTTATACTTCCTGGGATCATTATGACATTATCTTCGACTATGTATGTATAGGAAATTTTTCCCAGCCGTTCAACAAATACCGAAAAAAAAGTTAGATTCTTTACTTAGTCATCTCTTTTGAGCACATACTGTCGAACTACGCTGTTCAATTTATAGTCATTTGGACGTACTTTTTCGGAATTCATTTCTTGTTACATGGTGGCATAGTTTCTATACTTAATTGATATGTTTTCTTGTGGTGTATTTACGGTTTACAATGTTTTCCTATTATGTTTTTTGGGAGGAAAATGGGTAGAATAAATTATTTCCAGTGACTATAGAACTGTTTCTTAAATACATATTTTTTTGTAAACAATAATTACAAAATTATGTAGACGCAACCAAATTTCGGTATCACCACAAAACATATATTGATAAAACTGCATTATTCAGGGCACANTAAATTATGTAGACGCAACCAAATTTCGGTATCACCACAAAACATATATTGATAAAACTGCATTATTCAGGGCACAAAACAGGTAATTTACATAAGTGAAACGACTTAGCTGTTTCTTTAAAGCGGGTGTACCCAGTCGCTGATTGGCTGCGCGAGACGCTGAAGAAGGGCTTCGTGTCTGATTGGCCACTGGGTAATGCGAAGGATTCCCACATGCTACTGGCCACTGACGCAATTTTGCTGGCGTGAGTGTGTGGGGGTTTGTGGTATAAGCGTCGGTTTCCACCTCTGTACGATTACCGACTCTGTGTTCATGGCGTAGAGTGTTTTAAATAACGTGGTTAAATACTTGCGTAGCATCGGCAGGTCGTTGTTCGATCCCAACCGTATGCACTGGGCATGGTTTTTTTTTACCGAATAATGGAGTAGTTATTACTTAACATGAACTTCCAGGTTATCACATTTCTGATTATCCTTGCTGCATGACGGGAAGTAACGACTTTTTTTTTTCTCACTGCAATTCTTCGCAGCACGCCATGGTTGTTTACAAAAAAAAAAACATCGACGGGCATGTTGGGAGCGTCACTCACGCAGCGAGGGACGTACGACGCTCTACGACCACGCCAAATGAAAGTCAATAATGAGGTCAAAGGGGTTAGGGGCACGGGTGGAGGATAAGGAACGGCATCCACGAGCCGCTGTGTTATCCGGGCCACGGGTTGGGGCGCCATTCGCCCGCCATCAAGAGGAGTTGGCGCGCGTTCCAGCGCACTGCATTACAGCGCGGGGCTTCGCGCCGAGGTCATTAGTTTACAACCTCATCAAGGAAGGGACTGTAGCGGGCTTTCTGGAGAGAAAGAGAGAGATAGAGAGTGAAAGAAGAGGGAGAGAGAGGAAACGGAAGGATGGTGACCGTTGATCGCCTACACTGAGTAAGGGTATCTCTACTCGACGTCGGCTACAAGGTCACCACAGTGCCACGGTCGACTTGCCTTGCTGGTAGTGAGGGGTCCCCGACTCGACTCCCGCTATCACCGAACGTCTTAAGAGCTGTTGATTTATTACGTTCTATTTTCAATGTTCCCGGGGGCCGCGGTGGTTTAGTGGTAAGACTTGTCTCCCACCTACTAGGTGAACTGGGCTCGACCCTGGTGGGGTCGCTCCCGGATTTTCCAAGTGGGAATCGTGCCGGACGATGCCGCTGATCCCCCGGGGTTTCTCGGGGATCTCCCGTTTTCCCCGCCCCCTCACTCCGGCGCTGCTCCATACTCACCTTGCTTCACCTTAATCGGCTTTCAAGACCTCCCTGTTAAGAACCGGCCAAATCTCTTCACTCACTGAATGTCCTCATTTTAACCCTTTAGGCCCAACAACGAATTGCTTTTTTTTTGCCAACGTAAACATTATTTTAAGTTAGAAAACAGTTTATGTAATTTAAGTGTTTCGAACCTTTTTTTTTTAACGCTTTTATTGGACAACAAGATCTTACTCGAATTATTCAATGGACTATTCACGTAAAGGAGGTTTTTTTTTTTTTTTTTACAGAAACTACAAGGAAACAAACTCGCTCATCACAGTTGACCAGGTGATTATGAAAGTTCTACTAGCGACAAGTGAGTCGATTTGGGAGCATGCGCAGAGCACGAAAACGAGCAGACGAGCCGCCGCGCACGTCTTCGCAGAGCGCAGGCCTGCCAACAGTCCCGCGGAAGAACATGAATCCGGCTGTACACGGACGTGACGCGGAGGGGTGAAACGCAGAAGAGAGCGGGGCCAGCTTCCCTCCGGCGAAGACCACGAAGTTGGCATTTACGAGGGAGCGCACCGCCTAATTGTTCCGCTGCTTTCACCCGGCTCTTCTTTTGTACGAGAGTGGGCAAGCGCAGGGTATTTATATCGCCCGCGATACGCTGCACAATTACTTTTCAACTATACCTCTTGCTGTTTCGCTCTTCCTGCGTTTGATTTAATTCCTTGAGGGGGAGGGGGGGATTTCACGTAACTGCGTGCATTTCAACGTCTATGTTAACTGACATTCCTACACAGTCACATGTACCGTATTGAAACGAGCTGCCGTATGTATTTAAATTCATCCAAGAGGAAAAATAATTACAAATTTTGCTTAACTAGTCACCTTGCAGACAACACAAGNGTATGTATTTAAATTCATCCAAGAGGAAAAATAATTACAAATTTTGCTTAACTAGTCACCTTGCAGACAACACAAGTAATAATATTTCCACCAAACAAAAAAATTTGATATTCAATATTTAGCATATAATCCCACGTCAAAAAAGCCATAAATTACATCAAGATGTCAACGTTATTTTACAAGAAAGGTTTTTGCTCTTTTGAAACTATTGGATTTTACGTAATTTTCACACATTTTTAATGCGTGGCTGTGGTGAATTTTTGTGAAACAACTTTTGTTAAGGAAATATAAAAATTAAACTGTTCCTGGAACGCACAACTGAAACACGCGCGAATAAAACAAAACATAACGATCTACAATAAAGAGAGATGAAATTCGCCTTTATCCATTTAAAGATGTGCTAACCAAAAGTTAAAAAATTCAAAAAAGCTTGTAAAAAAATGCGTAGTATTCAACAGTTTCAAGAGAGGAACACAGGATAAATGATCAAAATTCTACAAGTGAAATAGTATTCATTATTTTCAAATATTGAAAATAGGCTAATCGTGACTTTTGCGTGTGATTACGGAAAAGTACAGAGTCAATCAAAATTCTGCACTTGGTGCAAGTAACAGCTTATGTTAAGTCGTAACATATTAGCCCGAGTAAACTCGATCACGCCTGACATGTTGCGGGATAGGTAAAATCACGGCCGGCGCTGTACAGGTCCAGAAGCTAGCACCAATACACGCATCGCCTTTCCCTGGGCAATGCTATTGGCTGCTGCTCACACACCAAGTATTTTACAATTGGTTCCTTCTTGTTCCATGTATCTGCTGAAACCCCTCCCATAGGTTCCAAAGTGCAAGCTCTTATAAGAAATTCGTAAGTATTGTTCACGCCATAAATTTCCGTTTCTTGGCAACACCTGAAGTGACAAATTAATGTGCACGTTAAGGGGTTAATAACACCAAGCATGCACATAGTTGCATTGATACTGGCATAAAACAGAGCGTTTTTATCAATGCAGAAGTGAAACAGCCGCTTACAGAACCAGCTCCAGTCGCACACTCTAGCAAAATGGCGTCACTGGCGAGGACACCGTTGGGACGCCTGGTAAGCTGCCCACCAACCCAGCCTATAGTGAACATTTCGCAGCATGCAGCAGCCAATCAGAAACAAGGTCCCTTCGCAGAGCCTGGCACAGCCTTTCAGAGAATGGGTAGACCCACATCAAAGTAAAACGCCACACAATTTCGTTTTTGTGTCCTTGTCTACTCCGTGATTACAATGGTAATTGTACAGTCCCCCAAACAAAATTGTCCACTGCAACACTCAAAATTATATAGGCCTATTTTTATTTTGACTTGGAGGGTTAACGATGAACAGAGTGTATAGACGCTCGGCCAACAGTCGCCTTTATCTCGGCTATTGCGCTCGTTTTCCCTCCTTTATCACAAAGTATTAAAACCGCAAGGCTGTGGCAGTGAACTTCGCCTGCAACAACTAGGTTTACAACGCTTTCTCGCGGAGAGTAATAAAACGGCCGACACAAAGGCCTGCCAACGGGTAACGCGAACCCGGCGAACCCGGCGACTCCGGCCGCGATTACTCCGTGGCGCGACGTAGCCGTCGGAGTCACGCGAGAAACCTATCAGTGTCTCTCGCCATAAACATGAACATTGCTGATAGCAGCCGACGAAACCTTACAACTGCAAGTGCGCAGAGCCGCGCCTTTCAATGTGGGAGTTACCACCCTGCGGGTTTTAAAGATCCTGACTTCCGCGGGTCAAGATTATTTTGTTCTTAGTCTCTTTGCAGTAGCGTGGGCGAGTGTTGCTAAACCTCTTGACATTATCACGGGTGTACTCGTGCGCGTCTGGCGTTCTGCGGGACAAGGGTAATCATGGCCGGTTACGCGGAAGCCCAGAAGCTAGCACCACAACGGACATCGCCTTCCCCTGGGCAATGACACTGGTTACTATTGACACACGCGCAACTTATAATTGGTTGCTCCTCGTGACATGGACCTAATGAAACACTTTCCCATAAGCTCAAAAGTGCGAGTTGTTATAAGTAATTCCTAAGTACGTCTCGCGCCAAAAATTTCTTTTCACGCGAAACAAAAAAGTAACCTGTACGTATGAGGTTAACATACTGAGAAGGTTTAATTAAGGGATGCGTGTGAAATGGAGTCCACACTGCTGTTTCTCAAGGTTTCAAACTACTTACCACAAAGTGTTAACACCTTCTTTGCAGTCATAAAGGCATAAAATGTGTTGAGATGAGACTTCCGAAACTTCTTATTGCGATACATAGTTTTTTATTTTCTGTATTTATGACCTGATAAGTGTTTCGCGAGACTGACATGCCGAAAATGTTGTATTTTAATTCACCATTCTGTCTTTGAAAGCATGGTATACACGGTGACATACAGTAAATAGAATAATCTGTAAAAAAAATATATTGCAATTTTTTTAACATCTGCATTTATATGCCAATAATAATTTTATATCTCGTCTCAATCGACGCATTTGCACAATTAGATTTTCTTTGAATTTGGAGTTCCTCAGATCGGTTATTGGTTTGCCAAAGAAGCACATAGGAAATTAAAAAATTATTCCCGCTGTAATCGTATACCAGTAACAAGCTATACAATCTACATGAAAATTGGCAGGAGTAAGGATATATACAAAACAAGAAGAAAAAAAGTTTCTTCAAACTGATTAACGGACAATACACCTGCATTAAGTTGATGGGTAAACTTCTCGCATGGAAACATTAACTTTACGTCGCTGATGAATCAACGTGAACACTCCGCTGCGCGATATACACACGAACTAAACGATAACGCAAAGTTAACGTAAATAGCTCCATAATAACTTTAACGTGAATCGGTGTTGAAGGGCCCGCATACTTGTAGCGCGAGAGCAATGTGGGCGAACCTGCCACGCAGATCAAGTGCGCCATCGCCTCTACGGGCAAGGCTCTGAGCTGGCGTGCAGTGTTCTCGCCGGCCTGCGTGTACCTATGGTACTTTCAGCAGTCAGCCTATCATTTTACTGGTGACAAATCTGTAGGAAGGTTAAATGGAAGCCCCTCGAGTTTTTCTTCTTCTTTTTTTTTTCGAATCTGATTCGAATATTTCTAGATACGGCGCTTTGAAAATTCCTGTTTTTTAGTTATGTTGGAGTACTCTTGAATAGTGTAAGCGTAATGCCTTGAAAATAATCGACAGGCATAGTCCGAAGTGTGTGTTATTTTCGTAGATAAACACATTGGAATCACGTTTAATAAATTCGTAAAAAAAACCCAGGATTCCAAACATACTGTAACACAGTTTAGGCACCAGGCAGGCGGGTCTCTTTAGGGAAGGTGACAACTGGGTGAAGGATGCGCTCTAGGTACAAAGGATTCTCGGTCAAAAACTATGTATGGGATAAGTGGCAAGGCACGTTGTTTTCTCTCTGTCTCTCTCTGTCACTGAGTAAAGACAGGCCAAGTGGAGCTATCGTCCAGCTGAAATCATGACATGTAAAATATTTTTATGAAAAAAATCCTAAAGGGTCACTTTATATAACATAGGCAACACCTACGAGTATATTAGAGCTGAGTTGAGTGACTTGGGCGTCTCTGAACAACTACGTCTTGAGAGCCGATGATGGTGAAATTAGGTGAGAATGGAGCAGCGCCGGAATGCAAGGGCGGGGGGAACCGGAGATCACCCGAGAAAACCCGCCGATCAGCGGCATCGTCTGGCACGATTCCAGCTTGCGAAAATNCAGAGAAAACCCGCCGATCAGCGGCATCGTCTGGCACGATTCCAGCTTGCGAAAATCCGGGAGTGACCCGGCCGGGGACTCTATGTAGGGACTAGAAAATTCAGCGAAAAATTTTTTCGGACAAGTTAGTCTTCAAACATGTACATGAACATTTCTGTTATGTTAGCAATTGGATCACAGCTTATTAGACACGCTCAGATGAACTCTGAGTCAATAATATACATGTAAGAAAACAAGTACCGAATCCCGTGTCACCTGATCTGCGGTAAAAAAAAACTGTCTTCACGATGGGGCAATAGCCAATTAAGAGAAAATTGCTGTTCGGAAATGCACATGACAGTAGAGTCTAGTTTGCGGGTAGTTTAAACCGCGAATTTTACCTATCCCTACCCATATGACANGAAATGCACATGACAGTAGAGTCTAGTTTGCGGGTAGTTTAAACCGCGAATTTTACCTATCCCTACCCATATGACATCTTGCGTTTGAGTATCTCATTTAGTATTTGATTTTCACACAAAATTACACTGCTTTTTAATAGTAAGGAATATTACAGGTTATTAAAATGTGATTTCTAGTTAGTACATTTCGTTTTAAATGATAAAGATCAGCACGCACCTGCGTGACATTTATCTTTGTTTACTACACTCGCGTATGGCAAAGATAATACTTTTCACTTACCAGATACAGGACAGTTCTACGTTCTCGTGTATTGTACGGACGTTAGAATGTTAGCATTCACGAAGTCAGTACACTTACTGCTGCAAAGCGTTTTGTAACTATTTACAAAATTAATTCGTCGCAATTATTCCATGGGAAGTTAACATTCACTTAGGTACACTCGTGCATAATAACAATGAGGAGAAAGTGTTGTACCCCAAATACGCACACTTCTGCTTTCACACCGCTTTCAATTTACCGGGTCTCAGCGTGTAGCTGTTATCGTACTTCCTTATTCTCGTCAAGATGTTGTTGCTTCTAACGCAGATTCGGGAAGACTTGCTGTGCCCGCGTGATCATGGCGCAATCAGTTAACGATAATCGAGGTTTGCTAATAGTTTGACGATTTCTTTAACTATCGCGTGATATCCGTATATAAAAGAAGCATTTCGACTATTCATAACACCACAATCGCCCACTGGGATGATCTAAATAAATTCGACAACGAATCAGTAAAAGTACTTTTTTGTCAGAACGTTGAATAAAAAATGTATATATCTGTAAACACTAAAGCTATTTTTTTATTCATGTGGGTTTAATGCACACGAGAACAAGAATGTGTGTGTGTGTGTTGCATACGTTTCTCTAAGAGTTTTGTCATTTCAGTTGAGCGGCAGATGAATTCTAACAGTCGCGTCTATGGCGACGTTAATTTTACATGAGGCGGAAGGATACAAAATCGGAAGAACCTTACCAGGGCTTTCAAAACTGCTGTCCTCGTGTGTAAGGAATTACCTCGAAACACAAGGTACATGGTATCACGAAATCAATAACCAATATCAAATATTAATGCGAAAAGGATAAAAAGAAAAGTAAGTAAAAAAATCTAGAAGAGAATACAGAAACGCACAGACGGATAATCACGTAAAAACAGTTGTTTTAATATCATACCGAAGATTTTTATTTAGTCACCAGAAACGAAACCCAAGGTTTGCGTCCCTTCTACGCACGTTGATGGTAAGTGGGTGGATCCTACGTTAGGCCGTAGTTAAATTCAGCACTTTCGAGAGTGCAACCAAGATTGGTTTTTCAGCCCGTTATATATATTTCCGCCATGGGTAAACTTTAGCATTATCCTGACATACAGACTCGTACAATGCGTCGATCACGAGATAAAATATTTTTAAAATCATAAATAAGTTAATCAATTGTTATGATGCCTATAAAACAAAAAATAATAATAAAAATTCCTAATAATTGTATACGTTACACTTGTAATAATATGAAAACACAGATACATTTTCGTAATTCTCTGCCAATACTTCCTTGAGTAGTCCAGTCAATGTTGAACTACGACATGGAATATTTTTTAAATATTTATTCCATAACGTTCAAAATTAGTTGTGAACAAGTAGTTATGAATAATAAAAATATCTGCCCATACTCACTAAATACAGGTGGAGGGCTGAAGTAATTATACGCTCAGTAAATGCCTAAACAAAAATAATGTGCAAACAGGTGTTTAGAAATCAACAACTCAAAAAAATAGTGTGTAGGCGGAGGCAAATTAATTACTATGGTCAGATTAGCACTAATCTCACTGCATTTGCAGTAGTCGTCTGTTTCGTTCTGTAACAGGCTACCATTTCAAAACACTGCAACTGTTGAAACGTTTACACACGAGTGTACCCCGACAAAAATCGCATCCAAAAAATGTGTGTATGATCCATATTGTACGCACGGTATATTAAATATGTCTATATACATACATATAGAGCCCAAACACGCGATAGTAACAACGCTGATAGTTTTTCCATGGAAGAAACGTCGAAATAAAAATCCCGGCAGCTGACTGAGTTTCAAAGACGGATTAGTTCAGATCCGCTTTGTTCGCTGGTGGTAATGGAAACTTTTGCAAAACAGTTGCTGCTTCTTAAGCAATAAATCGAGCAGCAATAAAAACAGCTTTGATTAAGTGCTTCCAAAACAATTTAAATACAGTGTTTTTAACGTTTTAGACGTCCACACTGTAAAAAAAGGTGTAATTTTACACTAAATGTATATGGCAGCAGTGTCTCCACTGACATCGGTGTAATTTTACACCTACATATGTCAATGTTTTTTTTACTCTATTTCCAAGTAAATTTATCCTACAAATTAGTAAAATAACATATAAATTGTACAAATAATTTTACACACAATGGTGTAAATGACTATTATTATGTAGCAGAAAATAAACTGCAACATTCGTGTATTTTCTCTCTACAGAAGTCGCAGATTTACTGTAATTGTAATAACAAAATTTCTGTGCATTTTTCACTGTTTTACTAAGTAATTAACCCGTCAGCATATGTTATTTTACAGCTGCGTCATGTTAATTCACATACTTTGTATGTGTATTTTTACAATTTGCATGTTATTTTACTGCGGTTTGTAACTTGGTAGTTAAACAGTTATAAAAAAGTTAACTCCAAAATGTGGGTGACAATTGACTTTAGATATAGAATAGATAGTTAAATACAAAAGTCAGCATATTCCATCAACGGGAGTGAAGCTTTCCTTTTGAACTCATAAAAGGAGTTCGAAGTAATTCTACTTCCTACCGCTAGATCGCATGTTTTAAACAAATGCTTGTAGTTATATTTGAATTCATAGGAACATTAGTGTAAAATTACAAATACTGTACTAGTTTTAACAAATTGCACATAAAAATGTAAAAGTACCGAAAATTTGTATGTGGAAATATACGCTCACAGATACTCCAGAATGTAATGCAAGTTTACACACACACACACATACACACACACACACACACACACACACACATACACACACACACACACACACACACACACACACGGTCGTTGTAAAATTACACAATTGAATATGTACAACTATATTGACACTGGGTGTTCATACAACAACAGCGTAGTGGCAAAAATACATAACTTAAGTATTTAATACAGGAAGTGGGTGAATTTTTACACATACTTCAAAATGTGTAAATTAATACCAACATTGTGTTTATTAAGCCATACGTTCATGTATTTTCCCCAACGACATGTAGTACTCTCTGGATTATTAAGAACATTTGTGTAAAATTACACGTACTGTAGTTGTTTTTAAAAATTACACATACAAAACGTAAAATTACCAAAAATTTGTATGTGTACATTTACAGTTATTATTTACAGTGCACGCTGAACGCTGCAAATGCGAATTATTTTTTTTTAAATGTTAGACATATTCTTTAAAACTGAAATGCTACTAGCTGAAAATTATGTTAACCCTTCCGCTACTGGTGTAGTCAAATGTGCAAATTATGCGAAGTTGGCAAACCTAGGTTGTCCACAGGGCACATACAAGCAATTACCACCAAACAATCTAGGAATCATCGTGTGATTACAACCATTTGATGAGGGTAGATGTCACACTCAGACTTTACTGTTTACTGACAATAACGTCTAAAAGTAAAAGGAGCTTTTCACTGGCTTAGAGCATAAAGGGAGGATAAGAATATTCTACATCTAAATCTACGGTTGACCGTGCAATTTATGAATTCGCAACTTGCCTAAAATTTGGCGCTACCAGAGAAAGCATGAGACGGGGTTTCCGGCCGGCGAACCGGTGTGACGAGCTCGGAAACCAGTCCAGGAGCGGCGACGTGCACTGTAAAACAATACAAATCAACAACAACCGGTGAAAACCCGAGTCAGTCAAATCAACATGATTTCAGGGACGCACGTATCACAGAAATCCAACGCATTTATATACAGAACGTACCAGGGACACACACTGTTGCATGAAGCAGGAATATAGGTAACAATGAAGACAGATACACCCATAATAAAGGCGTTGCAGATCAAGTTTCTGAGAAGTAGACTGGGAATGACAAATGACAAACACGAGGCACTAAAATGTGACAGAAAACGAAAGGAGCCCATTCAAGATACTGTAGATGAGTCAAGACTGAGTTAGTATGGCGATGTGAAGAGAACGTAGAAGGGAAGGTTACCGCAGAAGATGCCAGACCAGCAAGAAAGTGGCGGGCCAAAACTAAGAACATCAAAGGGGAGTTGGTTTTGAGGGAGTGAGGAGAAACCATGAGAATAGGAAAGCTGACTGGGTTAATGTGCAAAATGGGAAGTGGTGGATGGGCAGAATTAAATAGACGACGTGTCTGCTAAGCAGATGTGGCCAATAGTTGAAGCGATAACGATTTCAGTTATTCTAGA
This sequence comes from Clitarchus hookeri, assembly GCA_002778355.1. Classification (NCBI taxonomy): domain Eukaryota; kingdom Metazoa; phylum Arthropoda; class Insecta; order Phasmatodea; family Phasmatidae; genus Clitarchus; species Clitarchus hookeri. Next base: position 95,557 of record NQII01000390.1, on the reverse strand, counting down.
GCAGCCATTTCCATCAATTGAACGAAATATTGATACAGTTCCTGAACACGTGACCTCAAGTTTTCACCTTCACACAGCATGCGAAATTTACCATAAATTAGTCTTACAAATTAAAAATATAGTGACCGCGATTACCATACGAATGTGATAATTTCTCTATGCACTTAACTTTCTCCCGAACAAGCATAGAAGCGTAATCACTAATCATTCGAAAAAAAAAAATTTCCCGTTACCTTTTCATTACGTCTTTACTCATGCTAATTTGCGAAAATTTTCTTACCGTCTTGGTTCACAGTGCTGTTGTACTTATTTTGGAAAGCGAAATATTTGAAAGAAAGCTACATATAATTGTGTTTAACATGTGACTGCACGTGTACATTACATTGACCGTCGAATTATTTGCACGAGAGAACTGAAATGAAAACTTTGCGTTACTAAAGAGACAGTTCTTCCTGCTAGGAAGTGAACCACGATCAGGCGAAAATGACGTAGGTGCACGTTAATTGAGCCAGAAAGACTCGCCGACATCGACATGTAACGTATTTGAATCGTAGATGTGTCGATATTATTTTGTCACGTTTGACATGCCATAGGTAGTCGAAATGTCTAGGTCGAGCTCGACATATGGAGGTGAAGTTCGACACCACCTTTGGTATGTTGAGACCGTATGTGGTATCGTCCAGACCGACACATGTAACTTTTATCGATACGTGACATCGAAGTCCGGACAGTACAGTCCTACTTGCAGGACGCTAGTACAACCAACAACAGAAAACCAGACACAGCTTGGTAAACCCAACCCGACACGCTGAACATTCAAGGTCAATATGCAACCAACCAACAGCTGAACACGTCTACTTCTAAGACAACGCCATTCGCAGTAACATCCGCGTACTAGTCTATTTTGTTAATACATAGCGAAATGTCGGTGAAAGATATACGTAAAATACGAGAGTAATGTACGTAAAGCATTGGAGTTACGTAAAGAACTTTGTATTTTCCAAATAAAGAGGAAATTCCCATTAATGAAATACGTGTCTCTGTACACACTATAGAATGCAAACGAACAAGTGTATACTTTGGTGAAAAATCAAATCACTCCGTGCAAATACACTGTACTTGCTTGTGCGTAAAGTCAAGGGAAGTGTGTCGATAAACGACTGAACCGAAATTACGGTGTTGCAGATCCAAGAGAAATAGCTGCAAATTGATGTAACGTTCGATGAGTTGATTTGTAAGCTAAATATACAGACCCATTAATAATATGCACACGTCACTGCAGAAAGTAATGTCGGCCTCCATAGCGCCTGAAGCAGACCCACATCACACTACTGCACAGCAATGCTAAGTCCAATATGTGGGCACAGAGTAGATAAATATACGAAGACAGAGACGAAATGGCGAGGCGGTTCCTTTGATGTGGACGTACCGATTCGCTGATTTGTAATGCGGGACCCCGGGAGGGCTTTGTGCCTGATGGCTACTGAGTGAGTGAAGAGATTTGGGCGGCTTTTAAAAGCGAGGTCTCGACAGCCGATGAGAGTGATTGAGGCGAGTATGGAGCAGCGCCGGAATGAAAGGGTGCAGAAACGGGAGATCCCCGAGAAAACCCGCCGACCAGCGGCATCATCCGGCACGATTCCCACATGCGAAAGTCCGGTGGCCCAGCCGGGGATTGAACCTGGTTCGCCTTGGTGGGAGGTGGGCAGGCTAACCGATCAGCCATCGCGGCCCGGTCTGATGGCTACTGTGTGCAAATTGAACCCCACGAAAGAGATTCTCGACAACTCCACTTACCTGCAGTAGGAACTTTGTTGCATCGCTCCTAATCTTTGCTAGACAAATTCCAGGAATTTCCTGCTCTACAATAACAGCTGTTCGAGCACATCCCTCAGTTTCAGCTTGCATAATGCTTCTGCGCTGGCAGATCCCTGAGAGACATCCGTGGCAACAAAACGAGACAGCTCACTTTAGCCGAGGCCAAGCACACGGAACAAGTCTCAGAACGGGAAAGAAAGGCTTCTCCACGGAAGACAGCTGTAGGGGGCCGGTTTCCAATTTACGTGGCACCCTCTCAAAAAAAACAAGCAGCCCGCCTGCCTGCAGCCATCTGCGAACGCTAGCCTGTTACANTAGGGGGCCGGTTTCCAATTTACGTGGCACCCTCTCAAAAAAAACAAGCAGCCCGCCTGCCTGCAGCCATCTGCGAACGCTAGCCTGTTACACTACAGTATCTCTTATTCGCTGCGTGATCTTCTAGATTTCCCCGGCGAATAGAAGTGCGGGTCGTAGAAGAACAATCCAGGGTTGGTCTTGCAATCATGACGTTGCCATTACTACACGTCAAGGCCCTCCCAAGCGTGTGCGCGGAGTTCCACGACAGCGCGTATATAGCGTGTCCCAGAATTCAAGTATGTGGACTGCCGAGTCACATTGTACTGACGAATACATAGGTGAAACAGCCACTTGTATCGCGAACTCCGGCCGCACACGCATAGGCGCCAACTTATTGCTTCCAGAATAAGGTAAAATCTCAAACTTTCTGTTGGGACAGCGGTGGTGTAGTGGGGTAGACTACTCGCCTCCCACCAAGGCGAACCGAGTTCGATTCCCACCGAGCTAAGTAGCTAAGTCAGGTAACGTGAACGTGGCGGAAGTACTTGCTACCGGACGGACTCAATAACAAATGAAAAGGCGAAGTTTTTTTTCCCTAACCTAACCAAATACTAGAACAAAATATCCTACCTCGTAGTAGGGAGGCATTAAATCACGTTTCAGGACTGAAACTTAAAACATGCCTACGCATGCGGAAAATCTGCCACGGAAGGAACTGTGCTTTAGTGGAAACGGCATGTAATGTTCCAGATTGGAGCAAAGATCCTTTTCCGAGGAAAACTGTGATTGGAGACGTGATGCATTAAATGACACATAGTGGGATTAAAATAGATCGCATGCACATTTCAGTTAGAGAACACACGAAAAATACGGTAAAGAATGGGAGGAGGGGAAATTATCTTCAAGTGATTGTGCGTCTACACACATACTGTAGAAACGATCGTTTCATTAGCTATTCTCTGTATCATGTAAGTTGGCGAGATTGCGACAGTTCGACGAAAGTAGCGCCAATGTTTACTTTTTGTTAATGTACCCTTTCGCCATCAGCTGGTGCGTCAAGTGGAGGCTGTATTTTTTATCAACACGTTGTCAGCTAATCCACTTGGCATTGTACTGTAATGCTAAACAAATTTTAAGATATTTTAGACCGACATCTGTCTAAAAAAATTAGTAGGTTATAAAAGTAAAAATATAAAACATTGCAAAAATTTAATATTTGCTAACCTTTTTTTAATTTGTCCGAGACGGTGAATTTGGGTTAACATTTGCGAGAAGGTAGTTGTAGCTATTATCACACTTTGGACGTTATAGCTAATATATTCGAATTGGAAATATGTGACGTGGAATAACGTTAGAATTGCTTAAAAACTATTCAAGCGTGTCCCACTTTCTTCGGAACAAGGAAATGGGTTTTCGGGAGGACAATATGACGTATAATTTACGTAGACGAACGATTACCGGCCGAATAGAAATTACTACTACTCAAAATCGCTGTGCACGAAATAGATGTTAATTTAAAAACTATGCAGAGCTCGCGGAAAAATAAAACTATTGCTATATGTTCGTAAATTTGTTAGCATGAAAGCTTTCTTCTCTGGCTGGTAATGCTTCGGGGAAAATCATATAGATGGCGCGCACGGCATGACAGAGCGAGGTTTGAGCCGTTTGCGTTGCTCAATAGATAGCGTATTTTTAAAAAATTGAATGTTCTTTTATTACTGGCTCGGAACGACACGAATTTGAAATATATTTTTTTCAAATTATTAGATAAACAATATTATGCAATATTTCTGTATATTTTGGAATTAATATAAAGCATGGTTGAAAAGGGGGATACGACGTTGTAAAAGGTTTTGAAGTTGCGTTTCATTTGGATACGGATCGTTTTATTGTGCATTTCATTTTGAACACATATACATTACTACTATATCACGAAGTTCAGTTTGTAACACTGACAACCACTGTTTTGTGACCTCGTGAAATAAAATGTTTTAATTAATCTAGGAACTCTTTCTTATCGCGTATTTTCTGCTTGTCTAATGTGCGTCGGCAGTGCACTCAGAATAGCCAAAGTAATATTAAATTTTGTTCTTTCGTGCATCAGCTGATACAGGATTTCGTAAATGGCACTTTGTTTGTTTCGTATAACTCAAGTTGCCACTCACTGACTGTCAGAATCTCGCCAACTTATATGAGACGGACCATACAGTACTTCCACACATTCATCCTAAGAATCTGCATCGCAGAGGACCCTGTCTATTCTAAAAGCTATTAAAAGAAATTTCACTATCGGCGGCTTTCTTTAACAAGATGGCATATGGAAAACTAATATTCTTTTGTAATAAAATGACTATGCCAATTTAAAGTGGCATGCTACTCATTATTTAAATAATTGAATTATTTTGGTAAACTGGTACTTAGAAACTATTCAACTTTTAAGTCACTTATTCAACGAAAAAAAAAAATAATAATGCGAGAGAGGGAACCGCTATAAGCCACGAACACTTAATTTATTACAACAAATGGCATACACGCAACCCACCTCACTCTAGGTTTAAATACAGGACATCCCGAATCATGCGGCGTCATGTAAATAACGACATTATGGACGTCAATGACGTTTATGACAATCCAGTTATTTTACACACAAGATTAATTTCTTTCACGGTGTGTAGTGTTCCCGCACGTGCATAGCATATAGGAAGGCCTAATATGAACTAAGTAACAGAAAATATATTCGGCCTTCTAAGAAAATTCAACTAGTTGCAGCAGCCTAGGTGAGTTACTCGTGAGATTTGGCACTAACGTGTTGAAATAACAGCATCGTTTATGAGAGATACGAACTTTACGTCCACCGATGGTGAGTGGACAGGTGAGACACCACAGTTCACAGGTGACACAACAGCAGAAAATTCCGTTACTTTCTAATAAAGGACGGACTTTAAAAGTTCATCACGCCCAAGTTGGCGTCCTCCGCAATGGGCTCGGCGTTCCTTACGTACGTGGCTGGCCACTGATGGAAATGAATGCACTGTTGTTGACAGGATCACATCTTCGGAACAGTTTGCAAAGTAACAGCAAACATCGCGACTTCAAGAAGCCGGGGCCGCGGTGGCTGAGCGGTTAACGTGATCGCCTCCCACCACGGCGAACATGGTTCAATCCCTGGCCTGACACACTCTCTTATTTTCACATGTGGGAATCGTGCCGGACGATGTCGTTGGTCGGAGTGTTTTCTCGGGGATCTCCCGTTTTCCCCTGCCCTTTCATTCCGGCGCTGCTCCAAGAGTGGGGATATGATAAGGCTGAGACCGAGAAATATAGATGGAATAGCCACTCTTCCAGTTTTTAGCTATATGTTACCACCGGCCAAATTTTCACAGGTGGCAGATGTCAAGCTAATATCACGAATTTAATGTTTCATTTAACGTAGTTTCTGACATTTTGCAAAAAAATTATTTCAATTCCCAATTTTCAAGAGTGTGTCTCTCTCATTACTTACGTTAGGTCATGTTATGTTTCTACGTCATTTTACGTAAAGAAAATCTTACTAAGTCCGTACCTGGAGTTCAAGATAACACAGCATGTAGGCCTATTTTTAAATTCTGTAACTTTGTCAATACTTTAACATTAATTTAACTTTGATTGTATGCATTGAGTGCAATGAAAAACGCATAATGACCATTGCAGCCTTAAAAAAATGAAAACCTTGGGCCTACGCCTAAATAACAGTGATTATGGAAAAGGAAAAAAAAAATGCATTAGCGAGGTGGCGAGACAGTTTTCCGACAGGAAAAGACCAATTAAGACAAGAAACACAGCTAAAAATGATAGACTTCGAGAGAGTCCTCTACCACGCAGAGGGATATTAACTGTTAATAACCACTAAGCGTATACATTACCTTCATGTGTCATTACACTGCGGCAGCCGCAGATTATTTCTCCTACTTCGTGTCGCAAAATGGCTACCTTGATGGTCGCATCACAGCGGAAAAACCCGAAGACGAGAGCTGTGCCAGCTTTTTTGTACCTGCCTTCGGAATTTTGCGCATTTCATTTTCGACACAGAGTATTTAACACTACAGAGGTGAAATAACCGCTCTTACCACAAACTCCAGCCGCACAAGCCAGTAAAATAGCGTCACTGGCCGTCAAAATGTTGGAACGCTAGTCTCGAATCATCGCCTGGCAACTACACGCCAGACGGCATCCGAACCAATAGGGAACTTTACGCAGCACGTATGTAGCCAATCAGACACAGGACCCGTTCCCGGAGGCTCGAGCAGCCAATCGGAGAATGGGTACGCCCACATCAAAGTAATCGCCATGCTATTTCGCCTCTGTTGATCCCTGGCATTGGCGGGGATTGCGGCGCACACAGCCGTCGTGTGTGGGGTTTCCTCGGGGTGCTCCCTTTATCTGCCCGGTATTCGTGTTACGAAACGATAGCGGAAAGCGGATATCGCGCAGCCCTAGTACCAAGCTCTTGACTGTCGTGGTTTGGCCGGGACTCGAACCCGGAACCCACCTGCAGATAGTGGACACTACGTCGTTCGCCAGGACCCCACATGGGGCGTGTTTGCCGTTTGACGACCGCGGTCGACGGCCTACGCACCGCCTCCTTCCTGACGTCACGAGTCGACCGACACCTCATCGATTATTCCACCTCGTGCAGCCCCGCCGCTGCACGGAAGAAGTACCAAGTCGAGTGCACCAAAAAAAGTAGGCATACTTGAATTTTCATCTCTGTTCTCCTCCGTTGTTGGCGACCCTGCTTTCCCGTTCAACATGTCTGTGCCACTGGTCCGCGGAGAGATCCATGACCCATTGATTATTATTATTACTACTCCTATTAAATACGTTATGTACAGCCGATCAAGAGCAAAGCTCAAGGACGTGTAACATAGCCATCGTTATAATAATTACAAATTAAAACAAGAAAAGAGAAGTACATAAATTGCAAACATAAGTTAGAAAGTCATAAAGTTTTTCAATACTACGGACCAGAATATAGTTTCAAAATGATAAGTAAAAACATCATTTATGACAAAAAAAAAGGCATTAATTTATGACTGGATTAGTTCTTTCTACTACAACAAATATCTCTTTAAGTTTTTGTGTAAGCAAAAATTTCCTAAATGAACATGCTACAACTAAAACTTCGAATGTTAGTTTTGTTAAAGTTTGATTGCAATTTTGCAAGTGAATTATTTCATATTTTCATTGAATTTTTTTCCTTTAAACTTTGTTCTTTTGATAACATTTGTTTTGAATTTTCTATTTTGATTGTTTTACGACGACTGGGTTACTAATATGGTTGATTCCCCCTTGCTTCCCTGATTAAATACCACTGTGTAACTACTGCTCCAAAACTCACCTTACGAGAGCCATAAAGTACTTACAAAGACAGATGTGAAATAGGCGCTTCTACCACGAACCCTCGCCGACCGAGCCAGCAAAATGGCGTCACTGCTCAGCAGCATGGCGGAACGCCGTTCGCCAATCAGCGCCCGGTAACCTGGCCCAGCTAACGTGGAACATTACCCAGCATGCAGCAGGCAATCACACACACGGCTTTCCGAAATCCCCACTTTGTGCTGGGAGCTTAACCGGGGTCCGGTGTTTCCTTACTACTACATTAAACTTAATGTTACAAGGGGCCGCGGTGGCTGAGCGGTAAGCCTGCTCGCCTCCCACCAAGGCGAACAGGGTTCAATCCGACCGGGTCACTCCCGGATTTTCGCAAGTGGGAATCGGGTAGCACGATGCCTCCCCTCCCGTAATGTTACAAAAGAGACACGCCCTTGTCTTTCCCGGGATTCGAACAAGGAATTTCCCGACATTTCGCAACCGCCCCCACACAGGTCGTCATTCCAAATCAGATTCATTCTCAAAACACAGCGGCGAAGAGTATTTTTAGTGCACCATTTATTGCACAATAACGCAGCCATTAGCAAACAACCCATCATACGCGCGACGCGCCGAGACCGTACTCCACTTCCCATCCGCCGTAACCCCGAAATAGAGACGATAAATCAACGGCTGCAGCTCGGAAGCGCCTTGCTTAGGATCATCCGCTGTCTCTTTCAACGGTCGCCGCCTTTTAGCGATCCCAGGAGTCTTGGTCGTGTTAATCGTCAAACAACGAGAAGTTCTGTTTCATTCCGGTAGTTAACGCTCCCGTTTTAAAACTCGCAGAAAAAATTGCGGGAGTGCGGCCTTGCAAATTATCTCGTGGCGAAAATTAAAAGCATGTTGTAAAGATAAAAAAAAAACTGGTTGTCGATTATAACATAATAAGATCTTCCTTCTAATCTGCTCGCTACAAGAAACAAATTAGATGGCTGAGTTTCCACACAAACATTTTGTAGGTGCTTTATATATATATATATATATATATATATATAT
>NQII01000390.1:42145-86565 GCA_002778355.1 Clitarchus hookeri | reverse complement strand
ACACACACACACACACACACACACACACATACACACACACACAGTCGAATCACATTTTTATGACCACCTGCTAGAAATGCCATCTGCAGTGCGTAGCCCATGACGTATGGCCCGTGACGTGGACTGGTAAAGCGGGTATGTAATGCGACCGACAGGCTGGTTGTACACAGCGCTCTTCCTGCTGACAGAGGTAAAGGAGGCGATTTAACTGAGTTGCAAAAAGGAATGATCATCGGCCTTCGGGCCAAGAGGGAAAGCATTTCGGAAACAGCGACATCTGTGAACTGTTCACGTGCCTCTGTGGTAAATTTGTATCGTGAGTGGACGAATGGCACCATTGGAAATAACCGTCGTGGAAACTGCGGAGCTCCACGCGATGTCCGATGTGAACGTTGGCTACGGTGGTGCGTGAAGGCCAACCAGCAGGCTACAGTGGAACAGCTCACCGTCCAAATGAACCAGGGGGCATCCAGACACGTGTCTACAGCAACAGTTCAGCGAACCCTTTTGCGAATGGTTCTCCGGAGTAGACGGAGGGTGACTGCACCCATGCTAACACAGGTGCATCGACGAAAACGACTGAAATTTGCTTGACAGTATGACGACTGTACCGCTGCTGAGTGGCGACGGGTAGTCTTCACCGACGAGTCACAGTTTCAGCTGCATAGAACGGATGGACGTCAGCGTGTCCGGCGAGAAACATCGGAGAACCGACACCCTACATCCATTGCTGGACGAACACAAGACGGTAGGGGTAGTGTTATGGTATGGGAATATTCTTGTGGTATTCTCTAGTTCCCATCATCCGCGTGGAAGGTACTCTTGATCGATTTGGTTATGAATCCATCCTCGGCGATCACGTCCACTTGTACATGATGATTGTCTTTCCTCGGGATGATGGTTTCTTCCAGCACGATAATACGCCTTGCCACACGGCTAGAAGTGTCCGCGCGTGGCTGGAAGAGCACAATCATGACTTCAAAATTATTCCCTGACCCCCAAACAGCCCCGATCTCAACCAAATTGAACATCTGTGGGACCACCTCGATAGTCGTGTTCGCCGTCTGTTTCCTCCGCCACGCACCGTTCTACAGTTGTGGGACGCACTGCAGACAGCATGACTCCTGATACCCGTGGAGATCTATCAGCACCTGACTTGAGTCACTGCCAGCTCGTCTAGCTGCTGTCCGTGCTGCGAAGGGCGGTTACTCTGGATACTAGCAGGTGGTCATNCTCGTCTAGCTGCTGTCCGTGCTGCGAAGGGCGGTTACTCTGGATACTAGCAGGTGGTCATAATAATGTGATTCGATTGTGTGTGTGTGTGTATGTATGTATGTATGTATATATATATATATGTGTGTGTATGTGTATGTGTGTATATATACATATATATGTCGGTGCTGAATCTCTTACCAGGGGGACTAGCAAAATNGTGTGTGTATGTGTATGTGTGTATATATACATATATATGTCGGTGCTGAATCTCTTACCAGGGGGACTAGCAAAATACAACTGAAAATGGAACACACACATGTGGTTCATAATGGTTTCGAACGCGAAACCCCGAGGATAATTTTCGTAAGTAAGTGGTTGTGGTTAGCTCCATCGTCAGGAATGTAAGTCTTCAGTTTTGAAAAGGTACAAGTTAAATGTACTGGCTATTGAATTATAAGTAATAAATGATAATTCTGAAGAATTTGACGTATGTGTAATAACGCTAATAACAAAAATTATGCAGAGCTGCCACACACTTCCTATCAAGTTTGCTTATAAATTTACGATTGACTGTACGAGTATCTAAAAACAAAATTAAACTGGAGGAGACCATACAGGAGCCGATCTTGGAAACTGTGATTTTATGCGACAACGATAACGTAATAGCGTTTAATTCTTATTGTAACTACACGTGCAAAGCTTTGTACTTAACCCGCTCTGTATCAGTTTCCACGATCGAGGACATGTTGCACACGAAGGATATTTATGGTCAGTACTGCACACAGCAGCAAGGAATCATTACCCAATGCCTTGAGAGTCTTCCCGGCGGGTTAATCTGGTTTGTCCAAGTCACCACATTTCTCGTTTACGAGTGGCTGATGGTAACGTCTTTGAGCACGCATCTAGTTGTTCACTGGTCGCAAAAAGTACACTACACACAAGTACAGTGCGCACCAAAATATTATTAACACGGTTGTAACACTTGGCTCACATATTAACCCCTCAACTTACATACATATTAATTTTTTCTTCCAGTGGTTGCAAAATACAAGATTTTTTTTGTCTGAAACGTACTTGCGGATTCTTTGTAATAACTTACACGGTGGAACGTATAAAAAAGAATTTATATTGAATTATGGCAGCGACAGCAACCAATAACACAATTTTTCTGTACAAGCAGCAGCCAATAGCATTGCCCCGGGAAAGGAGCAGTTTTTATTGACGCTAGCTTCTAACCTCGTACAGCACTAGTCGTAAATTCACCTGCTTTGCAGCACGTCATACTTGCAGGAGTATGCTCGGGGTAATATTTTACGGGGTTCACGCGTGACGGAACGTTGACGATTTTAACTTTTTTTTCTTATTAATCCATTTTTTCGGATTGTTTTGTATTGAGGAAATTACCGCTCCTAAAATACTGCCGCAAGGTATATTAGCACAGAGGCACAAAATGGCGTGGCGGGGCCTCGGATTCAGTAGCTGCTAGAGCGCTCGCTTCCACCAAGACGAACCGTGTTCGTATCCCGACGGGGCCGGACTATGTCGTTGGTCGGCGGGCTTTCTCGGACATCTCCCACTTCCTCCAACCCCTTCATTCCGGCGCTGATCCATACTCACCTCGCTTCCACCTCATCGTTTCTCAAGTCATCGGCGTTAAGAGCCGCTCGAATCTCTTCCCTCACTCAAAATCTCAAATGGCGACAAATTGAATATGCAACATGTATTTATACCTAACAAATTAAGTTTCGCTACGTGATAAAAACTGAAACGAAACGAAACCAACGTTTTACTATCGTATAAAGCTAGGGACTTCCGATTTTCGCGAAAAGATTTCACGACCAGTTGAATTTCGAAACACTTTAGTTCAGATCCACATCCCGGATTGGATGATCTAGGTGAGAATTACAGACGTGCATTCACGGAATAACCTAATTCTTATTGGCTAACCAGGAAGTAAGTAAATGTCCTAACATTCACACGGCACCAATAAGCAAAATAAAACTGCTGGTATGTCCATGGGGTATTGAAATCTAGCATGTGCGGAAAACTGTCCGCGAAATTCGGGTGTCCCTGAATATAACCCTTTCTTTAGCGNGGGTATTGAAATCTAGCATGTGCGGAAAACTGTCCGCGAAATTCGGGTGTCCCTGAATATAACCCTTTCTTTAGCGTAAAGCAAGGTTTTTTTCCTATAAAAATACGCAATAATGCTATAAAACAAAAAAATAAATACGGGAAATAAATTAATGACATCAAACCTTTCATTGGACTTCTCTTTGAAAGCAGCATTTGTTTATACTGTAACCAAAAAATCCTCAAAAGAAATGTTACTATTTGCTGTAAAGACAGCACTTNTAAAGCAGCATTTGTTTATACTGTAACCAAAAAATCCTCAAAAGAAATGTTACTATTTGCTGTAAAGACAGCACTTTGACAGTGTACACTATCACATACACTTTCATTCCGAGAATGGTTTAGCAGCTTGTCTCGTGAGACGTCGCTTCTGGGAGAAGACCGGAGGAAACGTCCCTGAGCGCGCGGGAATCTGCTGCGAGCTCCCGTGTTTGACACGCCGAGGAGAAAAATAACACCCCCCTGCATCCCCCCTCCCCCCCAACATTCAGTGGCTCGGATCCTTTCTCCGCTACGTAGCCAACATCTGTCATCTTTTCACACAACTGGTTTGGTGCGCAGTCGATTCCGCACGGCAGAATACGAGGGAGTGAACTCGAGTGTAAAGGCCCGTTCACACGATCAAAATATATTTATTGANGATTCCGCACGGCAGAATACGAGGGAGTGAACTCGAGTGTAAAGGCCCGTTCACACGATCAAAATATATTTATTGATTTCAACTACTTGAATTCAATTTATTGAACTAAAATATCACTTAATTTTCCTTTCAATGAATTGCATTCAATAACTTTTCAAAGGGAATTTTTATGAGTATCTACGAACCATGCACGACTCTATAAAATAATTGGTTAAACCACAACCAATTGTTTTCATATTTCAGAAAAATTTTATTTTTCAAAAAATATGCGTCCTTATTTTGTAAAAATTTTACATGTGTGCAGAGAACTCTATTGTTGTGAGATTTCTTCCATTAATATTGTCAGAAAAGCTGTGATTAGCGATTTGTAATTTTAGATTCAAGAAAATATGTAACACGTTCGAAACGGAAATCTTGAAAGAAAACGATAACATTCAAGAAATTGAAAGAGAAAATTTCCGCGATTATGAAGTGTTTATGACGTCATATAGCATTCAATGGATTTAATTCAATAAAAATTGAAGGTAATTTGAAGAAAAATTTGATCGTGTGAAATGGCCTTAAACGTGCGAGTTTTCTGAATACCATCCGCGGTACCGTGTGACATACACAACTCAACGTTCCATGACGATGTCCTCTGTAACGCCAAAAAATTGACACCGTACGATGACACGGGCCATTCAAAAGACATTCCTTATAGGNTGACGATGTCCTCTGTAACGCCAAAAAATTGACACCGTACGATGACACGGGCCATTCAAAAGACATTCCTTATAGGAGAGTTGAGCGGTTGAAACATTTCTTTCCTCGTGATACTAAGGGAACACCCTAGTAAATAATATTAAAAGCCTCAAGCTCACATCCGGCCATAAAGAAGCACTGCGACGTCGATATAAATTAGCATAACAAGCTTCGCATGTGTTGTTTCCTCAGAATTTTAAGCGGTGACTATACGGTTGGTTTAAATACATCTTCACAAAAGATAGAGCAGTGTAGCTATATAAAGTTTGTCATTGCGTTCAGTGTGGTTGGTGTTGACCAATTTTCCTGTCCAGTTTGTTGCGTGTCGCGCGTTGCTACGTGTTCCATAGACTACTAGGTTCTTCTATAGTTCCCAGTTGTTTGTTTCTTACAAAACCTAAGGACATAAATTAGCGTGAGTCGTAAAGCATTGGAAAAAATCTACAATGTCTTGTATTCAAAATGAGCTCAAGGTTACCATAGCATGTTTCGCTGCTACTACTACGTATATATCGTCGCCCTAATGTCGATAATAATCGATTCAGAATGTATCGACCCGAATTTAATACACTAGCCTCTACTTTGTCACAGTTCCAAACGGCTCGTGGTAAACAAAGTAATAACGGAAGATTGGGATAACATGATGGGAATCCACAGTTTTACTGCAGTAGATGTAACAAAATTTTATGTGGGGGCTGTAAAAATGCACGCGCATGTGTGTGTTCGGGGAAGAAGTTCTCAAAATGAACTCGAACTATGTCGAACTGACTGGAAAAGCTTTTGCGTACACAGTTGAAAGGCTAATTTAACACTAGCTTAGGACACAAGACTTCTTGAGATTAAAACACACAATCTACAAACCACAAATCTCTGTTTCAGTGAGGTCAGTCAGTTAAACAGTAATAAGTTTATAGTAGTACCTTTTAATGTTCAACATGGCGTCTTCAAATACAATTACGCAGAGAGAGCTTATTACTGTCGTCTAGATTGCAAAACCATAAAAGCTAGCATCACAGAGATTCTGGAAGATAATAATCCTGCAGGGATTCCCGTTAGATATTATGAGCATTATTTTGAATTCCCTAAAACCACTCAGTCCCGAGTTTTGTAACAATTAAAACTGCATCGATGCTTAAGGAAAACTAACAACGAATTAAAAGGCACAATTTTTTAAAATCTGAAATTAGCCTTAATAAGAACAGAGGAAGTGTGTATACACACGGAGGTTCAGAATTCCCAAACTTTCAGCCAGAATTTTTTTTTTTTTTTTTTTTTTCGCAGAAAATGCATAACATATAAGGTAAAGGTAGATAGAAATGATTTTGGTAAGGGAACGGCAGCAGATGTTTTGAACATCGGCAAAATTATTTACAGAGCAGTCTACCAAGCCGGTCGGCAGCCGCGAACTTCAAATGGGAAATCAATGTTAAACGAAATTTCTTCTCAGAGCGTCAATTAAAAAGATAACTTCTTATTTAAAACAAAAAAAAAAAAAAAAACATTTTGACGCGATTTTCTCAGAGAATAACGATACATAAAATTGTTTTTGAAAAAAGTATTTATTCATATATTTTTTTGTTATATGTAATTCTCAATATTACATTTTAGAAAAAAATATATTAAACAAAACATTTCGCAAGACGTCTTAAAATAGCAACATTCCTTAAGAAATTTCACATAGAATACCTCTTGCCTGAAATAGTTATCTTTAAAACTCGAAACATGCGGAGATTTAGTATAAAAACTATTAATATGACATACGATTGAAAGCTAAAATTGCACGCACATCATTTGTAAAGATTTAAGTACCTTGTAAGTGCCAGACAATGCCACTGGTCAGCGGGTTTTCTCGGGGTTCTACCGTTTCCCCCACCTTGCATTCCGGAGCTGCTCCATTCTCATCCCGCGGTATCATCCTGCATAGTAGTCTTGGTCGCGACGCGGCATCCATTACCGCGTCTGTGTCCTTGGTTCCGACCAACCTTCGAAATGCTAACCTCCACACACACACACACACACANCATCCATTACCGCGTCTGTGTCCTTGGTTCCGACCAACCTTCGAAATGCTAACCTCCACACACACACACACACACAAGTCATATATGACACCGAAAGTAATAATAATGAAGATAGATATATTAGGTTAAAATATTCTAAACAAATGCAAATCGAATGGCTATAAGTTATATTTAACGATAGACGTTTAGCAGTACAAATTATGATAGGCGGTGTAGGGTAATAGTAAAAAATGACAACAGCAAAAATTTGTGCAAGACAGNCATCCATTACCGCGTCTGTGTCCTTGGTTCCGACCAACCTTCGAAATGCTAACCTCCACACACACACACACACACACAAGTCATATATGACACCGAAAGTAATAATAATGAAGATAGATATATTAGGTTAAAATATTCTAAACAAATGCAAATCGAATGGCTATAAGTTATATTTAACGATAGACGGTTAGCAGTACAAATTATGATAGGCGGTGTAGGGTAATAGTAAAAAATGACAACAGCAAAAATTTGTGCAAGACAGNGTTAGCAGTACAAATTATGATAGGCGGTGTAGGGTAATAGTAAAAAATGACAACAGCAAAAATTTGTGCAAGACAGATTTTTTTTTTTTTAAAGAAAATCCATTATTAAATTTTATTACTATGCATTATTACTCTTCATGGAGAGAAATCATTTTCCCTACCAGGGAAACAATTTTTCTTACGTGAGCAAGGGGAAAAAATCTTATGATAGGGTTAATTCCCTGGCATCCCCCTATTGATTCGTGCAGTGTTGGCATACTCGCTGTCGTGTCGGCAACGCCACGAGATGCTCGCCGCGATACAGCGCAGCTACGCGGCGTCGACCAAGCCGACGTACACCAGGTTCCACCACGAAATGATTTCTCATTCTCCTGCAGTCTTCGTGCAAGCGTTCAGTCTGGGCTTCTGCGATGGTTTTCAGAGGTGTTGACGTGACGATTACCGGGAGCAGAAACAATAATGTACTAGAGACGCAAACACATGGCAACTCTAAGGTGCNGTTGCTCCCGGATTTTCGCACGTGGGAATCGTGCCGGACGATGCCACGTGTCGGCATGTTTTCTTGGGGATATCCCGTTTTCCCAGCCCTTGCATTCCGGCGCAGAGAATCAGTGAATGACTACGCCAACATCAAAGAAACCGCCACGACGTTTAATTTTGCGTACACATATACGTGGCCAATCATCTAGTAACTAGAGCTCAGGACCTCTTATACTGTTCTCCGACCTGGCCTGCAACTGTTGAGAGAGTTTCGCGAAAATAATTCGTTGACTATACTTATTTCAAAACTCAATGTAATTGTTTTGTTTTTATAGCTGGGTTTCTTACCGTAGGCGCGTAATCCCGAAAGTTCAGCGGCACATGGTGTTCACACGGGATCATGACCCCCAAATAAAATTTGCATTTATTTTTTGTTTCTGTTTCAAGGATAAATTACGGCCGCTACAAATGACGTACTGTTGCAAATGTAAACAAAGCGCTCGGGAGTTTTCATTTCCCTTTGCCGCGCACGAGTCCTGCGGCCATTCGGGGGAAGGTAAATTGCATTCAGGTGGCTGAAAGCAACACAGTGGTGTTCGCCTGGGGTGGACGCCCAGGGAAAACGATCACTGTGGTTAACTATCCACGCGGCATCAACCAGTCAGAGCGTACCTGCGGCCAGTTGAATGTGAATGCAACTGGATTGGATGCCCAGGGGAAGCATCCCTCCCCTTTCTCACTCTCGTTTGGTCGGAGTGGGTCTCTTCACTCAGCCCATCATGACGTTGCACAAATCTTCTACCTATTACTCACCATCACAAGGACAGTATTTTTTTTACGTCGATACGTCTTTAAAGGCAGAGTGATACAAGAAGGTGCCAGGACGGAAACGGCAATGTAACGTTTGCAGGGTGATCAATTCCGACACTTGTAACATCGTGAATGCATTCCATTCACGGTTACTTCACACTTTTCTGAAGCCCTGGTAAAGTTTTACTTCCTGGATATTCCTCCGCCTCATGCAAACAAAGCTTAACCGTGTCTGGAAAATTACACCAAAGGGACAATGCACCGCATTCGTGGGCACTCAGTGTTTTAATATTCTGCATAAGAACTATTTCTTATAGGCTATTCACGGTAAAGTGAGCACTTTTTGAAGCCCTCTCATTTGGAATAATAGTCAATAAATATATTCTATTGTNTGGCTATTCACGGTAAAGTGAGCACTTTTTGAAGCCCTCTCATTTGGAATAATAGTCAATAAATATATTCTATTGTGGCCTTAGACGTTATCTTTCGAGTCCGGTGAAATATATACACTGTACTTATTACTTACATGGCAATATTTATTTAGAAAGTGGTGGAAGGATAAAAAAAATGGCTGGTAGGAAAAAAGTAGCCAGGGCTTCAAAAGTGCTCACTTTACCGTGAACACCCTATACTTGACATTACCAACACAAGTATATTCTCTGTTTTAGTCATATTCATTGTAAATTTAATATTATGATTTATTCACAAGATATAAGTAAAAGTTCAATTATACGACAAAATATGGTATTTCTATGTCAAAAGGAGTAAAAAAAAAACGTTAGTCATACACCGAATATTTCAGGAGACCACCAAACGTGTCATTTATGGGGTGATTTTTCAAAGACTTTATTCAAAAAGTGTGAAGAAATTTCGAATAGACTAAAACATATAAGTCTCGACTGTGAACCATGTTGTCTTGGTTCAGAACTACGTTGGATGAGGTTTAGTTTCAGAAACAGCATCCCCACCACACCACTTTCAAGAGTGTTCGAGCCAGTCACTGCGGGTTGGCCCAGGCTGCGGTGGGCGGTATTTCTGCCAGGCCAGCTCTCTCTCTCTCTCTCTCTCTCTCTCTCTCTCTCTCTCTCTCTCGTGGTTACGCAACTCCGCTCGGCCAGCCGCAGCCAGCGCAACACACGCGGGTCCCAACACTAGCGATGGGCCAACGAACCCGCCCAGCGTTCACTCCTAAGAAGTTGAGAGAAGGGGGAGGACAGAAACAACCAACCTGCTGACCTTGACGCAATGTCAAGGATCTTCAGGACCACCGGTAATTTTTTTGCGGGCGAGTCCATCCCCCCCTGCCCCTCATCATCCGCGACCCTTTTCTGCCCTCCCTTGGTGTGCGTACACGTTACGAAACACGGTCGAGTATTCGAAGACAAAAAGACAACGGCATCACAGAGTAGATAACCATACAGACACGAAGTGGCGTCGCGGTCCCTTTCATGTGGGCATAACCGATCTCTGTGTGACTGCGCGAGGCTCTGGATCTTAACATCCCGCGTCTTGAAAGCCGATGAGGGTGAAACAAGGCGAGTATATAACAGCGCCGGAATGCAAGGGCGGGGGAAACGGGAGATCCCCGTGAAAACCCGCCGGCCAGCGGCATCGTCTGGCACGATTCCCACATGCGAAAATCCGGGAGCGACCCAGCCGGGATTCAAACCCGGTTCGCCTAGGTGGGAGGCGAGTATTACGGACACTACACCACCTTCGCTCCTGAGAGGCTCTGGGAACGGGCCTTGTGTCTGTTCCTATTGGTTGGGCTGCCGGCTGACGAGTAGGTTACCAAGCGCTGATTGGCGAACGGCTTCCCAACAAGTTGCTGGTTACCGTCGCCATTTTGCTGATGCGGCTGTTCGCTTCTGTATTCTAAATTACTCTGTGCCAATACTTAGCTTCCGATGATCCATCTGTGACCATTAAGATGCGGTGTTTTTTCCACGCATCAAAAAACATGGCACATATAATTACCATACGTTAATTTAATACACATGCAATTTATAAGAAACGTTATTTCAGTCGTCTGAGTTTTACAATTTTTGTTTTTTATTTATTTAACAACAAAAGTTTTTCTACAGATTTGTATTTTTCATTTCAATTCAAGAATATCACGACATTTATCGAATGCAATAGCATTTTTTAGTCACGTCAGCTACTTTCACATATTTCAAACCATGACTGTATTTTTTACAGCCAATGAGACAGTGTCCTACTTCAAACTGTACTGTTGTCGGTCCGAGGGATAGTGTACCAGATTATTCGCGTAGATCCTAAGGACGTTTGTATGAATTGAATTTTTCACTTAACTGTGAGTTTTCGCTGTGGCCTTTCAGCCGTTCAACGAGGTGGACGTCTGGCTACGCTAATAAATAGATTTAACTCCAAAAGAGCATATCAACAGAGGCGAATACATTTATAGAATCTTAAGTTAAATAGCCCCGAAGGCAGGAATTAAATGCTTGAAATTGGTGAAAATTGCGATCTGCGNATTTATAGAATCTTAAGTTAAATAGCCCCGAAGGCAGGAATTAAATGCTTGAAATTGGTGAAAATTGCGATCTGCGTGTGGAATCCTGAGAACCGTAGGTTTAGTATCTGTAAAACAAATCATTTTCTCCGGAAAAAAAAAAGTTTCCCGTTGTTGTCAAATATCTACTCAAAACAAAGCTCCAAGTAATGAACTTCGTTCCATGCAGTTCCAGAAATGTTACAAAGCAGAAATACAGCATCCTAGAAATTAAAGTTCTCTGTTTTTTTACTAGGAAATTTAATTAAACTATAGCTGTATTTAACGAACAACTTAATTTATATAATGAAATATTCTATTCCGCTTTTGCCAAGAATCTCTAAAGTTAATCACTAGTTAATTACTAGTCATACGAAGTGTTAAATCATTCTTAATACCCTCTCTATAAAAGATGAATTTTGCATAAAAAATTTATATTGTATAACTCAGTGGTTATCAAGCCGTGGTCCGCGAAACTTGCAAGTATTTTCATTGGTATGAGATGCCTAGTTCAAATCTTGGTTCTGCATTTTGTTACGTTGAATTTCTATTCCTGGTTGTCCATGGCGTTGGAAAACTTTTTGAACCACGTATCTTAATTATAGAAAATATTTTATTACTACGGAAGGCAGGTCACTGGCTTTAACNTATGTTCCTGGTTGTCCATGGCGTAGGAAAACTTTTTGAACCACGTATCTTAATTATAGAAAATATTTTATTACTACGGAAGGCAGGTCACTGGCTTTAACAGCAGATTCACCAAGACATATGAGGGCGAATCTGTAAAAACTTGTGTTATTTAAGCTAATATATTTTATAATCTGTTACACAACCTACTTTCGTTTATTCTCACAATAATTCGTCACGATTACACACTCAGACACTCGGCAACACTTTATTTGCAGTGTATTCGAAATGAACATATACATATCCTACAAATGCATCAAGTAAATTTATACGCCCAAGTCGTGGGACTACGTCATAAAGAATTTCTGCAGAACATTGCTGCCCTCAATAAGGTACCGAATATTAGAGATATTCTCGTTGCAGTAATAAACAAAACAACTCAACGGGGCCCGCCTGAAGTGGGACGTTTGCTCGAGATGAAAACGACTAAGTAAAACTGCACACGGGAGTCAAATTCGCTCCCAACGTTACAACAAGCCTTACTGTTCCGACGAAGGACATGCCATGCAGCGTAACGTTGGGCGGTAATCGTGCGCTTTTACAACACTGTACGCAGGGAGATAACATGCGCGAGATTTCTGCGACGGTATCAAGTTAATCCATGGTAATTATCGTAGCAGTGAAAAATAGAAAGAAAAAAAAACACACCCGATAAAAAAATTCCCACAAAATAACTTCAAGCTGCGGGAGAGGTAAAGAGGCGCATTTTCCGACGGGTATAGCACCCACCGAATTAAAGGCTTTTTTTAAATCCACTGTTACGTAACCATGTCGTGAAATGAATCCCTGCGGTGGAGAGAAGAGAGAACGCAGTGGACGAGGTAATCGGAACCACCCTCACCGAGCACTGGAAATGTCCGCCACGTTTCCTCCATGCGAAAATCCGGGATCGGATCCGCCGGGGCTCGAGCTCAGACTCAGCTGGGGGGCGGATAAGTCAACACAATCGCGCGGTCACCGAGGCCCGACTTTTGTAAATCAGAAATCAATTATTACCAAAACGCTGATACATCTTTATCAATATGTATTCACAAACCACAGCAGCATATTGTCACCGCGTGAACTCTTGAGGCATGTTGTGCAGCGAGCGAAATTCATGCGATTTCTTTACCTGTAAGCTAAACTGTGCAAACCTACACGTATTCGAGCCGCAGCTGCTTGCTCGTTGGTTGATGCTCCATTCTGTAGCCAGTTATATTCCAGGCCACTCAACACGGGATTCAGTCATTGTTTGCTTGCATGTTTGCTACTGAGAACAGAATCCCACATCAGATAGTGTTTAGAATTCGTACACACGAGACAGGAATTTCCTACTAAATTACGTACAAAAATTGTTTTCCACGTATTTAATTTCAAACCTTTAAATACAGTATATATCGGAGGAGGGAGGGGGGGGGGACTTAAAATGTGTTACTGTTTACATCATCGTGTACCACTTCAACCCTTCCATTGACAGATAAATATATGTCACGCTTACAACAATTTTTTTTTGTTTCGGACGCTACAGCTGTCAGTCTGATGCTCTTGTCATATGTTAGACCAATAAACACGTGTTTGTCTTTGATGTCACTGTCAGCATTTGTTTACGAGACTGCGCAGTACAGTCTCAACAACAAATTATATCTCCCACCACGTGACGGATTTCTTTTATTGAATATTGTTTTCTGCTGTGCACAGTATAAGACTGTAGTGTAGACCTAGGGTTGGGGAACTTTTTCACCTGGGGGCAAAATCCAGAGCTCAAGTTCGTGTTGCGGACCACGCTATTTATTAGTACACACAGAGAAAGATTTGTTCCAGCCAACAAAATATTTTGCCGAGTAAACAAAACTTGAAAAGCAACAAAATTAATTTTGTTCATCCAACAAAATGCGCGCTTGAATAAACAAAACCCCCTGTGTTGAGCCTAAAGAAATTAGAGTGTCAACAAAACATTTGGTTGACTCAACTGCACTTATTTGAATTGAATTGAATTAACAATTTGTTTATTTACACGAAATACAATACAGTTGCAACCAGGTAACATGGAACCAGTAATACAATTATTGCATACCAGCGCTGAATACGCTCTACTACAAGCCTTGAAATACACAGGAACACCGACAGAAAAATGAGACGATTAGGTAAGGATGAGTCGTAAGGAGAAGGTGGAAACTAATTAAAACCCCCGGTGCACTTATTTGTTTGGCCACTCATTTGATTTCCGTTCGAAAATACAGCTCAAGAGTTTGTTTGTGTTTTCTGTGGTAATTAGGATAGTAACGGTGCTTGTTTGTGCATNAGTTCGAAAATACAGCTCAAGAGTTTGTTTGTGTTTTCTGTGGTAATTAGGATAGTAACGGTGCTTGTTTGTGCATTCATCGATGCTTAATAATGGTATAAACATCCAAATAAAAAAAGTTCAACAGGAAACTACAAAGAAAGCTGTAAAAATTGAAATTCTTATTTACGCACATTGAACAGCATTTGAAATGCATTTGTGTAAAAACATTGTGATTATATTAGTAGCCACGTTAGATGAGGTTGTTGGGGCGTAGCGCTCTGGTGCAATTGATCTAGGTTCGTATCTCGGTCACGCTTTAACTTTTTTTNAGATGAGGTTGTTGGGGCGTAGCGCTCTGGTGCAATTGATCTAGGTTCGTATCTCGGTCACGCTTTAACTTTTTTTAAATAACAGAAAATATTTAACGTACGTAGAGCCAAACAAATCTTTAGTTGCGACAAACAAATATTTTTTTTTGGGGCAACCACATAAGAACAACAAAATAATTTTGTTTCAGCAACAAAATATTTCATTGCCCTTATACAAACATTTGATTTTGTTGCGCCATTTTGTTTGACTTAACAGCAGTGGCCCCATCCCAGGCGGCCTCCCCGAAGAAAGGCAAGGCGGCTTCAAAGTAGCCACGAGCCAAGCCTGCTCACCCGCGCACATCGGAGATGGCGGGTTCTGCAATCAAGAGTCTTAAGGAAAGAGGCGGGTCTTAAACTTGTTTCCTCAGTGGAGTGAGTTGCAGGGTNTGGGTTCTGCAATCAAGAGTCTTAAGGAAAGAGGCGGGTCTTAAACTTGTTTCCTCAGTGGAGTGAGTTGCAGGGTCCGACAATACTCATGTCCTGAGACTATATTTCGCGGTCATGCCTACGTCTCACGCAACTGGGAAGAATGACTTCCGAGTCCAAGTAATATGAAAATTTTTTTTACTATAAATTTCTAACATTATTCTGACATACAGTAGGTCGAGTATCACATCTGGAAAATATCACAGAACGCCAGCGAAAAATTGCAGTCTGTTATTTATAAGACGTTTCGTAAGCCACTTCAGGTATGTCCGAGGGCCATTTCGAATGTAATAGTTGAAAGGTACAGCGGGCCACTCAAGTCAAACTAGCGGGCCGAAGTTTCCCCACGGCTGCTTGCTGTACACCGTATACAGGAGCCGAATTTTTTAAACTATCGGAATTATTCCTTCAGAGAAACGACGTCATTCCGCTATCGGGATGCCTAGAGACTATTTTTGAACACTCGATAGCGGAATTGTATAACGGAATCGAGCAAGGAAGTGTCGAAATGAATCCGACAGCGACGTAGCTGCCGAAATCGTTATTCCTCTATTCCTCCAGAGATTTATCTTTTTAACACCATTGTGTGATGTCGGAGACTTGAAAATAGACACTCTCTTGTGGTTTGATATGTATATAATTAATAAAGGAGAGAAAAACTTTTAACACTCGTCAAATTATAACGCCGTTGGAAATATCTGTGAAAAATTGTGTAAACAAAGTTAGTTGGTAAGTGAAAACTGATATATTTGCTGTGAATATATATTAAAAAAAAAAAAAAAAAAAAAACCCTGCCAAATTATAAAAAAAAATTATGAAATCCGTTTTGCAAGAAAAGCTGCAGCTGTGAAAAATTGTTGGTACTGTGAATCAAAACGTAATAAATTTATTTTGGACAGTCGAATATCCAAAAATTGTTTGTAGTTTACAGCCTGTCAGCATTTTTTTTGCAGTGGTATATTTACATCAGAAAAAACTTATTGTAATAGTGTAGCTATTCAATTTGCATATTATTAATTTAAGCGTTTTATTGTTTGTTCTTTCTTGAATATAGTTACCATAACTTAACTAAAATATAAAAGCCTCTGAAATATATTCGTAATTAAAGATAACTCCTATCTAGCGGATATATGTGTTTACTCTTGCATGTTCTTTCACGTGTTAGTTATTTTATTTGGCAATTATTAGGGTAATTACGTCAATACTTATTATTTTACGGAAAAAACAAACATTCCTGATAAATAAAAGTTCCTGTGGATAACCTGTCTTGCTTCATTTTTATATCATCTTGACGCCACTTTTTTTTACTGTAATTGCAATTGCTTATCCCAATTTATATACAAATGAATAACAATATATATTTTTGTATTTTAAGACAAATTTTCCTTCTAAACAGATTGAACGTGATTGGTTCAGCTTCGATGACGACGCACGATGCACCGATGCCAAGTTGTAAAATCGATTCTTCAAAAATTCGATAGATTTCATTCCGACACTCGCTACGCTACAGTCGTCTCAAAAATACATATTTTGGCGTTCCTGCGCTCATACCGGAATGAAAGTACCGGATCAATCTGTTAGAGAATTTATTCCGATAGTTAAAAAAATTGGGCCCAAGGACACATTGTAACTGAAAATGTACATAATTAAATATCGATTTGTGGTTTGTGCATGCCNTAAAAAATTGGGCCCAAGGACACATTGTAACTGAAAATGTACATAATTAAATATCGATTTGTGGTTTGTGCATGCCGGGCGTAATAAACTTCGATCCAATTGCAAACTGCAAAAGTGACGTTAACGAACGGTGAACACGTGTTTGAAGTCTCCGTCTTACGGCGCAGTGGAATATCCTTCACGGCTTGCCCGTGGTTATCACTGTAGGGCGCGAGACGGAATGTGATGCTCGCGTGAAGGTCAATCTCACGGTCCATTCTCGTTCCCTCGACCGACCACGACAGACATGTCTGGGTTTCAATTNTCCTCGTACATTTTTTTCTTTGCAATTCAGCGCGATCAACTGGCCAAGGTCCCGAGAACTGCTCCGTTATCGTCTCATCCCTGACTGCGCGACGCTGATGTGACCGGGAGCAGAGTGTCTGCATGCGCCGTCGTTATGAATGGCGCGCCACCGTCGCCCAGTCTCCAGAACATACACTCTGCCAAGGTGTAAGCTAAAGTGGTCGTAGCCCCTCCCAAAAAAAAAAAAAGAAAAAAAATATATATAAACAAATTTTGGAAAAATTAATCATAATTATATTCCCGGCCGAGTCACTCAGGATTTTCGTAGGTGGGAATCGTGCTGGACGATGCCACTGGTCAGCGGGTTTTCTCGGGGATATCCCGTTTCCACCGCCCTTGCATTCCGACGCTGCTCCATTCTCACCTCACTTCACCCTCATCATGAGTCAAGACCTCGTTGCTAAGAGCCACCTAAATCTCGCAATTCAATAACTCAAACTACAAATTATGTCCCAAAAATTGAAGAAAAAAAATTGCATTAAGTTTTTCGTAAGTGTCCACTTGAAATAAAAAAGGTTTACAATGAGGAAAGGTAATTTTTCTTGTTATGGAAACTGAGTAATTCAGAAATGGAGGTTTGGCCCCACCCAAAATAAAATTCTGTGTACGCAACTGAGTCACCTGCCCGTCAGTTCTTTCGTAAAAGTAATCACGGATAGGGATGGATATGTGTGTATGTATGCAAATTGACTTAATTAATCACGGAATAGCAATAAAATGTATTTTGCAAGTGAACGTTAGCTTTCAGTGCTACCTCGGTATTGTGTACTTCTAACGCGTGAACTGTACTAACCTAGTAAGGGGGAGATATAGCATTCACTGTAGCATTACCCGTTTTTGAGTCTTGAAATATATCTGGCATTCAATATCAAAATATCTTATTCGATAAAGCATAGCATATCACTCATTTATTTGTTCATCATGTGGAATAAATGGGAATTAATTAATGATATAAATATGTTCTCGATTTTTTACAACAAGCAGATAACATACTATTAAAATTACACACAAAAATATTAAACAACTCGTAAAATGTAAATTTTCTATAATCGCACATTGTCTGTAATCATGAATCCGAAATTATGACGCGAAAATGAAGAATTTCTGCAGAAGAGGTGAAATCGGTCCAATAAGTCCCATAGGTACACTGCACGCCTTGCGCATAGAAGCGATGGTGGCACTTAATGCGCTTGGTTTTGTCGCCCTTATCGCTCCCGCGCTTCTCGGCCTCAAACGTTCAAAATCCCTCCAGGTATGCGGCGCCCTCAAGAAAACTTTCGATTGTGAACGAGGACCGAAATGTGAGTACACAATCTCTTAATCGATAGGAACCGCGCAGCACAATTATCGACGTGCCGTGGGCAAGAGCAGTGGTTGGTTGTTCTATAGATGAGGGGGGGTAAGGAAAGGGGGGTTAACTCGCAGGTCGGCAGCGAGGTAAAGGCGAGAATCGAGGTCGACGGGTAGATCGCTGCGCCGATAAGACGCAGACGTCGAATGCGAGGTGAGATGCGATCTGCGCTCGCCGCCGGCCACGCCAAGCCAGGAGACGAGTAATCACCTCGCAACTCGGATACATGACCCGCGGAAGGAGCGAAAAATGAAATAAAAAATACCGTGCACCTCTCGGTGCCCATCGTTTACGTTCCTTTTATCTCTCCCCACGGGCCGCGCCATCGGGCGTGTCTGGTCGGGCGTTATCATACCGTTCCCAACGGAAGGGAACGTCTCTGGAAGGAACACGCGTTTGTTCGACAGAGCCGATGTTTGCAAATTACATCACAATTGTACCTCTGACTAAGAGTTAACAACCGTATACTGTGCGCGCCACATGTGCTGGCGTCTCGCCTCCCCTAGACGCCTACGCATGGTCCGCTGGCACGGCACAGACTGCGGCAGCTCATATTACAAACTGTTAAAAAATATCGGCGTGCATCGGCAAACGCGCGACTGATAATACGGAGAGTAATGTTTTTAGCACGGCATCAGCCTGCGGCAGCTGATATTAGTGACGGCCCGGTTGTGTACAAACTGTTACAAAAATATCGGCGCGCACCAGCAAACGCGCAATTAATAATACGGAGAGTAATGGTTTTAGCACGGCATCAGGCTGCGGCAACCTGTGCGTCCAGCTACCTGTCCCTTCGCTGGCCGCACACCGATCCCCGTAAATTCACCCGCCAGCAGTTGTGGCGCTAACAGTACCTCTCCACGGTTTCCTTAAACTTGACTCTTCCACCACAATCCCCTCACATATCGCAACACCGAAGGTTGCTCTTGCTACCATCAACCATGTACTGTACTCGAGTCATTCAAAGGCTCGTTGGTTCGATCACCAGTAAGTATCTCGCGGGTAGTTTATCTCACATCGTCGTTTTCCATCCCCGTTTCAAAAACAAATAGTAAGGTAAGTGCATAGCGACTAAATGGCTGCGCGAGGCTCTAGAAACGGGCCTTTGTGTCTGATTAGCTACTGCACACTGCGAAAAGTTCCCAATCGGTTGGGCTACCGGATGACGAGTAGGTTACCAGGCGCTGGTTGGTAAACGGCGTTTCAACTTTAATACTGGCCAGGGATGCCATTTTGCTGGCACTTACTGCTGGAGAACCGCTTAGGCTGTTTCACCCCTGTATTCTTAAGTGCTCTTATAGGNTGCCATTTTGCTGGCACTTACTGCTGGAGAACCGCTTAGGCTGTTTCACCCCTGTATTCTTAAGTGCTCTTATAGGCTATTTACGGTAAAGTGAGCAATTTTAAGGCCCTAGTTACTTTTTTCCTATCAGTCATTTTTTATCCTTCCACCACTTTTTAAAATAGATATTGCCAGGTATGTAATGAACACTGTGTATATATTTCATCNTGCCATTTTGCTGGCACTTACTGCTGGAGAACCGCTTAGGCTGTTTCACCCCTGTATTCTTAAGTGCTCTTATAGGGTATTTACGGTAAAGTGAGCAATTTTAAGGCCCTAGTTACTTTTTTCCTATCAGCCATTTTTTATCCTTCCACCACTTTTTAAAATAGATATTGCCAGGTATGTAATGAACACTGTGTATATATTTCATCNCCATTTTTTATCCTTCCACCACTTTTTAAAATAGATATTGCCAGGTATGTAATGAACACTGTGTATATATTTCATCGCACTCTTAACGTATAACGCTAAAATAAAATATATTTATTCACTTTCAAAAGTGCTCACTTTATCGTGAATAGCATATATCAGCTCTCAAGACCACGATGGTAAGCGCCACCCAAATCTCTCCACACTTAAGTGCTCAGTGTCAGCGTATTGGCTATATAAAGCACTAGATTCCCCGCACTAGCGTTTCGAAACTAATATCCAGGCATACGAGCATTGTCATCCACCACGGAAAACCTGGTTCGATTCCCGGCGGGATCGTCCCGAATTTCCAGGCGTGGGAAACGTGGCGGATGCTGCCGATGGACGTCGCTAACTCATATCCGCCTCACTTCACCATCACCGGGACACAGTGGGTCTGTTTGCGACTTAAGAGCAGTGATTCTAACCGAAGGCAACGATAGCATGAGAGCCTTCAAGGTCTCTCTCTCTCTCTCTCTCTCTCTCTCTNAGCAGTGATTCTAACCGAAGGCAACGATAGCATGAGAGCCTTCAAGGTCTCTCTCTCTCTCTCTCTCTCTCTCTCTATCTCTCTCTCTCTACTGTCCCGATGCTAGCAGACTTCACTCGCTGGTCACCGCGTCGTCGTCGTCCGTCGTCCCAATTGGACCATACACCTGACGCTAATGGCCGCCCACGACTTTAGACTCTACACACACAGGCACGCCGCGGCTTATATAGCTGAGCTGACTTGGCCCAGAGGGTTCCTCGCACCTCTAGTCGAGCAGATAGGGAGGTGGGGCGATGACCAAAAAATTCGCGCAGCGGCTACTTAGGATATTTAATCTTCCAAGGACGGGAGCAGCATAAGTCTCGCTAGCTTTATCGTAGCACGTGTCAGTTTTACGCGTCGACCCGTTTGCAACTCTGCCCACGCTGTTCCGGGTACCGGCGATGACCTTGGAACACTGCGCTTCGCAAGCCGGGCGGGGAAAGGAGGCGGAGAATTTGGCAGGTTTCTGCTCATCATTAAAGAGCGCCGAGTCGGTAAGGAGGTGGTTCGGAGGCCGCCATGTTGAGTGGCACAGAGCCTAGAAGTAAACAGAGAATACAATGATCCAGAAGGGAAGAAGCGCGGCCGCCATCCGGCGGATCCGGTGAGAGAGGGGACCTGCCTGGCGGGCTGCCAGCCGGCGGTGTCACCTTGCAGAATGGCGCGGCATGCCAAGGCGTGACGCGGCTACGTGAACTGCAAGGCGACCGCACCCACGCCTCGCACCAGGGAGGAGCCCCGGGGCTAGCAGCCGTCGTTGGTCACTCCTCCGCCCGAACAGTGTCCGCGGGTAGCCCATTTCGCTGTGGAGCGGAGTGGAGAGATTAACAACGGGATATTGGGAGCCGATGGGGGTGAAACGAGATGAGCACGGAGTAGCGTCGGAATGCAAGGGTGGGAGAAACGGGAGATCCACGAGATCCACGTCCGGCACGATTCCCACGTGCAAAACCCGGGAACGATCCCGTCGGGAATCGAACCCGGTTAATCTAGGTGGGAGGCGAGTAGTTTGACCATTACACCACCGCGGCCCCTGCGGATAATCAGGGTTTTAACACTGGATTAGCAACGTTACATAAGAACACTTTTAGGCCTGTAGTGTAGCTCGTGCCAAGATTCTCTGAATGTTACTTTGTGTTTAAAAAAAAAACACAGAATAATAACACTTAGGCCAGCAATAATAGTTTCCCGACTACAATATTATTATTTGTTAGCTTATAATTACTCAAAAGGACGCGGCTGATTGATCGTGAATCCTTTTACACAATAACATTACAGGTTATTGGAGCAAAAACAAATCGGCGCCCCACTGGTTGATGACCAACCAACACTTTTACTTTATTATCTTCCTTGCTGTCTGGCGAGTTCGCTGGCTTTCCTTACAACATGCAACAT
Source organism: Clitarchus hookeri (assembly GCA_002778355.1). Taxonomy (NCBI): domain Eukaryota; kingdom Metazoa; phylum Arthropoda; class Insecta; order Phasmatodea; family Phasmatidae; genus Clitarchus; species Clitarchus hookeri. Next base: position 64,689 of record NQII01000390.1, on the reverse strand, counting down.
CCATGGTATTATGGTGCCTAACAACCTTAGGACATAACTACAGTGGATTTGTTCCTTTTCCTTTATTTTGCCCTCTCTTTTTACTTCATTCTGCCCTTCACAGTTTTAATTGGTTTTCTTTTCCCTTCTGCCGCCGTTATTACATCACAACTCCACACCTATGGTTTCATGGTGCCCTATAACCGTGAATCACATATACTTTTATTCCTCTATTTTATTCGGTTGTTCCTTTCCCGCTGTCAGTCACACTGACTTCACTTTATATACGCCTACATCTCGTTCATTGTCACTGTACTAACGGAAGCGTGCGTATACGCTGCGCTTCTGTTATTGTTTCTTAATAATTGCGAAAACTTGTTTATTATGGCGTGTGCGTCCTGTCACTGCGTAGTTAGCACTGTCACTTGAATTCGATTGGCTCGTATAACTTTAAGTCTCCCTTCCTGTTAAACGTATTCTGTTCGTACTATTTTTGATATTTATTTCCTAGCTTTTGGAGTTTTGGTTAGTTTTCCCAATGCACTTATTTCGTTTTTTTTTGTTTCAGTCACTTTTCACGTTTCGTCCCCTTTTATACTGCAGTAACAACTATCCTGGGCGACAGAAGAGCCTACTATTTCAGACTGGCATGTTGTGTTTGTTGTACATCTGTGTTATGTGTGTCATTGTAAGCAAGCTTTCATGTTAATAAATCACATTCTACATGAAATACCTCCAACGAATACTTAGTGTTGTACAGTAGAGTAAGAAAGTCCGGTGTGGTTGTGCACAAGTAGGGCGGTAGCGCGTGGAAACACACAGACCAACAGAAATGACGTCTCTTCAGAAGTTGACATAAATGACTTACTACTAACTTGTATTGGACGCCAGTAAATGTGTGCAGACAGAGGCAGGCATGTGAAAGGGTGGAGAGGGTCTTGGTCAGATACTACCATACAAAAAAATTGAACAAAAGATGGTGTTTGTAACGCAGCGTTATAGAAACTCCAGAANGGCTAAGTTTTTAACATTCTGACTGACAACATTTGGTTATAGAAACTCCAGAAACGCTTCTCGTGAACCATGCCCTACTCGTATAATGGCGGGTAATTTTAATCTAGGACTGGGAGACAGGGAATGAGGGACGTAGTGTTCCTGGAAAACCCTTTCTGGGTCGGAAAAGGGAGGGAAGGGGATTCGGCGGGAGAGCACAGCCTCTCTCGTCTGGGTTATATCTCAAACCGAGCAATAACTGTAGTGTTAAAAATGCCCGTATATTCACGGGTATATTTATCGAAAATGTACTGTTAATGTACGGAACCACGATGGGCGATCACGAAAAATGGAATTAAGCTCTGTAAATACAAAAGAAGAAGGAAAAAAAAAAACCGAACATTTCCGCGCTTCCCAAAGCTTCGGGGGTNGTTAAGCTCTGTAAATACAAAAGAAGAAGGAAAAAAAAAAACCGAACATTTCCGCGCTTCCCAAAGCTTCGGGGGTTTCGGGGACGAACAATGCCGAGTGTACACGAAGCTTTCTTCGCCACTTCAACCGGAAAATTATCGCGTGTGCACGCCACTTAGACCTATTGTTTCAAACGTAACAAAGCATCAAGCGCCTGCGACAGTTAGGAACACTGACAACACGCAAACGTTACTAGAAACACAGTTTTTTTTAAATGCAAGTCACGTTATTAGAAATAACATATTTATACCCCACGTTATCACAAGATCGTAGGTGAGTGGTAATTCAAAAAAATCTCGCTCCAGAATATTTTTTTTTTGCTAAACAAAAAGTAACTAATACATTTACGGATAGATATCAGAAATGTAAGGGTGTCCTACGTCGAAAAAGAGCGTATTCGTAATTTTACGGAGAGTTCTGAAAAGTGTTTTGCTAACCTTTTTCCGTGGTATGACTTGTTTTATACAGTACGTATTCGAAGGAGCGTGGCTTGAAACNGTTCTGGAAAGTGTTTTGCTAACCTTTTTCCGTGGTATGACTTGTTTTATACAGTACGTATTCGAAGGAGCGTGGCTTGAAACAGCAGCTTGGGCGTGGAATGGAATTAGTGTTTCGGCTTTACGCCGCACGGTAATGCGAAGAGAGGCTGAATGAGAAGAGAAACTGTGGCAAGCATCGAGAACCCCCACCCCCGCAGGCCGCCAACTAAATGGCCGAACTCGCTAGCAGCACGGCGGAGGCACAGAGTAAGTAAGCACACAGAGGCGAACCGGCGTAGCAGATACCTTGACGCATGCGTACTTACTCTCTGGCTGCGCGCGGCTCATGGGAACGGGCATTGCGTATGAATAGCTACAGTCTATTTGCAGTATTACGGTCACTTCCACTACAGTTTGGGAAAATCAATGTTAACAGCTTGGCAAAGGGGAAAATTTTCCGCTACTAGGTAAGCGCTAGTGTTGCATGCGAACCAAATTTTCTCAATTTTCTACCTTTAAAATTTTTCTCTTTTATAGTTCACGTAGCTTAAAATTTTAATTGAAAGTTGTCTTTCGGAACACAGTACGTAGCGGCAGAAATTTTCCTTGTGCCAAGCTCTCCCATAAGAAATCTCGTTTTGTTCCTAACCTGAGTAGAATAAAACTTTAGCAGTATCTACACACTTTTTTAATCAACGTTTTGAATAATCACCCTGTGTGTCATGCGTTTGGTTTTTCGTAAATATGTCACATATTACAAGCGTTTTATAAATGTGTTGACATTAAAGTAGGCCTACCGTATTTTAAATGAACGTGAACATTTACTTATTCTATCTCCAAATAATAACATTTAATTTATAATTAATATGAATACAAAAAAGGAGAAAATATACGTGTTGGTAACGCCTAGTAAGAAATAGTTCTTATTGAAAATAGTATCACACTGAGGGCGCACGAATGCGGTGCATTGTCCCTTTAGTGTAATTTTCTAGACTGGGTTAAACTTTGTTTGCATAAGGCGGAGATATATCCGGGAAGTAGAACTTTAGCACGGCTTCAGAAAGTAGTTCAACAATTCGTGTTGCGAAAGTTGCGGGCGTTAAATAACAAAAAATTTGACTAGGTTTAAAACGTAATATCAGTACTATTTCAATTAAAATTCCAAACCAACGGGAAAATAATAATGCCACATTCCTGATATAATTATGAAGGTGTTGACTATAAATATTGCTTCATACAATTTTCGGAAAATCAACAAGCACAGTTGTTTGACTTAGCTTAAATGTGTGGTGGAACCATAAGAATTTTTCTTGATTTGGAGATTATCGTAAAACTTGAAATGGATATATGAAAAACCACATTGCGAATATATAGGAAATTTGTTATGGTATTTTAGCGACATTAGTACTTATATTTTGACCTGTAGCTAAATTTTGTTATTTGGGTACCATTTTCAAATTTGTTTGACCAAGATACAAAATTAAATTGTCCGTAGTTCCGTTTATTTTTGTTTTGAAAATATTTTTATTTGCTGAGCATGTATTAGATACCTTATCACAAAAATTTTAAACATGGTGTAAATATAAAAAATTATTTAGNACATTGCGAATATATAGGAAATTTGTTATGGTATTTTAGCGACATTAGTACTTATATTTTGACCTGTAGCTAAATTCTGTTATTTGGGTACCATTTTCAAATTTGTTTGACCAAGATACAAAATTAAATTGTCCGTAGTTCCGTTTATTTTTGTTTTGAAAATATATTTATTTGCTGAGCATGTATTAGATACCTTATCACAAAAATTTTAAACATGGTGTAAATATAAAAAATTATTTAGNATTTATTTGCTGAGCATGTATTAGATACCTTATCACAAAAATTTTAAACATGGTGTAAATATAAAAAATTATTTAGAATACTTGAACAGTTTTTAATTAAATACTACGTGGCAATTCGACCTTCAGTACACCAAACGGCTTTTCCTTTAATTGCCAAAATTAATTCTGTGTAGCACTCCACAAACCAGAGTTTATTATGACTTGGATTTATCATTACAACTCGTCGTAGTTACATATCAACGGAACACACTCAACAAATCACTTTTGACATGAGGTATATGCTACGAATACGAAAGGAAAAGTACAGCAGCGAGAACACAAAAACCGCACAAAACAATACAAACTAACGGCAAACAAGCGAACACGGGACAGCATTCTACTTTTGATGTCTCCTCTTTGATCACTCAGTGTTACAAAGTAGCGCGCTTGTACGTATAACGCCTGCAAAATCATCATCCACGTTGCATTCACTCGCAAGGTACTCATTGAAGAAGTGTTCCCCAGTAAAGGTAAAAACAATTAATCTTGCTGATGCCGATTTGTTTTATTGCTTTGCCGGCCTCCGTACGTGACGCCACGTTGTTTTACAAAGATTTAAACACCTTCTACTTCCCAACTTTGCCAAGTCATGCTCCACTGCTACGATGGTTTAGTGTGTCGAAATTCTTCATCCGACACGCAAAGCGAAGGTCGTCGTACAATAGTGACAGATTCAAAACTAGCACCCTCCTACCACACCCAAAATACATCAATAATTCTTCTGAAAGGTCAAATTTCAAGAATAATATTGCGTGACAAAGTTTTTCACCCTCAACTCCTTTTTTTCGAAGACTGACATAATACNGTCAAATTTCAAGAATAATATTGCGTGACAAAGTTTTTCACCCTCAACTCCTTTTTTTCGAAGACTGACATAATACAATAGGACTCTAAGAATCAAAACTGAATAAATAAAAAACAGAGTATAGTAATAATATACAGAATGTCAGCGGAAATTTCATTTTGAAATTCCGTAACTTTACTCTGTTTTCCAGCAAGCATATTTCCATTTTCCCATACCTATTTTCAGGAACACTGAAACCTATCAATACCATACATTTTTCCACCAACGACAGAATAAATACATCCGTGAAGTTGAGTAAAATTACAACGCAACAGATCAAGCAAGCGACATTTCTCACGATACACGCTACTGACTTTACGTGAGTGACCATTACAAACACACGAATACTTTATTTTGTACNGCGACATTTCTCACGATACACGCTACTGACTTTACGTGAGTGACCATTACAAACACACGAATACTTTATTTTGTACATAAAGACCTTAATATCACTTGGAGGAAAAAATGTATTATTGCTAGTTCACAAACTTAACAATTGAAATCTTAAAATGTATAAGCTCATAATTACATACATAATCACGCATTCACGCAAGTAAACCGTGTAGGCGCAGAAATATTTGATCACACAACACAAGTTAATGCTATACACTCGTGATGATGGCTAGGGAAGAGGCCGAACAGGCAATGGCTCGAGACCCGATCGCAGACGTTTATTATCACTGGAGCTGGTATCCAAGTCGTCTGGAGTCCACTACAAGGTTCTCCCGGCTACAGCATCTATGCGCATGACCGTGAGACGATAAACCCAATAGAGCATCATCATCGCTTAATGGCCCTTCGGTTACGGTCGAATCACGAAACTGGTCACGACAAACTCACTTCGGACTGCGCTTAACCACCGAACGAGTACAACCACAGACAGGCGACTTGGCTGTTCAGATAACTTAACGCTCCATGGCACTAACTTAACACAACTTTATGTAAACGTAAACGTAACCATAACCAACAAAAATGTATGAACGATGTGAGGTTTCCCCTGGTCAAATGTAGGGTCCAATGATATAATTTTGAAACTAGTGTCGTGCTCGTTCGCTGTTGTATACTGTGATAAAATTTTGGTTTGAAAACATTACATTTTTGGTTAACCATGCTGTTGCAGTTTTATTTCCAGCTTCTCTTCTCCTCTGTTAATACATCGCGTTGTACGTAATTCTGAAATTTTGAACATTTAATGATATGCATAAAATCTAGATAAACTATATCCCGAAATTCGCCCTCACGACCAACACGTGAATCCTAGGTAAAAACACGAAATTTTACTTGCATAATTTGGCAACATTAAGTGGGCGGAGGATTCGTTGGACAAATAAATTTTTCTTTGCGCTGTATCAGTCACTTGATTGTAGTTTCAGCTTTCTTACTTAATTTTTTTGGGGGTTGAAAAAATTTACTTATTTCGATTTTATTTCCGAATTACTCGGGAGGTACTTTTCTTTTATTAATTTCAGCCTGAACTATGACACCAAATTTGATGCCGAGTTCAAGATGCGAAACAACAGGACGTACTCCGTCGTACGGTGTTGCCAAACTGTGGCCCTACAAAAAATCTTCGCACAACGGGATACTGTCACTAAGATTTACTTCCACATTTACAAACAAAATTCACGTGTTGTGTGCCATGTACGTAAATTTTGACACAGTCTATACTTCTGGAGGAGCAGGCAGGGGGAATTGTCGTAGGGAAGTTCGCTCCGCCTTTGCCGATCGTTTTATTACTATGTACAAATAACGCACGTAACACGATTAAAATATGATCGTGCCTGGTAAAAAAAAATTCTGCAGCAATTTACTACTCACGTAACGATATAATCTCTCACGCTGCCGAGATGAAAATGGAAAAGAACAGCTACTATACACACACGCCACCCATTATCGTTTGATTAACTGGCTCGAGCAATTAAACAGCTGGGAATCTTATTAAAAAATACTCGTGGTTATAGGTGATTGCTAATTTATTAGGTTACCGTTAAAATTGAGAAGTACTCATCAAATGATAATCTCGAATAATTCTCGCCCGGAGTATAATAATATATTTTGTCGAAATTTGGTGGATGAACTGTAATTTCACGTTTACAGCTCAGATGAGAACGTTAACTGTGCGTGATTGGATATCAATAAAAGTANCACGTTTACAGCTCAGATGAGAACGTTAACTGTGCGTGATTGGATATCAATAAAAGTATAGGGATTATGGGGACTTCGGCACATCGGGACCTGGGATCGGAGTGTCAAAGCTGTTCGTGCTCTGTCATTCCGGTCTCCTGGCGGCCATCTTTCCCGCCATCTTGGATCCACGTAACGTTGACCTTTGGCACCAAAAATAAAATATTTTTTTATAAAAAAATTATATTAAAAAAATATTACAAAATTATTTCAAAATCATAAAAAATTTATTTAAAAATTATTTAAAAAACTTAAATTTCCGGAGGTCCCCAAACCCTACCTCCACCCATACTCTTTCCACCATCTTGGCAGGTGCAGTCCAGCATCTTGGTAGGTGTCACAGTCACCGTCCGTCATTGTGGTAGGTGCAGCCGTCCGCCATTTTGGTCGGTGCAGTCCGCCATATTGGTAGGTGATGCCGTCCACCATGTTGGTCAGTGCAGTACGCCATATTTCAGTATATTTGTATAGCTCCCCCCGTTTTCATATTCAATCATATTTATATTGAAATAATATTGTACAACTTTAATGTAAAATAAACCTCTTTTATATAGTGTTCATTACATAACTCTTATCAATATCCCTATATCCCCGTTAAGGATAAATATCAGCAAAATACTAAAATCATAACAAGAAGTAAACGAGAGGCACTGTGCAGTCGTAATTTGATCTCGCGCACACGGCCAGCCGCGCTGCAGCAGGTTTTGAATTGGATTTTGCCGTAGCGCACTGACCNCTCCAGCAGCTTGTTTTATTTCTTACACAAGCCAACTTTAATTCATAGGATAATAAACACAGATATCTGCATGTATAAGTCAACACAAGTTTCTGGGGACAGCAACAGCAATAGAAAACAAATGACAAACGAAAAACCGACATGGCGGTTGAACGAAGGTGAGGAAAAAACTCCAGTAATGTATAAACAATTGACCAACGAAAAAAAACCAAGATCGCGGATGGTGGACTGCACAGACCAAGAGGGCGGACGCAATCACCTACCAATATGAAAGACTGCGCCGTTCAAAATGGCAGACAGCTGCACCTACCACGATTGCGGATGGTGGCTGTAACGCCTACCAAAATGGCGGACTGCACCGACTAAAATGGCGGATGGTGGCTGTGACACCTACCAAGATGGTGGACTGCACCTATCAAGATGGTGAAATGACTTTGTGTGGAAGGGTAGAGGGGACCTCCGAAAATTAATTTTTTTAAAATACATTTTTTAATCATTTAAATAATTTTTAATTCAATTTTGATACATTTTTGTAATTTGTTGGATTTTAGGGGTCAAATGTCAAAGTTCGCATGGATCCAAAATGGCGGGCAATATAGCCACTGGGGGACCGGAATGACAGAGCATGAACAGCTCCGACGCTCCGGTCCCAGGTCCCGATGTGACAAAGTCCCCATAATCCCTCTACTAATAAACGCTATAAATGGTAATCAAATTTTAAACGTTTATGAAAACCAACAAATAAAAAGTAATAAAGGGCAATCCGAAACAACTACTTTTACTAACTTTGCTACGAAATATGTCAGGCTATGTGTTTCTGCCAAGCAATTTATGACAGTGTAAATATTTATATCTTGTTATGGCACAAAATGACATGAAAAACAAATGCACAAATGGAAAAGAATTGCTCACAACATTGTCAATGACAGTTTTTTAAAAAACCAAATCTGAATCAGTGTTTTCAATCAGCAGAATTATTTTACTGAATCTTCAGTTAATGAGCTGTTATCTGCTGGTGAATCAGTGGAATGCACTAAGGTTTTACTGCCAGTCCCGTGCAATTCCCTAGGAATCAGTATATATACTATCTAATCAGCGAATAACAATAACTGAAATAATAAGTATAATTTTACTGATTCAAGTGGAGCAGTTTAAAGAGATCTGCAGCCAAATTCGTCAATTTGGAGCAGTTTTTTTAATTGTTTCGATTTTAGAGTGAGGGATTGCCTTTTCGCAGCTTCCTTTTGTTGGCGTATTTGGAGATGATGAATGTCTCGCGCCCTCTTAACTGGTTTCCACGCGTTACAATAAATAACGTAGGAGGTTAGTTGCGAATTGCTCTTTTCAGACCTATGAAATGTTGTCGGGACGGGGATAGGATGTGACGTGATGTGACGGGAGTACACAGAACTGCGTGAGCCAGTCGAGTGGCTCAATCACAGAACTGAAGTACAGCAGTTTGGAGGCTGCCTTTGTTACAGGACAAAAAGGAATTTCTGCACGCCCCTGATCACGATGAATACCACTTTCGGCCCTGGCGCAACTTTTCCTGCTGTTTTTTCCATCGGGCCGTCTGTGAACTCTCGGGCGACTGTGGGAACGGCACACGCACAACAATTCCCGGGGGAATTTGTCGNCCACGTGGAGAATCCCGAAAACCGACGGCGTTACCAAACTTCTGTCGGAGTGTCCGGTCAGACTGGAGTACACTGCCCGTTGTCCTCGCTGACCACTTGTGCGGTCTCCAACGTGGTCCATTCGCAGCATCTTCACACTTTTTGAATAAAACCTTTGAAAAATCATCCCATGCACGAAGAGCGTGCTTGTTTCCTAAACACTGCATGGCATCTATCACAATCGTTTTATACTTGTGTTAACATAAAATTATCCAAATTGGAGAAACCGAACTTTTGCTTATATTTTGTCAACACATTATAATATTTCATGTATATTTGAACGAAAAAAAAAAGGTGTGATGGTAATGCGTAGTAATAAATAGTTCTTATTGAAAGTAGTATTAAACTCAGTGCACACAAATACGACGCGTGGTCCCTTTGGTGTAATTTTCTAAACTTGGTTAAGCTTGTTTGCATGTGGCGGAGGGATATTCTGAAAGTAGAACTTAAGCAGGACTTGAGAAAAGTTGGGATGTAATCATGAATGGACTACATAATATGTAAGGTCTAGTGAGCAACAATGCATGCCCAAGTTTATTTTATAACGATGAACTTCTAAACTCACTTATACATAAATCTGTGCACGGGCAGTGAGAGGTTGAAGATGATATTTTAATGAATCAACTAAAAATCGATTCTTAAAGACGCATATCAATTTCTCATCCCCTTCTTTCCTTTTCAAATTTAACTTTTTCGATTTTTTTTTTTATGATTGCAAAATGGTCGCATATCAAACAACATTTCGCGACCGATAGCCGCTGAAACTCTGGATAATCCAAAACAAAGCACGACGCATACCTTGCCACAACTACTAATGATACTTTGATGTTAACAGATGACTAAAACGCTTGTGATACATTACATATTTAGGAAACAACCAAACACGTCATACATAAGATGATTTTTCAAAGGTTTTTATTCGGAAAGTGTGAAAATACCGTAAATAGACTATAACTACTAATTTTCAAGTTATGTGACATAAACGCTGTTCACGGTAAGGTGAGCACTTTTGAAATCAACCTTTAAAAAATGTCTCTCCCCTTATATGCACATATTTTAACGAGAGCACTGACTGGCATGCGTCCAGTCAAGTTGGTAACGACAAAGGGAAAGTAGTTCTGTCTCTTAATGTTGAATTAAGAATACTAGGTAAACGTTTGTAGATACTGAAATTATTTCTTTTATTTTCAGNTTTCTGTCTCTTAATGTTGAATTAAGAATACTAGGTAAACGTTTGTAGATACTGAAATTATTTCTTTTATTTTCAGTGTTTTTTTAATGAATTACTGAAATTGTAAACCATTTATTTCTATAATATTTTCGAAGTTTCACTTGACCGACGTCAGAGTAAAGTGATCAGGGCAGTTGCGATGTTAATTTTACATATTGAGTAAGAATACACAATATGCATACAAGAAGGTCTTATTAAACAGGCGCACAGCAAGTATACAGCTTCGCCACGCAAGGCGAGCTGTGAGTCTGGGAAAGGCGTCGAACCGTCGAATGCAACGGGGTGTTCGGCAGTGCTGACGTCACGTGACTGCAATTCCCCCCACCCCGTCCGAAACTCTCTCACATTTCGACTGAGCCCCATTGCTCTGGCCCTTTCGGCAGCCAATGGGGATAAAAGGGGGCCTCTTGCGCAAGCACGGCATTTCTCGGACTGCAGTGCTGCAGATTCTGCACGCAGACAAGCCGAGACCTGTCACGCCGCCGTGGCGTTTGTTTCTCTCGACGTTCGTTCATCCCACGCCAAACACCGAGGATCTCAAACCTGGTCCACCCGTTCTACGGCGCCGCCGTTATCTTCGCCGGATTAAGCTGCACACGACTATTTACGCGAGGGCTTACAAGACCCAATTCGAATACGGAATCCCCCCTGTAATTCCACAGAGGTTTCTGGGTAACTCACACCAGCACCTTTGAACGCGAGCACAGACCACTTGTTCGAAAGTAAGTACAGTAGCGACCTACAAAAATAACTCCTGAAAGAATGGGTGGGAGGAGCTTTTTATAACACGTACCGGCGCCACGCAGCCAACTCCTAGTCGAGAACACGACAAAAGAAGTTAAGTCTGGATTTTCTGCAATGCAGTTCATGTATACTACATCGTCCAGAACAGCTTTCACCACGCCACCCACACCACGCTCCGTGGAAATATTCCGATCCCTCCTGAAGATATACATACATATAACGAGACGGGAGACGCCGGCGATAACGTCTCACATCGCGACATACCATCTCCGATGTTGGGCGACGCGGGGGCGTAGCGACAGACGACGTCGGAATGAGAGCGACGCAGCAGATTGAGATGAGAACGTAGCTAACTCCTAAGTCTTCACCCCTCCCCCTCATTTTCCTGCCCTTTCCAAACAAAATGTTCCCAGACACTGTAAACGTTTCATGTGTGATTTATAGTGCGAACTTTCCCAATTGAACATTACTCACATAATGATATGTCAAGACTTACAAATTTACTTATTTTAAGTCTCACTGCATGAGTGCAATCATTAATGTAGAAAACAGTGCCGACTAAACAAACTGTTAATTAAATACAATGAAAATTTTTTAAACAGTTATGACCCGAAAATCGTTCTAAACTTCACAAAATAAAATTTGTTAACCATGTCTTGAAATGAATTTAGTAGATTTTCAGATTTCTTTGTTTTAATTGTGATTAATTCTAGTTTGTAATATGTGACCTAAAAGCGAAAGAATATACGCAAGAACAACTCAATCGGAAAGAAGTGATTTTTCCAAAAAAAAATTCTACTACCTATACAGCATAAGCAAATTAAATAGTAATCGACAGAAATATGCAGACCCACCCTTCAAGAGGATTTCTCTCTTCAACATTTGCCCAGGTTTAACAATAGCTTACACAAATACGCAAATCTGCACAAATTAATTAGTAAGTATTAAACAGTCAGAAAATTGTACAGTTCAATATTGGTAGCTACATGGAAGGTGCAATGGTGATGCCAAAATCTAAAACAACACGTTTTAGGTACTCTTCTCCCATTTCAAGAACGAATGATCTATGACGCTCCAGTAATTGTCAATGATATTTAGAAGAGCTTAGAATTATTAAGAAAATTAGAAATGACACTGTTTCCATTTTCTGCTCAGTGCTTTCAATATCAAAGCTTAAAACATAAAATGCATATAAATAATAGGTAATTTCCTCCAGTAGACCTATGTTTCATTTTCGGATCACTCCAGGAACAAGCAAAGAAAGATAACGCGACAGTTTATCGAAATCAGCAACCAACATTCGCTTGGTTTTTATTGTGTATTATTTCCAATTGAAGAAGTTGTTACGAATAAAAAATAAACGCCTACCAAAAATCCAGCAAAAAAATATATGAGCATATTTTTTTACTCAAAGGGAGTACCATTTTTCCACAGCTATTAATTTTTAAATGTACCGACTGAGCACCTACAAAACTTGCATAGGTAATATTACTTAACTTCGTTACAGATCTTCCACCAATTAAATTATATGGTCACCGCCTAAGTCCCGCTAATGCACACAGCTACACGAAGACTGCACACCAATGTAATGATTTGCGTGTAGAGCGAGGTGAAGAGGCAATTAGGCACCTGATGCACGGTACTGTTTTGCCCTTACCACTGCCAATGTGAAATCGCCAATTGTTAGTTGCACAGATTATATTCTCATTTTAGCTGTCAGAAGTTGAAGTTAGGACCAGGGTAATTGTTGTAGCAGTAGACAACAACAATAATAATAACAAAAACACCTTGACACCTCCTGGCTCTAGCATTACCGAGTCTTCAGTATAACGGCTCCTTGCATTTAGACAGCAGCCGATCTGGTGTATGAGTAACTGCACGGGCCATGAACTCAAACGGTCTGAGAGCTCAGTAGTCCAACTGCTCGCCACCAGGCCAATGCCAGCAACTGTCCCTGATACAAGCACAGTCTGGGATGCAGATACACCTTTTGGAAAATCTGGCACGGGAAACGCTCGGCAGTTTCCCCTCTTGGCACGATCAACCGTGGAATCGCTCGGTGTGCTAGATGTGAAAGCAGAGGGTTCCAGTGGATCAGAAGAAGCTATTTCAGGAGCATCCATGATCCATTACGCGTGAAGCTCTGGAAAGGGAGAAAGATAGCTGGGTACGTAAGGCTTAAGATGTCGTCGACAGCGATCTCAGTACAGACGGAACAAGTTGCTCAGACAGGGAAGAAATCAACCATGCCCTGTAGTAGGGAATCATTTCCGCATTTGCCCAGAGTGGTGTCGGGAAAACACGGAAAACCGAAATCAAAATGGCCATGCAGGAATTCGAACCCAGGTCCTCCCGAATGCGATTCCGAAGGTTTATCATGCGCCAACTCGCTCGAAAAAGAGAGAGAAAAAAATATTCTAGCCTGTGGTCTGGTGCCCTGTCTCGATGAACTGGTTCCAAAGGACGTTCAGACAAGAGTGGTCAATAATACTCCCTGGCCGGGGCTACCCACTTAGGCTGGCTTCGCGGAAGGCAATCAACTTTCACTGCCACTCGGCCTGACCATTTGCCCGCGGTCCGCCACGGCTGGGCTGTAACTCGTGGTCATAACACCAGACTGGACGAACCTTGAGCAACAACGTTAAAATTGTGTGGCGTTATTTATAAGTGCACTACTAGTTAACCTTTGGTCACATTGTTTTTTTTTTTTTTTTTTTTATGAATAAAGACACCGATAACGTGCGGCATGTGACACAGGACAATGATTGGAACATTTTACGAGAGGGAAATGAGGCCCAGAAATGCTTGGCCTGGCCTTTATAGGGCGACAAAGTTGGATTTCCCTGGACTGTTCTGTTTTCGATGGGTACTTTCACAGAGACGAAATGGGCGTACCCATTCTCTGATTGGCCGCGCGAGGCTCCTGAAACGGGCCTTGTGTCTGATTGGCTACTGCATGCTGTGATATGTTCCCTCGAGACTAGCTATCTTTAACAATCTTCACATTAGTGTCGAAACGGCCGCGCCGACCTTTGAGCTGGATCTTCATCAGCGGGAAGAGGACGAAATCCGCAGAAGCCAAATCTGGTGTGTAGGATGGTTGCGGAATCAAGATTATGTTGTTTCCGGCCAGAAACTCACGTGTGATGGGAGCTCAGTGACATGGTGCATTGTCATCGCAGAACATTCAGTTTACTTGCGCGCCACAAATCCGGACGCTTTCGCCGAATGACCTCCCTCACACGCCTCAAGTCTCCCGTCTTCCTGGCGCTTGAACGGCGTTGCGGAGTGTTTGAAATGCTCGTTTTTCTACGAAACTGTTGAACGTCCGTCTAGTACGCTGACCTACGAAAAGGACACACACTTCAGATGAGGTCTGTTGAATGCTTTCAAGACGTCACGTCCATTAGAAACACTACTTCAGAGTACTCAAAAATGGCTAAACACGGCTTTTCCAAAGTGCTGTATCTCATAATACACACTTCAGATACATACAAAACTACACAAGGCCCTGCAATGAACGTTCCTACAGATTTCCCACCAATAAAATAATAGGGTCACCGCTGAAAGTCCCATAGGCACACGCAGTGCGACGAGAACACTGCACGCCAGTTGAGAGCATTGCGCTTAGCGGCGATGGCGCACTTGATGCGCGTGGCAGTGTGGCCCTTATTGCTCCCGCGCTTCCCTGCATCAAACGCGGAAAAAAAACGCTAGGTAGGCGGGAGCCTTAAAACGTGGTAGTAGAAGTCACCGTCGACGGTGTGGTCTCTGGGGACGAATTCTCGATGCACAATGCACCCTGCCCCCGAGCTTTCCTCACAAGTGTTTCTCACCGGAAACATGGTCGTGCTTTGCACCCATCCTACTAGTCAGATATGTCACCTGCAGATTTCGCCCCCTTCCCAAAGATGATCAAGCTCAAAGGTTGTCATAAAGGCGCTTGACACGTCGTTTCGAGAACGAGACTTCCAGGACACGTTCGAGAAGTGACAGGAACGCTGCGAGAGCGCTGTATTGTGATGCAAAGGGAACTATTTTGAAGATGATGGCGTGAACGTAGATAAATAAAGCACGTTCTAGTAAACAGAGCCAGTCTCGAAGCTTTTTAATACCACCTCGTATATACCACAATTATACAAATTTTTATTGCTGTTACAGATAGCGACGGCGATGTACCAACATTTACTGCACCAGAAAAAATTTTTTTGTGAACACTACAAAACATTTTGTGGGCATTCACACTACCTTTTATATATATTTTTGTGGTAAATACATATTTATTTTGTAATAAACACTAACTATTCTTAATTTGTTATTATAAAAAATTTAATTTTAATCTCGTTCGAAGACTGTTACGTAATCACTATACATGAGACTGTGGTGACAACTAAAAATTTGCAAAGGTGAAATTCCACAAGTTTTTGTCTACAACAGGCATCCGCGACCCAAAACCGTAGGGCGATTCAACAGAGGTTCCCCATTTACCTTCCACGGTGTAGGGGTAAACCGACATCAACACTCAACTCTAAACACCGGGGAAATTTACATACCAGGAAGTTTCGAACCCGTTATGGAATCGAGGTGTGCCAATCAGGCACCCTCGATAGCAGATTAAATACATGATATATACTAGACGGATACTAAATGAAATTACGCCAACTAAGTAGATATCATTACACAGCAGCGCTGCTCAGTGAGAAGCAAAGATAGGCGTAACAGGGTAGCCCTAATCACAGCTTAGGCAACATACATACATGAAACAGGAATGAAAGTCCTGGATAAAGCACAACTGTTGCCAACCGACCGTAGAAATGGATTACGGGGAGTTTTGGTCGAAATGAATATTTCAACGTGTATAGATGATTTAATTTCAGCCTTCCGAGTTCTATTTTCTATCGCTCGGCAAGAACCTCATATTATCCCAGGTGGTTTTCGCCATGAAAGCACGCGGTCACGGGTCGGGTTGTAAATCCAGACCGCTGCGGTATCCGCCGGCTCTAAATGGAAATTAGCATGTCGGCCCGGAGAGGCGTTGCAGCTACGCGTTCCAGTGACGTCGAGCGCGGAACTTCGTACGTGATCCGGTACGCGCGTAATATACCTATACCTACAGCTACATACCCTCCCCCCCCCTTCCCCTCGGGAAATTAGTCTACGGTTAGTTGCACTCCACAACATTTAAGTTCAGAACCACTTTCGTGATTGGATTACTTTAAAGGACCTGCCAACCTGAAGCTATTTTCCGCGTTTGAGACCGATAAACGGGGGGAGCGATAAAGGCTACACTGTCATACGCATCTAGGGCGCCATCGCCATTAAGCGCAAGGCTCTGAATTGGCGTGCAGTGTTCAATCCGTGCTGCCTACACCCTACCTATGGNCGCCATTAAGCGCAAGGCTCTGAATTGGCGTGCAGTGTTCAAGCCGTGCTGCCTGCACCCTACCTATGAGACTTGAACAGTAAACCCTATAATTTTATTGGTATAAAATAATTTAGCGAGAATCGATGCAGGGCCTTGAGTATTTTTGTATGTAACTGACGCATATATTTTCTGATACGGAACTTTGAAAAAAAAAAAGTCGCCGTAGCTATGTTTGAGTGCGTTGAAATGGCGTTTCTCATGTACGCAATGTCTTGGAAGCACTCAACCACGACAGCTCTCGTCTGAAGTGTGTGTTCTTTTCGTAGATCAGCACATTGGACGCACGTTTAAGAGTTTCTTGGAGAAACGCGTATTTCAAACACAGTGCAACGGTGTTAAAGAGCCAGGTAGACGGGAGCCTTAATTGTTACAAATCTTAGCTGTACAACCGCGAATCACAGGCGTTTAAGTACCGAAGTGATTTAATTCTAATTAGCTCAAGCCATATTTGAAAAAAGTCTTCCCGTGAAGACATGAAACCAGTAATCAAAGGAAAGCTGCAGCTGTGCAGTACACACGATAATAAAGTATTGCGCGCGTGTGAATCTTTTCTCGAATAACAGGTGGACCTATATATATATACCCTATCTAAGAGCAAATTTCTGTTTGGATCGTACCTAGGTGGAGTGGAAAAACATACACATTCATGCACGATGTTACTGAATGGTGCTTTCTTACGATTGGCATTTGACAAATCTTCTTTCTATGTCTCCATATCATTTTTGTTTTGCTTGTTGTGTAACGTAGAGAGGAGGTGCAGTGGTAACATGATTGACTTCCATTCGGGGAGACCCGAGTTCGATTCCCCGCCCAGCCATCCTGAATTCGGTTTTCCATAGTTCTCCGAAACCACTTNCATTCGGGGAGACCCGAGTTCGATTCCCCGCCCAGCCATCCTGAATTCGGTTTTCCATAGTTCTCCGAAACCACTTTAGGAAAATGCGGGGATAGTTCCTTACTATAAGGCACGAACGATTGATTCCTTCTTCGATCCTCACTGTTCAAGGAAACGGACCGCTTCTAATGACCCACTAAGTATTAGAACGCATAGTTCCGGGATTGGATGCCGGGTACCTAATATATGTACATGTGACGTTAAAGGCATGAGTTCAGGTAAGTTAAGTATTTCAGTCCCCCCACACGCCTTTATTGATTACCTTATCTATACACTTGAAAACTAATTATTGAAATAATAACCGATTATGTACGTTTATTATCACATCATTAAATGACGGTCACCACAGAAATGCGCCCTATATAGACGCGCAGCCGAAAAGCGCAATAAAAACGCGCAATTGTAGTGCCTTGTGTCTAGAGGCGACGAGTCATTTAATTTAGGTGCCAGTGTCGTCCTTGCAGCATCTTGTTTCTGTGCCTCGAAATATAAACCGAAAATAATACTACTAATATTTCTATTATTAGAAACAAGCAATGTAACTCGCCAGCGGAACCCAAACACAGAAAACACGCACGTGTTAAGTTCCCGAAACGTCGTTACGTTTTCTTGGGTAATACCGGCCTATATGTACGGGTACCCACGTTCGCAGACACTAGGCCTACTTAGGGACCGCGCTAGCTGAGTGGTTAGCCTGCTCGCCTCCCGCCAAGGCGAACCGGGCTCAATCCCCGGCCGGGTCACTCCCGGATTTTCGCATGTGGGAATCGTGCCAGACGATGCCGCTGGTCATTTCCCGTTTCCCCGCCTTTTCTTTCCGGCGCTGCTCCATACTCACCTCAATCACCCTAATCAGCTCTCAAGATCTCGCTGTTAAGAGCCGCTCAAATCTCTTGACTCACTAGGCCTACTTGTACCGTCCATACACTATCTACGTGTAAGTGTTCTTGCTTTTCCGTTGCACCTCCACGTGTGTACTGTATATATTCATGACAACCTTTACCAAATAGGTGTCTTATTAGCTAGGCTCTTGTTCTTTTTTCCGTCTGTACATAAGTTTTCCTTTCATTTCTACTTTTTTTTTTTTTTTTTTTTGTTTCTGTCTCAAAACTATTTTCATGCTCTTCTGCGTCAATGGCGGATTAGAATTTCCGCTCCTGTTTTCGTTGCTTTCGTATATATTTTAAGTAAATTTTATTTTATGTGCGACTAAAATTCAACCACACGAATACTTTATTGCTTTTGCTCGTCGGTCTGTTTACATAGTGTTTTTACATTTCGCATGGCAAGTGGGATATCAAATATACTGTACAGTTAATTCACGGTTAATTTCAAATTTTCTTGAGCCCTGCTACTTCCATGCTATTCCTCCGCCTCGTGCTAACAAATTTCGAAAATTACACCAAAGGGACAACCGCACCACATTCGTGCGCCTTCGGTTGAATAACATTTTGCATGAGAACTATTTCTTACTAGGCGTTACCAACACACGTATTTTCTCACTATTTTTATTCATTAAAATTATTTAAAGGTGCATTGTAGCGCCTCTCATGCTCTCCACGCGGAGTCCGACCAGCATGGATGACTACCTTAAACTCCTCTTGAGGCAGGTTCTCTAAAGCGGTTTTTAATGTGTTTATCAAGATGTGTTCATGCAACTTTCTTTGCATTTTCAACACCATGTCTCTTTCAAATCCTTGAATAAATTGGCAGAGGCGGTTTGTTTCAATTTCTTAGTTACAAATGAAATATACCTGCAAGAATTTATGCTCTTCATTGACAGCTGGAAAAAGCGCACCTATTCTATGATAAACTTGCCCTTTAACAGTAAACGCTGGCGAAAATCCGGGCATTATTATCTCTCTGTTAACTCCAAAAGATGTCATATGGAAACATGAGTTGTACTTTCTGATCCCATTTAAAAAGCGCCGTGATTCATCAACGTCATACAAAAAGAGAGTTTTCAGAGCCTCTTCTGGCTCACCAAGTAAAGGAAGGGAAACTTTCCCGCTGGAACAGCACATCCCTGCGGTCTCATCTTTCCATTTCAAGGCGCTACAAAACCGGTACGCCTTATAAGCCTGTGATTCTTATAATCAAGTAAGGGATCGTAATGAAATGCCGCATCATTAAATACAGACCAAGTGTTTCTTTGATAAGCTCGTCGACGTTCCACTTGGAGTTCCGCGTTTGCGATTCTTCTCGCCTGTGATTGTAGAGGTGTTTCGGATGCCCTAAGCAGCCTGTGATTCTGCTTTTTCTTCCAGTCGTAGTTGGGTCTGAACAGGCGTTTCGGAGGCTCTTAATAGGGCTTGACGCTCAGCCTGTTCATCTCGTCGGAGTTGAATATCGGCTGGATTCTCTAATATCCTGTGACGATATGCTTGTGCTTGAGACGATGCTCTTGAAAGACTTGATTTTCGTTTACGAGGCATTATTTATTTAACAGACTATGAAAANTTTGTGCTTGAGACGATGCTCTTGAAAGACTTGATTTTCGTTTACGAGCCATTATTTATTTAACAGACTATGAAAAACTAAACAAAAAAAAGTCCAAAAAGTAACCAAAAACAAATACCAAACCAACAAATCCAATTCAAAGTGCAAATCAGTACCAAAGGTCAATCCAGTGTAATAAATTGAACAATATTCGAATATTCCTAAACAACAAAACCAAAAGCGAATCAAAGGAAACCAAAAGCAAATGCAGTCAATTGAAACTATTNTTCGAATATTCCTAAACAACAAAACCAAAAGCGAATCAAAGGAAACCAAAAGCAAATGCAGTCAATTGAAACTATTTGAACACCATCTATTGTCAATTTGTAAAACTACAATTGGTATGACGTTTACCATAGAATGATTAAAGGAAATTACATATTGAGTAAATTTTTTCAGATATTTTCTTGCTATAAAAAGTAGCCAATATCACCTTTCAGCCCTCCAACTATTTCTGTGCAAAAAAATCACGTCGATCCGTTGCGACGTGAAAGGACAAACAAACAAGCACACTNTTAATTTTCCAATAAAAATTTTAATAAGAAATTTAAATAAGATATTTTCTCGGGATAAAAAGTAGCCGATGTCACTTCCCGGCCCTCCAACTATCTCTGTGCAAAAAAATCACGTCGATCCGTTGCGACGTGAAAGGACAAACAAACAAACACACTTTCGCATTTATAATATTAGTATATAGATACATAAATACTGACAATATTGATTCCAAAACAACATTTTTTTTGGGTGGGGCGTTTTTTGCAGCATCAATGAGGCCAATTTATTTTTAAGGCCTTGCCCCTTCCCCCTTAAGAGTACACGTGACAAAAATGTTTTTTCCCGCGTTGTTCGAGACACGACGATACGGACGACAATAACCCGCGCACCCAGCGCCACACCGCCCCTACACGCAAAGCGATGAACCGGCGTGAAGTGCTTCTGTTGTCACGCTTTCCTGTGCAAATTACATCTGTAACAGTTACAGTTATTACACTCGATAAAAACCCACAGATTTAAATACGACTGTGCGATTTTACTTTTCCCCTACTGCGCAGGCAATCTCTAAAAAAGCGATTTTTTAAAACCATTTTCAGGATTTTTTTTTACCGGCTTAGGTAGCTGGATTTTTTTACCTTTTCTGGCAAAAAAAAAACGTATTGCCAGGATATTTATTGGCTGCAATACTCGTAAACAACAAATGTAGAGAAAATATGTCAGGGTTACAAACTCTTAACCGAATTAAGTTCGAGTTTCAGGCTGAGTGAGTGAAGAGATTTGGGCGGCTCTTGACAGCGATGTCTTGAGAACCGTTGAGGGTGAAGCGAGGTGAGTCTGAAGCAGCACCGGAATGATAGGACAGGGGGGGGGGAGTCAGGAGATCCCCGAGAAAACCCGCCGACCAGAGGCATCATCCGGCACGGTTCTCACGTGAGAAAATCCGGTAGCGACCCCGCCGGGAATCGGACCGGGTTCGCCTAAGTCGGAGGCAAGTAGTCTATAGCCACTACACCACCGCGGCCCCCTTCGAGTTTCAGGCCTTGCGTACCTGAAACATTTCCAGACTTGAGCGCTTGGCCGCTCGCTTCTTTTCCTTTTACGTATATGTCACGGCCGTCGTCCGAAAGCGGCGCGGCGCGTCGAGTTTCGCCGCACTCTGCACGGCCGCGAAGTTTCAGCGGAGGATACAACTGTTCGCTACGCGATCGCGGATAACGAGAACCGTTGTCAACGTAACAACTTGCACAATATCGTAAGTGACCCCGGTTGTCCAACAGGCGATCCGCACAGACGAATGGACGTGCGACGGCGGAATGCGGGTACCCGGCCAACCACCTGCGCCAACACGCCTGCCACCAGCCTTTGCAGAGTTCGAGCTCTAATCATTAATAATTTTCNTGCGCCAACACGCCTGCCACCAGCCTTTGCAGAGTTCGAGCTCTAATCATTAATAATTTTCATTTCAATAGTTGGTAAGATGATACAATAGAATGCAACTATTTTCTGTTTTCATATCGTCACAAATAACACTTCTGATGTCTTTTACAGCGAAATTAAAATAAAAAAAACTGTTTGTGATCGTCACTCTCTGTACATAATATTTACAGCATATTCACGGTATCTTCACACTTTTTGAATCAAACCTTTGAAAAATTACCCCAAGTATGGCGTGTTTGGTTGATTCCTAAGTATGTAATGTATCACTAGCGTTTTATACTTTTGTTAACATAAAAGTAACATATTTGTTTTAAACTGAACTTTTAACCATATTTTATTTATAAATTATAACATTGCTTTTATAATTAACATGGATAATGCAGTGATAAAATAGGTGTGTTGGCAATACCTAGTAAGAAATAGTTCTCAAGCAAAATAATTATCAAACTGAATGCGCACGAAAATGGCGTGTTGTCTCTTTGGTGTCATTGTTTAGACTTACTTTAGCAGGCCTTCAGAAATGTTGGAAGTAACCATGAATGGACTTTACAAGCGAAATTCTGTCCCCCCCCC
>NQII01000390.1:0-33199 GCA_002778355.1 Clitarchus hookeri | reverse complement strand
TTCCGAACTTAATCGAACAATACCCTGACTATATAAAAACTCTAGTTTTTAACACTTACCTTGAAACAAGGGTTTAATAAGTCCAAATCCCGGGTGAGAAGTCAGTTATCAGAATGGGCGTGAGCAGGCGAGAACGACACTTGAATTTTTTTTTACATGAAAACACACAGCGCAGGATTATTCACAAGCAAACAACCAATACAACACCAAAATGTTTATAGACATCGAACGCACATCCGTCCTCCCCGAAGTTCGAAAAACGCAGCAGTCTTGAATACGTGTATCAAAAAAAAGGTGTTCTTAATTTTTCGTAATGGCGGGAGATAAAAAGAAGTTCTAACTCGCCGTCGCCTCGATTCGCTTGCTCGCGGGTACGACAGAACTGCGCGCCCGCTGCGGCTGCGGAGCCAAAACAGGCGAGAGCCAACTTGTAGTTTAGGCCTGCGAGGGGAGCGGTGGGGGAGCTCGCGCGCTGCCAACCTCGCGGCGACCAACTACACTAGGCGCGCCGGCACGTGGACTCCACCTGGCAACCGGCGCTCCCTAGATCCTCGTTGCCCGCCGCCCGTCCGCCGGCCCGCGCGATGCGAGGATCTGGGACTCGCAGTCTCTAGGTGCAGCGCCACCTGTCATGAAGATCGTGCTTATTTGTTTGCTAAGTCCATTCATAGTTGTAGTCCATACGCAGTTTCTTCACACTTTTTGAATCAAACCTTTGAAAAATTACCCCATATATAACGCGTTTAGTTGTTTTCTAAATAGGTCACTGTTAACATATTAGTATTTTATTTTCAATTAAACTGAACGTTTACTAACGTTTTATCTATAAATTATATTATTTAATTTGTAATTAATATGAATAAAAATAGAGAGGAAATAGGTGTGTCGGTATCGCCTATTAAGAAATAGTACTTTTGCAGAATATTATTAAAGTGATTTCGTACGAATGCGGTGCGTTGCCCTTTGTTGTAATTTTCTAGTCTTAGTTAAGCTTTGGTGGAGGAATAGCCTGAAAGTATAACTTAATCAGGGCTTCACAAAAGTTGGGAATTAACAGCGAGTGGCCTATACTGCCAACTTTTGTGAAGCCCTGATTAAGTTACTCTTTCAGGCTGTTTCTCCGCCTCATCCAAACAAAACTTAACCGAGTACAGAAAAGTATACCAAGGGACATCGTACCGCATTTGTGCACTCTCAGATTAATAATATTTTACATGAGAAGTACTTCTTACTAGGCATAATCAGCCCACATAATTTATCCCTGTTGTTATTCATATTAGTTATAAACGAAATATAGTAATTTATAGATTAAATATAAGTAAAAGTTCAATTTAACCAAAAATAATAATAATTCGTCGTTAGCAGAAGTAAAAAACGCCTGTGATGCTTGAAGTATTTAGGAAACAGCAGAACACGCCATATATGGGATGTTTTTTCAAACGTTTGATTAAAAAAAGGGTCGCAAACTAGACTATAATTGTTTATTTATTTCCTTCTCGTTGATCCTCTTTACAGGATATGCGAAATGTCAGTTGTTAATTGTTTGCACTAGAAACTATGAGAAATAGCAAATACATATAAGTATACAAATGTTATGAGTTAAATCACAATATACAATTTATTCACATCATTAAAGCACATAAAATATAAACATAATGGTATGCAAACATTGTTCTATGATATTTACATTATTTCCACAGTTTAGCCACATATACAAATTATGAACTACGGTGTTACTAATTTTTATCACGCACAATATGTAACATATATTCTGTCAGCAGCTAACATAATTTACATTAAGTTAACACCTGCAAAGTACAGTTAGTTGTGCGAGTGTTTATTTTAAAATGCGAGATACAATGAAGTTTCGGTTTCCTGTTGTCTGTTGATGTAGTCTTTCAATTCCGTGAGTGAATAAAACAGGTGGACAACCTCGGAGACTACTTTGAAGGATATTAAACAGCTTGTACACGTACGAAACGTACCAGTTCAAATGAGTGCATACAGGATGTACGAGAAAAAAAATAAATTAAACGGTGATTTCAAGCAGCCAAGTTTGTCTCTGTTTCTTGCCGGACATCCCTGCATCCATNTATTAAAGTGATTTCGTACGAATGCGGTGCGTTGCCCTTTGTTGTAATTTTCTAGTCTTAGTTAAGCTTTGGTGGATGAATAGCCTGAAAGTATAACTTAATCAGGGCTTCACAAAAGTTGGGAATTAACAGCGAGTGGCCTATACTGCCAACTTTTGTGAAGCCCTGATTAAGTTACTCTTTCAGTCTGTTTTTCCGCCTCATCCAAACAAAACTTAACCGAGTACAGAAAAGTATACCAAGGGACATCGTACCGCATTTGTGCACTCTCAGATTAATAATATTTTACATGAGAAGTACTTCTTACTAGGCATAATCAGCCCACATAATTTATCCCTGTTGTTATTCATATTAGTTATAAACGAAATATAGTAATTTATAGATTAAATATAAGTAAAAGTTCAATTTAACCAAAAAAAATAATAATTCGTCGTTAGCAGAAGTAAAAAACGCATGTGATGCTTGAAGTATTTAGGAAACAGCAAAACACGCCATATATGGGATGTTTTTTTAAACGTTTGATTAAAAAAAGGGTCGCAAACTAGACTATAATTGTTTATTTATTTCCTTCTCGTTGATCCTCTTTACAGGATATGCGAAATGTCAGTTGTTAATTGTTTGCACTAGAAACTATGAGAAATAGCAAATACATATAAGTATACAAATGTTATGAGTTAAATCACAATATACAATTTATTCACATCATTAAAGCACATAAAATATAAACATAATGGTATGCAAACATTGTTTTATGATATTTACATTATTTCCACAGTTTAGCCACATATACAAATTATGAACTACGGTGTTACTAATTTTTATCACGCACAATATGTAACATATATTCTGTCAGCAGCTAACATAATTTACATTAAGTTAACACCTGCAAAGTACAGTTAGTTGTGCGAGTGTTTATTTTAAAATGCGAGATACAATGAAGTTTCGGTTTCCTGTTGTCTGTTGATGTAGTCTTTCAATTCCGTGAGTGAATAAAACAGGTGGACAACCTCGGAGACTACTTTAAAGGATATTAAACAGCTTGTACACGTACGAAACGTACCAGTTCAAATGAGTGCATACAGGATGTACGAGAAAAAAAAATAAATTAAACGGTGATTTCAAGCAGCCAAGTTTGTCTCTGTTTCTTGCCGGACATCCCTGCATCCATNGAAAAAAAATAAATTAAACGGTGATTTCAAGCAGCCAAGTTTGTCTCTGTTTCTTGCCGGACATCCCTGCATCCATACCCCATGTGATGTCACCTTTAATACGCACTTGTAGAACTTTCACCTGCACATAGTAAATTTCCTTTGTAGGATCATTTCCGGGAGATCAACAATAGTTGCCATGATTTCTGAATCGACCCTCGTATTGTCTAAAAATGACTCACAAGGGCGATAGACGCCTTAGAAGTTAGACCTAGGTCACTCATTTCATTTAAGATATTATATTAACTGTTTGAGATGGAACACTGGGATATGCATACGAATGTCTAACTGAAGAAAGGTATTGTTACATGCTTGCTAGTCTGCATCGCTTCCCTTGCCCGTTCCAATCGTGCGAGCGAAGAAGTGTGTGAAGACCACGCCGTAATCTGAGAAACAAAGGCATTCTGCCGCTCGTGCCGTTACATGCCGCCGCGATAAGCCTATCGCAACTCGCGCGCTCCTCTCNAGAAACAAAGGCATTCTGCCGCTCGTGCCGTTACATGCCGCCGCGATAAGCCTATCGCAACTCGCGCGCTCCTCTCATCCGGTGGAATCGTTTTTTTTTTTAATGATTATCTTGAAATAATATTCTGGTTCATTGTCCTCGCCTTTCCCAGCGAGGTGAGCGGAACCTTTCACATCGAGCCACCAAGACTATTTAAGCCGCGACGGCCTCCGAGTCGAGAGTTTTTGAGAGTTTTTGAGAGTTTTAGAGGATTGTGCGAAGACGACGAGCCAGCAGAGAGTCGAGTGTTGACAAGAGCGACCAGCGGGAGTAAAGTCTACTGACTGTGAGCGGGACTGCTGGANTTGAGAGTTTTAGAGGATTGTGCGAAGACGACGAGCCAGCAGAGAGTCGAGTGTTGACAAGAGCGACCAGCGGGAGTAAAGTCTACTGACTGTGAGCGGGACTGCTGGACTGGATGCGTGAGTGTGAGACATGTGGAATGATGGAAACCGACCGATTGAATATGTGTAAACAAANGCGGAACCTTTCACATCGAGCCACCAAGACTATTTAAGCCGCGACGGCCTCCGAGTCGAGAGTTTTTGAGAGTTTTAGAGGATTGTGCGAAGACGACGAGCCAGCAGAGAGTCGAGTGTTGACAAGAGCGACCAGCGGGAGTAAAGTCTACTGACTGTGAGCGAGACTGCTGGACTGGATGCGTGAGTGTGAGACATGTGGAATGATGGAAACCGACCGATTGAATATGTGTAAACAAANGGACTGCTGGACTGGATGCGTGAGTGTGAGACATGTGGAATGATGGAAACCGACCGATTGAATATGTGTAAACAAATGATTGTCGACTAAGTGACTGTGACTAAGTGACTAGAGACATTAATAAGGACTTTAATTAGGATTTAGATATAAATTAAATATTGCGTTCACAGAGACTTCAAGAGTAACAGTGGAGACAGTTAATGTTGTAAATAATGACTGTGTAAATAAATTAAGAATTGGTTTTAGTTTATGTTTTTTTTTAAGACCTCCTTCCCCCACGAACTCGGATATGCCCTTCTGTCGTGTTACAACAACACTAAAAAAACTGAAAAACTTATCGCTTGTAAAATATTTTATTTCTTATAAATTATGGTGTTTCCAACTTTATTTTTTATTGGATTTTGCGATGCAGAAGCATAAATGGGCTCGCAAAGACAGATTTTCAATTGTATGTCAAAATTGACGAAACAGGTCGTCTTGTGTTACTACTTACATAAAACCTTATCGTATTCGAGAAATTTGAGTATCAGTTTCATAACCAGAACGGGAATAACCAACATCCCCATCGTACAGTACAATGGGACTGATTCTATAGGGAACGATAATCCTGCGATTGAGTCACATCTCTGTGGATATGAATCTCCCAACTTCCCCATACTCTATGTTTTTTTACTGCCACTGAGTAAAATATTTTTGCATAAAAACACTACTAATTACCAGTTTCTTAGCTCATTCAGTTTCCTCGCAGTCTTAGCCAGAAACGAAACAATCCTCCCTTTCAATCCACTTCCTAATTCTGAAATNGCTCATTCAGTTTCCTCGCAGTCTTAGCCAGAAACGAAACAATCCTCCCTTTCAATCCACTTCCTAATTCTGAAATGTACACTCATGGTTCCTTCCTTCCTCCTCTCAGCTTCCTTCATTCTCTCTCTCTCTTTCTCTCTCTCTCTCTGTCTCTCTCCCTCTCAGTTTTAGTTACTATACTCTCCCCTCAATTTCTTGACAACATCCTTNTCTCTCTCTCTCTCTGTCTCTCTCCCTCTCAGTTTTAGTTACTATACTCTCCCCTCAATTTCTTGACAACATCCTTAACAGGCTTCCTACTTACCTCCTCTCCTAAAATGTCTGACACATAATGTTCCACCAATATCAACGCCTTGTGTTTTCTCTCTTCCCGTTCCTGCCTCATCTATCATCGAAGTCTTTTGCCCTTAGCTACTGCCCATTTCCACGTCACGTGCCTCCGTGGGAACTACTCTAGATATGCAGCAGATGTCAACACTGTGGAGTACACCTTTGTCCTGGCTAACTCTTGGTAGCTATATTGGGTTACTATTCGATTTCTTACTGATTTCAGCTTTTACGAAGAAGAATTTAGAAAATTTATGTAATACCTTAATCCCCGTAAAGACACAACATCTGGAATATTAACCTTTAAATATAGCACAAATGACATAACGTTTATTTTCGTTTTCAGATTTCACCGCCTCTTCATTTAAAACTTTTTCTAGCAATCCAAACGCTTCTCTTCCCTTCATCGTCTCCAATCGTACTTGTTACCCTCCTCCAACAACCCTTTAGAGTATCATTCCTAGATATTAATTAACTTTGTTTCCTTTCCATCTTGTCCTTTTGCAGTTATACTGCGTCTTTAACATTCATTTTCGCGGTCGTCACGAATTTTAAATTCCATACATTTAGTCTCTCTTTATATCCATCGCTCCCAAAAATTCTTATCCCCCAAGCAAATTTACTCTTCTCTCATTCTTAAATGTAAAAGTTCGGCGTTATAAGCAAATGGATCCATTCCTCACCGTTTTAGTTTTCCGGCGTTGCTCCCCTCGACAGTGGGAAGTCTAGGGTGGCATTTCTGATTTTGCCTGCCCCTTCGGAAATTCATTTCATTTATATATAGACTTGTGGTGTCCCACAGTTAGCTATCCATTTTTACTACAAGCTTTCCATTTGGTACATTGTCGGTGACATTTTCTAATCCATCAATCAAAATCAAGATTCACTATTCCAAAAAAAAAANTTTCCATTTGGTACATTGTCGGTGACATTTTCTAATCCATCAATCAAAATCAAGATTCACTATTCCAAAAAAAAAAACCGCCATTTATCGTTCGTTTAATATCCTTGTTATGGCTTTATTTTTTCCATTCTTCTGTCTAATTTTCACTCCAAGTTTCGGCAACTCCTGCTTAACGACTAAATCTACTTTACATAAGTACAAAATTATGCTAAGGTTTTTGTTTCTTCCCTACTGTCTTTGATATTCAAGAAATTCTTATATCAAAAACTTTTCTCGCTGTTTGTCTTCTATAAATTCAAAAACTACGCGGTGGACNGATATTCAAGAAATTCTTATATCAAAAACTTTTCTCGCTGTTTGTCTTCTATAAATTCAAAAACTACGCGGTGGACGTAATTTTTACATAAACAGAATTATAAAATTATGCAATGTTGGTCTAGGTTTTTAACTGATTACGGCAACCCAAAAGGAAGGAAATATTTTTTACCTGATAGCCAAGGAGTAGGGTAATGTTTTTGGGAGTGTATCTGTGCAACTATCGCGTAGTTACTACATTTTCGCTTTCCAGCGTCGATGTATGAAAATCAAAACGTGAGTTTCATCAAGTTGTAGCTTTAGAAAAAAGTGTACCTANCAGCGTCGATGTATGAAAATCAAAACGTGAGTTTCATCAAGTTGTAGCTTTAGAAAAAAGTGTACCTAGGTACTACCATGACACCTATAATCCAACATAGCGCCATGTTGACTGTTCCCAACGTTAATTATACATTTTCAGTTCGNGTACTACCATGACACCTATAATCCAACATAGCGCCATGTTGACTGTTCCCAACGTTAATTATACATTTTCAGTTCGCTCTTATTGTTTATTGTTTCTCTTCCCCAAATAAGAAGTGAAATAAATTTCCCAATATACTTTTTGCAGTGAAAAGATACTGTTTATGAGAATTCTAATTTTAAAGTTATTACTGCTCAACATCCTCTCCAACAGTCTTGTTCGCAGAACCTACATTTCAATCTCAGCCTTTCTAAGATAATATTTGCCAACATTGTATGAGAAACACATATTTTTCTTTTAGATAAATGGGTTAATGTAAAATTACTTTTTTCTCGGGTAAAATTCATTTAAAGACTGAAATATCGAGATCATGTGTGGGAAAATTACCTTACTACTTGCGCAGAACATTTCTGAAATTCTCCTCAGCGTTGTCTCAACAGCACCAAACAATGAAACCACTGGTGGAAAGGTTGTAGAATTCATTTTCGTTAAGGAAAGCATAAAACCAAACAAAACCAATTACTTTTTAAAACGAATGTAATANAGGTTGTAGAATTCATTTTCGTTAAGGAAAGCATAAAACCAAACAAAACCAATTACTTTTTAAAACGAATGTAATATACTACCGTTATAAAATAATTACAAACGGAAATTTTGTCTCATAGAGATGCGGTATAAAACTTCGAAGGGAAACTTCACATATATAAACTGTTCATGGTAATCTGAATACTTTTGAAAGCTNAGATGCGGTATAAAACTTCGAAGGGAAACTTCACATATATAAACTGTTCATGGTAATCTGAATACTTTTGAAAGCTCTGCTTAAGATATATTTGTATGCACATCGTGTATTCTTCCGCCGTATATAAAATTAACATTGCCGTGGGCCTGATAATNGATATATTTGTATGCACATCGTGTATTCTTCCGCCGTATATAAAATTAACATTGCCGTGGGCCTGATAATTTTATTTTTGCATTGGTCCAGGGAAACTTGAAAATTGTTATAAAAATATATATGTTAAATGTTTTGATCATTACAGATATGTGCATTAAAGCAAACATAAAGCAAAATAAATAATTTCAGTATTAACAAATGTTTTCCTGGCACTTTTAATTCAACGCTAAGACGTGGAACTACTTTCCCTCCGTCGTTACCAACTTAACTGGGCGCATGCCCCTCAGTATGCCCGTTAAATTGTGTACAGGTAGAAGCAGTAATATTTTTCAAAGGTTGATTTCGAAAGTGCTCAGTTAATCGGGAATCGCCTTTACCAATAAATTACTTCAGAGTTAATCTGGGCTAGGTTGCTCACTGAGCCGACCTTCGTGACGTAATCGGCTCGCACGTCCACCTAGGTGAGTGAATTTCCGAGTATAATCCATTTACGGTTACTACACACTTTTCTGAAGCCCTGCTAAAACTCTACTTCCAGGATATTCCTCCGCCTCGTGCAAATTAAGCTTATCTAAGTCTAGAAAATTACACCAAAGGACGACGCACCGAATTCGTGAGCACTCAGTTGTAATAATATTTAGCATGAGAACTATTTCTTACTAGGCGCTACCAACACAAATATTTCCTCACTATTTTTATTTGAGTTTATAATAAATGAAATATTATAATGTATAAATAAAATATAGGTAAAACTTCAATTTAATGAAAAATATGATACTTATATATTAACAGAGGTATAAAACGCTTGATACCTGTCATATTTAAGAAATAACTGAATACATCATACATGGGGTGATTTTTCAAAGGTTTGATTCAAAAAGTGTGAAGAAACAGTCAACAGACTATAGATCCGAGTTCTGGTTAAAGTGGATTGATCCCTTGCATATAGGATTTAGCATTCTTCTCGCTATGCCTTCTAGAGGGCGAATTGGTATTTTTGGCGCGACAGGGCTCAGATAATATTTACCCAAACTTTCTGACATTGATACAGCTCCACTACCTTCANTGGTATTTTTGGCGCGACAGGGCTCAGATAATATTTACCCAAACTTTCTGACATTGATACAGCTCCACTACCTTCACTACTTTGTATAGGATGTTCTCGGTAAAGTGAGCACATTTAAAAACAACTTTTGAAAACGTCGCTGTCCTTGTATGCATGTATTTAAACAGCCACACCGAGTGTCACGCGCCCATTGAAATTGACATAAAAGGAGGGTAAGTACTTCCGTGATTTAAAAGT
This sequence comes from Clitarchus hookeri, assembly GCA_002778355.1. Classification (NCBI taxonomy): domain Eukaryota; kingdom Metazoa; phylum Arthropoda; class Insecta; order Phasmatodea; family Phasmatidae; genus Clitarchus; species Clitarchus hookeri. The sequence goes on along the minus strand of NQII01000390.1, from coordinate 23,659 downwards.
GTCAAGTAGACGTTTGTAAACGTAGAAATTTTTTTTTCTGTTTTTTTTTTTTAGCGCATATAAAAGTAACAATGAGGTAATTTTTGAAATATTTGCCTATCCAATAATTTCACAGGTTCGCTTGACCGACCCATGAATAAAGTGACCAGGCCCATTGAANTGGTATTTTTGGCGCGACAGGGCTCAGATAATATTTACCCAAACTTTCTGACATTGATACAGCTCCACTACCTTCATTACTTTGTATAGGATGTTCTCGGTAAAGTGAGCACATTTAAAAACAACTTTTGTAAACGTCGCTGTCCTTGTATGCATGTATTTAAACAGCCACACCGAGTGTCACGCGCCCATTGAAATTGGCATAAAAGGAGGGTAAGTACTTCCGTGATTTAAAAGTATCGAGTAAACGTTTGTAAACGTAGAAATTTTTTTTTCTGTGTTTTTTTTTTTTTAGCGCATATAAAAGTAACAATGAGGTAATTTGTGAAATATTTGCCTATCCAATAATTTCACAGGTTCGCTTGACCGACCCATGAATAAAGTGACCAGGCCCATTGAAATATTAATTTTACATATGGTGGAAGAATATAAGGCGTGCACAGTTCCGTCTTTTCCATAAAGTGGGGCACGAACCCAGGGCCCCCGGCCTGACGGGGGCCTCGAAATGCCGACGGCGTCGTTTACCTTGCACGTTAAATTTTTGTAGTCATCTTGACATCAGGTTTGGTAGCGTGCGGCAGTAGATTTACGTCAACTTGCCGTCAACTTAACGTCAACTTGGTTATAAAGGCGAAACTATGCCATCATATGTTTAAGCTAACCATAGTAATACATAAACAAACAAAAGTACAATCTGATGTTTTCATTCACGTTTTTTTTTGTCTTTCTAAAAGGGCCTCAAACTCTATGTGCCCGAGGGCCCCTGCGTGGCCCAAGACGGCCTTGGGCGTGCATAAAAGTAGATCTTAAGCAAGGCTTTCAAAAGTGTCAGCTTTTAACAGATAGCAGCTGAGAATAAAAAAAAAATACTGATTATTTTATGCGAACGACTTCAGAAGTGATAACAGGAAAATAAACCATATCATAAAGGTGTCAGGAAGTGTGCAAAGCTTTGCCCTGTGCCCTGTAGGCCCGAAGAATGCAAAAAAAAATATATATTGCCAGATTTCGCAGGGAAAAAAAAACTGTAAATCCAAAATAGCAGGGATTAATCCAAGGCTCCCGCCTACATGGCGCTGGAAGCGCGTTGCAGTTTTGGAAAACACGTTTTTCAACGAAACTATTAAACGTGCGTCCACTGTGCTGATCTACGAAAAGAACACGCACTTCAGACGAGGTCTGTTGAGTGCTTTCAAGACTTCACGCACATTAGGAACGCAATTTCAGAGTACTCCAAAATGGCTTTAGAAAAACGGCTTTTCCAAAGCGCGGTAGTTCAAAATATACGCATCAGATACACACTGTAAAAAAATACTCGAGGGCCCTGCGTTAAACCTTCCTACAGACTTTCCACCNAAATATACGCATCAGATACACACTGTAAAAAAATACTCGAGGGCCCTGCGTTAAACCTTCCTACAGACTTTCCACCGATAAAATAATAAGGTCACCGCTAAAAGCCCCATAGGTACACGCAGCGCGACGAGAACACTGCACGCCAGTTCAGAGCCCTGCGCGTAGTGGCGATGGCGCGCTTGATGTGCGTGGCAGTGTCGCCCTTATCGCTTCCACGCACCTGAGTCTGAAACGTGGTAACAGCTCCAGTAGGGCGACCGCCTTAAGTCAAGTGTGTAAGTTTACGCTTGTCAATGCAGTTCTTCATTCGNAAATATACGCATCAGATACACACTGTAAAAAAATACTCGAGGGCCCTGCGTTAAACCTTCCTACAGACTTTCCACCAATAAAATAATAAGGTCACCGCTGAAAGCCCCATAGGTACACGCAGCGCGACGAGAACACTGCACGCCAGTTCAGAGCCCTGCGCGTAGTGGCGATGGCGCGCTTGATGTGCGTGGCAGTGTCGCCCTTATCGCTTCCACGCACCTGAGTCTGAAACGCNGTGGCGATGGCGCGCTTGATGTGCGTGGCAGTGTCGCCCTTATCGCTTCCACGCACCTGAGTCTGAAACGTGGTAACAGCTCCAGTAGGGCGACCGCCTTAAGTCAAGTGTGTAAGTTTACGCTTGTCAATGCAGTTCTTCATTCGTTATTCAGTCTGGGATGTAGTCTCATTCTTCTATGTTAAAGGCTAAAACAACAAAAAAAAAAAAGTCAATTTGTTTCCGTAGGTAATAGTGCGGTATCAAAAAATTAAATGTTTTGCTTTAGCGAGTTGAAACTTCGATTAAGACGAGACAAGTTCACACATTTCCTTTTCTTGCGGAATTTTATTTTAGCCTATGGAATAATTTTTAAAGACAAGGAACTTCACTCAATGCATTAATAAAATAAAATGAAATCTACAGAAAATCTGTATATAGTTTATTCGCGGTTTCTTCAGACTTTTTGGAACAAAAATTTGAAAAACCACCCCATGTATGATACGTTTCCTAAATATAACAATATGACATATCACATGCGTTTTATACTTTCATTATCATAAAAGTACCTTATTTTTGTTAAATGAGACTTTTACTTATATTTTATATATAAATTATAATACTTCATTTACAATTTATGTGAATAAAATCAGAGAGAAAATAGGTGTGATGGTAATGCCTAGTAAGAAATAGTTCTTATGCGAAATATTACCACACTGAGTGCGCACGAACGCTGTGCGTTGTCCATTTCATGCAATTTTCTAGACGTGGTTATAAGCTTTGTCTGCATGAGGCGGAGGAATATCGTGGAAGTAGAACTTTATCAGGGCTTCAGAAAAGTTTGGAGTGACCGTGAATAAACTATAGCTCCGTTATCTGTTGAAAATAAATAATTCTAAGATCTCGAAAATCAATAGTATGCAAAACAAGCTGAAAAAAAATATGCCTTTACCTCTGACTGAATGTACGTGGGGGTTNCGGAGGAATATCGTGGAAGTAGAACTTTATCAGGGCTTCAGAAAAGTTTGGAGTGACCGTGAATAAACTATAGCTCGGTTATCTGTTGAAAATAAATAATTCTAAGAACTCGAAAATCAATAGTATGCAAAACAAGCTGAAAAAAAATATGCCTTTACCTCTGACTGAATGTACGTGGGGGGTNACTCGAAAATCAATAGTATGCAAAACAAGCTGAAAAAAAATATGCCTTTACCTCTGACTGAATGTACGTGGGGGGTTATGAAATTGCTGATGATATATACATATGTTCTCAGAATGATTGTATTAGGAAAGGGAAATAAGCGATTGTAATTCGTTTACAAAATATTATTGTATTTTATGTATTTTCTGAAATACGTACTGGGAATGTCTGAGAAAAAATTCATATTGCCAAATAAGAAATAAAGAGACTAAACTTTGGACTGTTACTTCAATTTCGACATTTATCGCTTTGAGAAGTTGTATTACTTAGGTTCTCTGTCTTTGAATGGTGTGGAACATGTTACCTGACATCAATAGAGGACTCGCGAATGTCGATAGCGGACAAATGAAGTTCCGTTATTTNTGGTGTGGAACATGTTACCTGACATCAATAGAGGACTCGCGAATGTCGATAGCGGACAAATGAAGTTCCGTTATTTAGAAATTTTTAAATTAACCTATTAAAAAAAATCTTTGCCTATGGGCATGCATTTTAAACTTAAATACTGACAGCAGTATAACCATTCAAGTTGCCGGCGACATAGGGAAAGTAGTTTCGTGTCTAAACCACGTATTAAAAGTGGAATTATGTTTAAAAATTGTGGGCACTACTTTTTAATTTTATTTCTGTGTGGTTTGTTATGCNACGTATTAAAAGTGGAATTATGTTTAAAAATTGTGGGCACTACTTTTTAATTTTATTTCTGTGTGGTTTGTTATGCAAGTAACTTTGAACTGGAAAAATCGAGAAAAATTATCAAAACAATTATGTTACTAAATTCTAAAAATCGGGGGAAAAAGTATTTTACTGGATTAAAACGTCATGGTGGGTAACTTGACAACAGTAAAAAAAAATCACAAAAAAATCTTTAAAAAATTTAAAAATCAAGGGGAAAAATACATCCCTGACTCCGACCACCATGCTGTATGTGGGTGACCTTAACCTTGACCCCATAAACTTTAAATTTGTTCGATTTTTGCAATTTTTATTTATTTATAGGTTTTAAGCCGTTGAGGTCAAGGTCACCCACATTTATCAAACCTCTTGTGTAGCAACTGTCGCAGTGCGAGCTACTGCAACGGTCGCTGCAGAGCTAGTTGCTTTCAAACAGGAGGTTCTAGTTTCGGAACTGCTTGCATTATTAAGTTACGTTGAAATAAATTAGTCGTTATATACGAGAGTTTTACAAACGCTAAATTACATTTCACCCTTTAGACGATATAAAACACTTAAATTAATAATTTTACAGAAGAATTTTTGTAATATTTGTGTGAGAATAATTTTTAAACATATTATAAATCCCTGATAGCTTTCCGGCCATGTTAGCAATTTTTTTTTTTTTTTTTTTTTCCAAATTGTGGTTTAATATTTTTCGAATTTAGTTTTTCAGAAGTGTAGTTTTATCACTATTAAAAATCTTTCTTGTCTTATCTCCTGTTGGTGTCACTAAATTAATGAGAAAAACTACTCCTGCGAAAGTGCGGCATGTCTTAAGGGTTCCGCCTGCCTGAAGTTATTTTGCGCTTTCGAAACTTCGAAGCGTTTAACCTGTAAGACCGACTCTTGCTTACTCACCACTAGGCTCGTCGCCTCTACGTACAAGGCGCTCATCTGGCGTGCGTCGGCGACTAGCAAATGTGATTTTAAGTGGCGACATTATATTTTTATGGCACAGTAATAAAGAAGAAAGTATGATGTATGTATAAAGATAAGTTTAAAGTTTCTGTATAAACCATTTACCACCTCAAACTAATTCTGAAAAACTTTTTTTTTTTGCCATTTTTACGCCCAAAAAATATTCTTAAAAGATTTTCGTGCGTAGACACCACTACAAAATACCCAACCGGTTTTAATCACGTGTTTTTTTTTACCAAACCTCTGAAAATATTTTTATGCGTCTTACTTAAGAGCACTGCCTACCGGCTCGCAGCTGCGAAATTTGAATAGGAAATTCCACTTTAAAGAAATGTCGCCTCAGTGCGCTAATTTTAAATGGTAGGCGTTTCAAACAAAATGTACTCATAGCGAATTTTTTAGGAGAAGATCCCCACGGGCGTATATTTTCAATATAGAAAATCCGTATGAGCAGTTTTGTAAAACATAAATTTTAAGAATTCCTTGCAATCATGCTATTTATGTTGTGGAAACATATCCACAGCAAGAAACTTCTTCTAAAAAAATCGCGAAGAATACATTTAGTTTGAAACGCCTATCTTTACAATCAACGCACTGAGACGAAATTTCCTTAACATGGGATTTCCTATTCAAATTTCGCAGCTGCCAGCTGGTAGGCAGTGCCCATAATATACGAGTAACTTTTCCGGAGGAACAAAATATGGGCCACAAAAGAAGAGGATAAAGACAGGCCGATATATAGTGTTGTGTTTGATGACTTTGAACATCACATCTGTAGAGCTGTTGGTGGCCCAACTCCGGGCTCAAGCAGAAACTTTCTGTGTGCGATGTATGGTCTTTCATGCCCACGTACATTTATTGTTTCTGGTGTTGCAAATAAGAATTTTTTTTGTGTGTGCTGTAGTTAAGCGTGCAAAGAACTTGTTTCGTTGTCACAACCAATAATCTGTAGGCTTTGTGTTCGGCGATCAGTGATATGAGCCATTCATAACGAAGATCAGTAGCACAGTTTGCGAGCTGAAGTTGCCCCCAGTGAAGATCATTGTGTACTGAACGTTGCAGCGCACAGTGTCGGCCAAATACAACCTCCCTGTGCGACATATACACAGTTGTCTATACAATCGGAACTAAAGGGTTAAACACAATGAAAAAAGAAACACTGTGACATCAGATATAAATATGGCAGTTAAACTAGTGAGACTAATTTATTTACTGTGATGTCACCTAGCAGGAGACGAGGTAAACAAACACGGCAGCCGACTTCAGCGCTCCTAGCAGGCAGCCAAGCAAACACGACAGCCGAGCGTGTGCGAGTAACCAGCCGATACCAACACACACAAGCAGGCAATGAGAGAAACAAACAACGGACGAAAACAAGAAGGCTGCCTACATCAGACGAAAGAAGATGCTTTTCAGCCATGGCGTCTAGCAGACAACTCTAGAAATAAACGACAGACGAAAATAAGACGGTGACAGGATACTAGATGGTTCATAAAACAGGCAGGAAGCAGTTTGCGTTTACCCATAAAAATGGGCCGAGATGAAAAGTTGAGGTGCAAAGTCTTTTGGGGTATATTTGGTAGATTTTTATAAGTCAAAATTTGGTTAATGCGTAAGGGGGATTAGAGAGAAAGGAACATAAATTGACTGGGTATTTTCGCGGGTTTGGAGGGAGCTGTGAGAAGTTTATAGGTAAAATCTCGGGGAAAGTTTGTGAAATTGTGAGGGACATAGAGGAAATATCATCTAACAAGACCGCTGCCTAACCATATTGACAGATCCTGAAATCTCGCGCGAGAACGACAGAGCATGGAAAACCGACGCTACACGCACCTCTTCCACCCACCTGTGCTCGGACATGAGATCGTACTACTTACGTATGTGCAGCTCGAGAACCGGTGACTCTCTCCTCTTACTCCTCGTAACAACCAAGTCCTTATAACACTGCTGCTTAAAATGCAACACAAATTAATTCCATGTTCGGAATGCTGATGTTGAGAAGGTTAAAAGTCACCTGTTATGTCATGTATTTCGTAACATATGCATTTATAGTNTGTTCGGAATGCTGATGTTGAGAAGGTTAAAAGTCACCTGTTATGTCATGTATTTCGTAACATATGCATTTATAGTAGCAGGTTTGCATTTAAATAAATTATACTAAAATATCCTGATTAGGGCCGTTTACACAACTTATCCCTCTTCATTTATCCTCGTCTGTGATAATGTCATAACGTCATCTGTTATGCCTCTACTCTTCCAGGGAACCTGGCCTATTCGTTTTATGCACTTTTGCATCTTCAATAACCATCTTCACAGTCTTCTTTCAACTCCTCAACAACATCCAGTTTTCTTAGTCCACTTTTATATCTCTTCTTGATACTTCCGTGCCACCACGTACATTTCTCATTTCTTTCCCCGTCTTTTCGCCTTCTCTTAAAAACAGTCCCTTGTCTTGACCATCGTTTATTCTTCATTTAGAAACTTTTTAAAGAAATACTATTTTAATTTTTTTTTATATACGCAAGCCGTTACTTGTCATCCTCTCTCGCACTTGTATGTTTCTTTGGTTGAAATACACGCCACGCAAAGCTCTCTACTTAACTTCCTTGGTGTTTCGCCCTCTGAGTTGCGCTTCCATTTAGCTATCAATTTCCTGAGAAACATTTGTCGGATAAGTAATCCCTTTTCACCACAACAGTTAACCTCTTAGCTTTATCGTTTGTCTTTTCTATGACTTCAATATTATCCACATTAATTTTTGCATTATAAATTTAATACTAATGCAAGATCTCTCAGCAGCTTCCCTCTCTTTTCGTCCAAAACGTGTGTCCTCTCTATGTTGAAATTATGGCTAGTTTGATACAAACAGCAACTTCCACAACTTAAACTCATAGCAATGTTAACACGAAAAGGTCTTTTATAATCTGTAGATTAGATTGATTTTCCAAAAATTTAGACAAATTTCCTGGATAACCATTTAAAACAAATTATAGTTGGCCTTTTCCCTCAGAGATATTAAATGAAATTCTAACGTGTTGTTTGAGCAGTTACTATGTATTTGTTAGTAAGTGTTTTAGCCTTGTGATTGTAATTATTTTCGAAACTTCCATGACTTGGTTTTACGGGTGTTGGAGGAAGAAGGCACTATGGAACACGAATTTTCCGCAAGTTAAATGCGATGCGTAATCTCTTAGCTACAACTCAAAACACTCCGCTCTGCGCAAAGATACAAGGGTAGCATACTTAACATTAAGACGATAAGTAGTTTGTCGTTTTGTTGCTAACCCTTCTTCTTATCTTAACCCCTTAACATATTCTGCCGAGTATACTCGTTCACGTATGACGTGTTGCAAAATTTGTAAAATCGTGGTGAGTGCTGTACGAGGTCAGAAGCTAGCAACGACACAGACGGCGTTTTTTAAATCCTGGTTGATGCTATTCGTTACTGCTAGCACAAGAGCATTTTGTTATTGGTTGCTGCTGTTGCCGTATACCAATATAAATCATTTTTACAGGTACCATTAAGTAAGATATTACAAGGAATTCGCAAGTACTTGTCAGACCAAAAATCCCCTCTTTTGCAACCCCTGGAACGAAAGATTAATGAGTAAGTTAAGGGGTTGAGGAGTAATTTATCATAGAGCACAGTGATTCGTACGACAAAGACAGTTTTCAGATTCTCCCAGATACACATTGTGCATGTAGACAAATAAAATATTCGTATTGCAAAAATGAAAATGCAATACGACAAGCTAATTGTATTTCAACACATAAAAGCACAAAATAAAAGGGAGTTATAAATGTTACAGTTTATAATTACTTGTGTTATATTTTACTTAATGTCTCTCTGGACCTGGCCGAGTAGTGTATTCGTTTTAAAAGCTGTATCCGACTTTTAGTACACGATGAAGTTACTGCTATATTTAAGTTGTTTCAACGGAACTAAGCGCAAATGTCATTATTTTGTATATTTTTTGCAAAAATATGAGTTTTTGGAGATATCTTTTTAAAGAAGTAACAGTTTTTTTTGGTTGAATGAATAAAAATAAATATAAATAAAAAGAAACAGGTGTTTTGTTTTCTCGTAAGGTAAAAAGTGCACTTCATTCAAGAATATTGGAGTATTTTGTATTAAACTGATATAACTTTATGGAATTTAGGGTGTTATATAACACGAAACTGTGTGAAAATAGTACTTATTTTAAGGTTTGAAAAGCCTCAAGAACTAAAGTGTCTGTTTTTTCAGTAAGTGTAAAACCCAATTAAAATTTTGAAATTACAGTGGAATATTTAGGAACATTTATATACTTTACCACTAAAAAAAAATTAAAAGTTATTATGGATGTCAATTTAATAAAAGTACAAATAACTCGTCCCGTTACAGTAGTGCTAAAATGGGTACGCTGGATGCTTACGTGAAAACCGGAGCGAGAGACATAGAAAACGAACTTATTAAGTAAATGTTTTGTGGCAAAATAGTGTAATTTTACAAACCCCTTTTAATTGCTTCCTAATAGTATGATATTAAGAAAACGTTAATTTAATTGTATGCGTACATGTGCATAAAGTTTGCAGATAATTTTATTAAAGAACTACTAGTACAGCAAGATTAAGATTAAGACTCTTTGAGTTATTATCAAATTTAAAAATTCTTACTTTATCTGGTAATGATTCGTGACTTTTACTTAACGTAAAAAAAATGGTAGCAACATTTTCCAAAACTTTAACCATCTTTTTTTCCTAATCAGATGATGAGTACACAAATAACACTGGTTCTCTTGTACGAAAAATAGCTTCTAGCAATGTCGGTAGCAAATAAGAAAATGAAATCTGCAGCTGTGTACATATTAAATTGAAACATATTACACAAAAATTATGGTTTTTGTGATAAATTATCACGTATAGTAAAAATACAAATTGTATGGGCTTCTACGCATATCAGGAAGTGGTCGTCATACCAGAGAAATAGAAAAATTAATAACCTCCCAATATTCATTGCAAAGTTTAAACGTTAAAGTTTTTTTTTATCGATTTCCTTGTATAAAGGTATCATAGCCGTAAAAATTGGTTGATTTAGATGCATATTAAATGCATATTTGGACAGGAGAAATTGTCTAAGTAATTTTGGTTTTCTAGTTTAATGTTCATTTGTTTTCGAAATGTTTTGAGCTGTATATTTTACCTCACAATATTTCATCCAAATTGAAGTATTAAGGTAATTTATGTTAAGAGCTGAGACACACGCTTTCAGGTTTATGTAAGCTATGGGTTTGTTTGTAATCGGAGTAAGCTTTCAAAAATTAATTTTTTAAAGTGGAGGAATGAGAAAATAATTAACGAGAAATGAGAGAAAGCGTGTGTGTGTAAAATACTTGTTCATATATATATATACCGTACTATATATATACATATATAGTAGGGTAATAAGATGTATAAACTTACAAAACCGGACATTTTACAAAATTTTCCTTAAAAACCAGGACAAAATAGGACACTTGAATAAAAAAAGCGCAAACGTTCTTTCTACGTCTTACAGTTCCAGTTAAGTGTTAGGAAACCTATTGCTATTGTGTGACTTCTATAATCAAATAACACTATTTAATAGTGACTATTATTCGATAAAAGCCTATCTTATTATTTTAGTGGAAATGCACTATGTCAAAATCATTTTATGACTAACATTTTTACTTTGAAACTACCAACAATTGTATTTATTTCACACATACAAGCATGTAGACCTTTTAATCTTAATCTGTTAAACATGAACTGGTTACTTCAAAACCAGAAACGTTGTTCTAAGCCTTGTATTTTTCAGATGATTTTATCTCCTGCAAAAGTCGAGGATTATTCAATAACATATTGTAAAACTCTTTACAACCGAGATCCTGAAAATGAGTCTTAATAATGATAATAGCTTGTAGAGTTTCAGTTATGATATAATCATTACAAAAGCCACTTGCAAGACGAGAGTGCCGACTGCAGGACGACTTTGAACAATTGAAGAAAGAGAAAGCAGCGGAAGAAGGAAGAGAAAGCGGAAACATGGTATCGGGTGCTATCTGGTGGTAACTAAGTGAATTATTGTGAAAAAACTGAAGGAAAAAAAAACACACAACTGAGCTTTACTTTACTAATCTGTATGCGTTCTCTTATCTTGAGAAACGTATGTATGATTTAGAGCAGTTAAAAATAATAATCTGTCATATTATAGAGGTGTAATACTTGACAAAATTAAACATAATGAATTAAACAATCGTTTGTTGCAAGTTTGAAAAAAAAAAACAGTACATTTGGCGTCCCGTTATAAAACCGGGTCAGATCATGGAAAAAAGGACAGTCCCGTTAAAATCGGGACGTCTGGTCACCCTAATATATATAGAGAAAGTAACATTTACAGACACAAATATACAACACATTTTAAATATTCGTTTTATTTTTTAAAATATAATAATTATTTGAAGGAAAAAAAAACAGCTGATTTATTTTGAGTGTACATCTTTATCTAGCGAATCAGGAAATGACATTGATTCACAGCCTAAATAACTACAATTCTGCAAGTGGGTTTCTAACCTCTTTAATTGTGGTCATGTAAAATACCCGATATCTTACTAATATTATAAATGCGAAAGTCTGTGTGTGTGTGTGTACGTGTATGTTTGTTACCACTCAGCTCCATAACGGCTGAACGGATTTTGATGAAATTTAAGTATGTAGGTTCTGGAATAGGACGTAGGACACTTTTTATCCCGGAAAATTGTACGGTTCCTGTGGAATAACAACAAAACGTAATCCTACAACGGCTGGGAACGTGACCGAAATATTTTTTTTTTCCCTCTGGTGTCAGAGTTTATCAGGCCACCCAAGGACATCTGAAATGGCTTAACGACTGCTATCAATCGTATAACAACCGGGACCGAATATTTAACGTGCCCTCCGATGCCCGGAAGCGCTCAGATGTTATGACACTAGACTGTCACCCATCCAAATGTGTGCCGCTGGGAAAGTTGCTTGACTTCGGTGATCGATTAAGATTCCTCAGCCAAGCGCAAAAAGTAATACCTAGGTACGCTTTTCTCTAAAGCTACAAATTTATGAAATTCACGTTTTGATTTTCATACATCGACGCTGGAAAGCGGAAATGTGGTAACTACGCGATAGTTGCACAGATACACTCCAAAAACATTACCCTACTTCTTGGCTATCGGGTAAAAAATATTTCCTTCCTTTTGGGTTGCCGTAATCAGTTAAAAACCGAGACCAACATAGTATAATTTTATAAATCTGTTTTCACATAAAAGAATTATTGTCTTTTCCCAATTTATTAATTAGTGTATCACTAAAACTCAATTGTACCCGGGTGAAGCCGGGCCGGTTCGCTAGTATATTTATAAAATTAATTCAACGTGGGTTGGTCTGCTCCTTGATGTTAAGAGCCGCCCAAATCTCTCAACTCCCCTCCATGTGGTTTGGGGGGGGGGATAGTGGTGGCAGTTCATTCAGCAACAGTGCTGAGCTTACCGAATTTATTGTATTGAGTTTTTACTTAGCATGGTTAACTACAGAAAGGCCTTTTTATCTCCAAGTTTCGAGCCACTTGCCTAACGCCTGTGAAATGGATTCTAGCATTCACGTTGGCAGCCACCAATGTTGTTTATGTCAAGCGGAAATCAATGTGCCACAAGATGCCTAGCAACATCGTTGTCGGGGCCGCAGTGGTTTAGTGGTCAAACTACTTACCTCCCCCCAAAGCGAATAGGATTCTGTTCCCTGTGGGGTCGCTCGTGTATTTTCGCACGTGGTATTCGTGCCGGACAATTCCGCTGGTCGGCGGTTTTTTTTTCTCGGGTTTATGCAATGTGATACATTGAAGAACCACTACAAGAACTGTAACGATTCGTCTTTTGCGAGTCAGCAAACGACGTCGCCAATACCGCCTGCTCCATCGATGGGCACTGTTTCCGCAGATGGTTATGATGAGACTGTTAATGCCAAAGACGGAACGAGTGCAGTAGACTCGGTTTGTGTGGAATGTACACTTGCAAGAAATTCGCGCGAAGTCGACGAACTTCAAAATAAACGGTTGTCGGGTTCGAAACATTGATGAGCATACAACTCCTGCTACAAAGAAAAATGAAATTTTAAATAGAATACAAAACAGGCGGTGAAGATGATCATGAAGAGAACATCGATGAAAATAAACATTAAGACAGTGATAATAATGCTGAAGACGATGATGGCGATTTTCTCAATGCACTGACACACCCCTCCAACACATTTGCTACCACAAGCGACATGAAGAAGGCAGAAGACGCCGAGAATACTGGGTACCTATTTCCCGAAGACCCGAATGAACTCGCTGATACTCAGATATTTGATTGACCTTCAAAAACGCGGGTATCTATCTCACGCATTGTTGAAATATCTTCTATCATTAGTAAATTGAAGGATCACGGATATATCGCATGTTGTGATGAACTGCTTTCTTCTGAAATTGTAATTACAAAATGATAGTAAATTATTATAATAAAATAATTGTTTTTTCTTTATTTTTTGTGTCGTATCCTTTTATCCCTCACAGCTTTAAAGTGGTGCTACGAGCACTCGACTATTAAGGCGCCCGTCTACCTGGAACTTTTTCCCATGTTTAGGCCGAGAAGCGCGGGAGCGATAAGGGCGACACTGCCACGCGCATCAAGTACGCCATCGCCTCTAAGCGTAAGGCTATGAACTGGCGTGCAGTGTTCTCGTCGTGCTGCGTGTACCTATGGGACTTTCAGCGGTAACCATATAATTTTATTAGTGAGAAGTCTTTAGGAAGGTTCAGTGCAGGCGCCTATAGTAGTGTTGTATGTATCTGATGAGTGCATTTTGAGCTACACNGGGACTTTCAGCGGTGACCATATTATTTTATTAGTGAGAAGTCTTTAGGAAGGTTCAGTGCAGGCGCCTATAGTAGTGTTGTATGTATCTGATGAGTGCATTTTGAGCTACACCGCCTTGAAAAGGCCGTTTTTAGCGGTTTTGGAGTACTCTGAATTGATGTTTCTAACGTACGTGATATTTTGAAAGTACTTAACAGCTCTCGACTGAAGTGTGTGTTATTTTCGTAGATCATCACGTTGGACGCACGCTTAATAGTTTCGTTGAAAAACGTGTATTTCGAACACACTGCAACGNCACGTTGGACGCACGCTTAATAGTTTCGTTGAAAAACGTGTATTTCGAACACACTGCAACGCAGTTCAAGAGCCAGAAAGACGAGTGCCTTAACGGAAAGATCTGCATATAGAATGATAATAAAACTTTACATACAAAAAATACATGAATAGTTGACTGCATGCAAAACATTAATTCTGTCGACATGTACACATTTTGGAGACAGTTGGTGAATCGTTTTATTTTAATATGTATGGATAGAGACAGACGACCAACCCATGGATTGAATATGGATTGATAATTGATGGAAAGATTGCAAAAGTTTGATGGAAAGATTGTGAAATATTGATGAATAGATTGCGAAAGATTGATAAAAAGATTGTGAAAGATTGATGGGAAGATTGAAAGATTGGTGGGAAGACTGAAAGATTCTAAGAAAGATTGTAAGATTGATTGTGAGATCGTGAAAGATTTATGGTAAGATAGAGGGAATTGATAGAAAGATTGAATGAATTGTAGTGCACGTGGTGCTGATTGCGAAAGATTGATGATTGCAAAAGATTGATGGAAAGATTGCAAAAGATTGCAAAAAATGGATGGAAANGTGCTGATTGCGAAAGATTGATGATTGCAAAAGATTGATGGAAAGATTGCAAAAGATTGCAAAAAATGGATGGAAAAAATGTGAAATATTGATGGAAAGATTCCGAAAGATTGTTAGAAATATTGCGAAAGATTGATGAAAATATTGAAAGATTGATGGATAAACTGAAATATTTATAGAGAGATTGAAAGATTGTGGTGCTGATTGTGGTGCATGTGGTTGTGATTGTAATGTCTGGTGCTGATTTTTGTGCATGTGGTGCTGATTGTGGTGTATGTGGTGCTGATTGTGGTGCATGTGGTGCTGATTGTGGTGCATGTGACGCATGTGGTGTGTGGTGCTGATTTTGGTGTTGAAAATGGTGTGTGGTGCGTGTGAAGCTGATTTTGGTGCATGTGGTGTTGATTTGTGAGGATTGCGGAGAATTACGAAAAATTAATTGAAATATAATGCGAAATATTGCGAAATATTGATGGAAAGATTGTGAAAGATTGATGGAAAGATTGTGGAAGATTGATGGAAAATTGTGAAATATTGATGGAAAGAATTGAAGATTACAGGATTGATCCAAATATCGATGGAATGATTGAACGATTGATGGATTGATGGTCAAGAAAAGCACGAAAGTTAAGACTGTTTATCACCCTCGTACATTCCAAGTCTCCAGGGCCTGGCACTATTGGCATTTAAATAAACGCTATTAATCCTANGGCCTGGCACTATTGGCATTTAAATAAACGCTATTAATCCTATAAAAGGGTTGGTAGATACTGATCCATACCATGATTATAACATACTCGTGAATGTGGTCGCTATTAGTATGATGAACTTGGTTTAGTCATATATGCATACATNTATAAAAGGGTTGGTAGATACTGATCCATACCATGATTATAACATACTCGTGAATGTGGTCGCTATTAGTATGATGAGCTTGGTTTAGTCATATATGCATACATAAAAAACTCTGAGTAGCATACTTATAACAAAAAACAGCCGAGGTAGTGAATAATTTGCATATTCTGGCATCGTGTATAAATTAGTCTTCAAGAGACAGGCCTGGAAATGTAGTAATTGAATTAGAAACTTTTGCATGTTTCCACAATACCCTATGTATAATTTCGGCAGAATATAAAAAAAATTTATAATATAAAATAACTTTTTTACATCGGATAATAAATACTTACCCAATGTCTTTAATACCAATACGGTTACCAGAAACATACATATTTGCTTGAATAATTAGTGGGTGTAACTGCCGAGCCCCTTCGGATATGTACAACAATCCCGATTCAAAGGCTTCCGAGCGCCAATTTGAGAACCAGTTTTTTTTTTGTTACAATTAATTTTCGACATGATAATTTATTTTTTTAAACTAATAGTGCAACATTACCCCTTCGTAGGAATAAAATTTTACGCTGAGTTTATAATTATTGGAAGTTATCCATTAAAATTTAAAAAAAAGTTCTAATAATGCAAAAAGTTCATAACATACAAAAGCCAAGGTGAACACAGCAGTCTAAATTATAAGCTTATAGTATACAATCAGCATGATAATAAATGGCATGTATGGCAAATTAAAATAATATTTCATCCTTGATAACTTCATAACTTTTGGTAATCGCGTTCTTTCTCTCCGAAATACACGTTCAATAAAAAGCGATTGGCTGGCTAGTAGCCTTTGCCGAAACCAAAAAGATTGTTTGTCCTAATTAATCAAGTATGGTGCCAAGGGTAAATGAAGTATGCAAGGGTGCTGCAAGTATGTAGATATCTGAATTCGGACAGGGCCTAAGATGGCGATGGTGTTGTTTAATGGTCGGTGTGACCTAGGACCTGCAACGTCATATTGCGCGGTTTTTGAAATTTTATTGTGTTAGTATGACGTGAACAATCAGTATATAGTTTTCTCTCTAGTCTCTTTACGACATTTTCAGCAAAATGGTAATGCATAGGTGATGGGGCAGCTCCAATAACTCTTTTAACACATGATCCGTTGTTAACTAACTACTTTTTAAAGAACTGATTATATCCTTCTTTCTGCACACTGACTTCTACATTAAGGGAATTTTATACGATAAGAGAGCATTTTCAATTTCACAAAAAAAAAAAATTGTTTTTGAAGATAAATAAAGAAATACGAAAACATTTTTCACCACTACAAACTGGCAATTGTGANTCGGTGTGACCTAGGACCTGCAACGTCATATTGCGCGGTTTTTGAAATTTTATTGTGTTAGTATGACGTGAACAATGAGTATATAGTTTTCTCTCTAGTCTCTTTACGACATTTTCAGCAAAATGGTAATGCATAGGTGATGGGGCAGCTCCAATAACTCTTTTAACACATGATCCGTTGTTAACTAACTACTTTTTAAAGAACTGATTATATCCTTCTTTCTGCTCACTGACTTCTACATTAAGGGAATTTTATACGATAAGAGAGCATTTTCAATTTCACAAAAAAAAAATTGTTTTTGAAGATAAATAAAGAAATACGAAAACATTTTTCACCACTACAAACTGGCAATTGTGATNAAAAAAAAAATTGTTTTTGAAGATAAATAAAGAAATACGAAAACATTTTTCACCACTACAAACTGGCAATTGTGATGACATACCTAGCAGATTCTGCGTCTTCTTTGATGCTCTCTTACATCCAAATGTGATGTATGCAATTTTATTTTATAATGTAGGTATGACGATGAAGTACCAAATAACATCGGCAATGTTGATAACACAAAACATTATTATGGTTAACAATACTAGTAACGAATTTAACACTCTTCAACAACAATCGCATAATTTTCTGCAAACCTTACCTCTCGCCGACNTAACAATACTAGTAACGAATTTAACACTCTTCAACAACAATCGCATAATTTTCTGCAAACCTTACCTCTCGCCGACAAACTTCATATCCCCTCGTTAATGAACTGATTTTGTGCTACCTCAACGGGACAGATGGAAATCTTCTTGAGTTAAGTTTTTCATCTTTAATATTAATTTCAATAGTTTTCTTCTTCTTTAGACTTTGCANTTTTTCATCTTTAATATTAATTTCAATAGTTTTCTTCTTCTTTAGACTTTGCAGATTTTGTAGCTCACCTGAGTGCTTAAAATTAATAGAGCTGGAATGTTTTTTTTTTTCCCTACTTCAAATTCGAACAAGTAAGCAGTCACACTATATGCATGGTTACGAATATATTTGAAACACAAAAAGTTCAGTGTACTAAAGCATGACCTACGCCGTAACATCGCCACATTTTAGAAATACGCCTAGATGGTCGGAATATAAGTTATGGTGATCACGACGTTGCTATTTCACTTTATGCGGACTTGTTAAAGACCACCCTGTTTTTCATAATTAATTTGTAGACACACAGAAACTTTGCTCATTTGTAAATGTACACATTACATGAATTACTTTTCCATCTTCACTCAAGCTTTTTAGACAAAAAAAAAAAACACAAAGTGAAGGTAGGAGTGGAGAACTGTACTTACTATTAATTGTAATGTTTATTTTGTTTGCTGAGGAGCGTGATATATAATTTTTGATGAAGCGAATGAAAAATACGTAAAGTAATGAATTAACGTGATATTGTATTTCCAGGTTACATACTTAGTGACGTTCAGAATTCTTGGCGCACAGAGCTCCGTTACATTAACTCAAGAAGTACAAACGCCTGTATTCAAAATGTGCTTCAGTAAGAGCTCATAATATATGTTTAATAACAATTATAAAAATACAAAATTCTCTGTAGGTTACTACATTATATACTTTCTACATGGCATAATCTTCGATGGTGCTATGGTGTAAGTGGATACTACAAGCAATGGTCTCATAAAGATAATATTTTTCTCTGTTTTTAATGAGATGATTTGATTGAATTATATTATCGAATAAGAAAAAGCATTTAAATATGGAGAACAACTGATTTAAAAGAGCCTTAAATATGCGAATTCATTAAATAGTTTCATGGAGTTAATTTTCATATTCGTTGTTAATATTTCCTTGTTTATTTCTACCGTGTTAGGTGCTATGTTAAATGAAGCATGTGCGTATGGATAAACTTCTTGCCTTGGAGAAAACGTTTTGCAATTGTGTTATTTTCCATACACGTAGTCACAAACTCTGCGAAATAAATTTCGCATTGTTAAATTTTTATAGGAGAGGTAAAAAAAATAAGTTTTGACCATAACGTTAGAAGACATTTCGCGGATTCTGAAACACATTCACATTAACCAATATACAGTGAATGNTAAGTTTTGACCATAACGTTAGAAGACATTTCGCGGATTCTGAAACACATTCACATTAACCAATATACAGTGAATGTGACAGTTTTCATTTCTATGTTTTGAAGGTGACAAATATATTCTAATACTGTATATGCTTCCAAGGAACACACAAAGAAAAAAAAATCATAATTCTCTTCATATTTCTATTTACATTTTTTTGACTTGAATGTCCAGCCATCTTATGAAGTGAATATTGGCAATGAAATTTTCTTCCGCGCTTGCTTCAAAAATATATTTTAACTAAACGGTTCAAACAAAGTTACAATAATAGATAGTGATCACCTGAGAACCAATTTAAGATACCCACAAGTAAATAAAGGTACAATAGGTGTGGGTCACGGTTCAGCCTTTAGATAACCCCAATGCACGGATTTAATGCCGTTTTGTGGCGGTGTATGAACGAGAAAATGTCCTACCCCAAACACCCAAAAAGTCAGAAAGGCGACGAAATATATATACACACTTTTTTCGGCGTAACAAAATTTTGTGGAGTCTGTGGTTACGCAATCTGTTATTCAGGCCTCTTTAATCTTTCTGTAAAAGTAATCCACGAGTCATGTTCATGAGAACAATATTTAGAGAAAAATAATCTTGAAAACAGCATTCCCAATCTAATGAATTTCAGATTTTTCACGTGAAGCACGCTTCCGAATACTCCTCCCCCCCCCTCCAACCCCCCAAACACACTTCAAGCGATCTGATATAGTAGAATGATTAGCCTGCTCATGTTTAACCACTGTACAAGCAGATTCTAGGAACAGTATCAGCCGGTATTTATTCTCTCCGACCCCTTTTCCATTAGTAAGCTGTTGTCTGGTTCACTGTATGATGTCCCGGGGGTTAAACGAACGCAATGGTCAATACTTGGTGTTTGGATACCCATATATTATAATGTAAACGGCTGACCAATACCGCAAACTAATCATAATGAGAATGGGTGTCATGGACGTTTCTGAATACGCTCTTACGATACTTCCATTCGTTCTATCCCCAGTTATTTATCTTCTGTTTTGCAATTTGCGTGATTATTCCACTACTACTCCGGTATTTCTCCCGCCATTCGCCTATCACTGCAGGCCTTCTTGCTCCCTCTTAGCGAAGGCTACGGGTTCACAGGAGAAACACTCATGCTTGCTTGGGATCGTACTTAGGCTCCCGCCTACCTGGGGATATTTTCCACCTTTGAGACCGCGAAGCGAGGGAGCGACAAGGGCGACACTGCCATGAGCGTCAAGTGCGCCGTCGCCGCTAAGCGCAGGGCTCTGAACTGTTCTAGTCAAGCTGCGTGTACCCATGGGAGTTTCAGTGGCGACCCTATTACTTTATCGGTGAAAAGTCTGTAGGAAGGTTTCAGTGCAGGGCCCTTGAGTAGTTTTGTATGCATCTGATGCGTATATTTTTCAGCCACGGAGCTTTGGAAAATCAGTTTTCAGCCGTTTTTGGAGTTCTCTGAAATTGTGTTTATAACGTGCGTAACATTTTGCAAGTTCTCAACAGCCCTCGTATGAAGTGTGTGTTTCTTTCGTAGATCAGCACATTAGACGCAAGTTTAATAGTTTCGTGGATAAACGTGTATTTTAAACACTCTGCAATGCCATTCAAGCGCCAGGTAGTCCAGGTCCTTAAACCACAACTTTTTTGCTCCTTCGCAGTAAAACAATNTCTGCAATGCCATTCAAGCGCCAGGTAGTCCAGGTCCTTAAACCACAACTTTTTTGCTCCTTCGCAGTAAAACAATTTCTGTACTTGTTTCAAAATATTCATTGGAAACTTGTTGCCAAAGATTTTCTTGTAATTCTACAGCTGAAATGTTGTGTATTTCCAACATGTTATTTTACAAAACACACAAACATTTTTATTCAGCCCAGTATTTATAACAAACTTATAGTCTGAAACACTTGCTTGTTAAAATTAAACATTTGTTTTATACATTACACACTTAAGATTTGTGAAATTGACTCTCATTTAGTTGTAGCGTTATAATAATTTCTTTGGCAAATAGTTTACAAAAAAATTCCTTAAACAAATTNATTGACTCTCATTTAGTTGTAGCGTTATAATAATTTCTTTGGCAAATAGTTTACAAAAAAATTCCTTAAACAAATTTAAAAAAAAACAGAAATTACAGGGTGGATATATATTCGATCCCAACACCACCAGTTGTGTCATTCGTATTTTGTTNTTAAAAAAAAACAGAAATTACAGGGTGGATATATATTCGATCCCAACACCACCAGTTGTGTCATTCGTATTTTGTTAAAGTGAAATCCAAATGAGAAGATAATGCGCAGAAAACCAAAACGCGTTGGGTGAGTCGGAAGAGTCCATTCCCGCTGCACGAAGGGGCGAGGTCGTTCAGTTCAGTAGTGACAGCTGCCGAGAGTGGTTGGGGCGAGAGCTGCTACGCGCGTGAATATTACCTGTCGAAAAAACGTCAGTCGCGCAGCGCGGTATTTAAAAGCGCGGCGGTAAAGATAGATGGTATCCGTTTGGCGTGTACAGCGCCAGCAGTGTCACGTGGTTTCCCTCCCTCCAGCGGTGAGCGTTCGGGAGAGCCCTCCCCTACACTGCCTCCACTACCTTCCCTCCCACGTTTGGACAGATTCACAGCCACGATTTGAATGACCAATCAGTTCTCAGCAAGCAACTACTCCGTTACAGAAACTACTTGCAAAATCAATATATTTTGTAATTCCTTGCCTATATTCATTATTCTAACTATCACTGAACNGTTACAGAAACTACTTGCAAAATCAATATATTTTGTAATTCCTTGCCTATATTCATTATTCTAACTATCACTGAACAGCATTTGCAGTTATCAGTCAAGCAAATCACATAAACAAGTAACGTATACTAATAATTCTGATTAATTCTTATGTTTGCGAGTAAAAGAGTATTTCGGTATATAAATTTTCTGGGAAAACGACTTTTTTCCCCAGGAAATGCAAAAACCAAATAACCAAAGCTCCAACTAATTTTTACTTTTAACCTTTACAATATATCCGGAAAGAAAACATAGTCAAAACATGTCTGAAAATAGCATCTTTAGGGCTTCCTGTGCAGTTTCCTTAAGGTGGCTGCCTGGCTGGAAGTATTTTACACGTCCGAGACCTAGAAGGATAAAAGCGTTAAGGGCGACGCAGGCATAAGCATCACGCCTCTTCGTAGTCTCTAGGAGCAAATCACTAACTGGTGCGCCGTCTTGCCGTCGATGGCGCGCCTCTACGAGACTTTCAGCAGTGACCATGTAATTCCGCGTCGTAATGCTAAAAGGTAAACGTGTGCTGCTCTTGTCTATACCTTTTTTAAACATTCATCACCGATATGTTAAAATGACCGCGAAAATACCCGATTTAACCATCTTCACTCGCGCAAAAAAGTTCCTTTGGAGGTTGAATGGAGGACAGGAAATTGGCATACACAAGAACAACGCTTCTTAAATGCTATTTCTAAGCAGACGTCACTGAAGTACGTCGAGCAGTTTTGCAATACGACGTTTTATGCACTGAATGTCTGAACACTGTTTGACGACCTGGGCAGGCGGCCACCTTAAGGCTGTTGCCTGGTTGAGCATTTGGTGTAGGGAAATACATGCTAATGAAATTAGTTTTTTGGCGTTCATGTTAAAGATAGATGTATACAATCAGGCACTTTCTTGAGCTTCTTTGCTATCGAAGCCTTTTGTAACATTAATGTATACCCTGCTTCCTGGAAAAAATCAGAAAACTTAATAATTAAACAAAAAAACTACTGAAAAACAAATTGTTATATTTGCGTTGATACAGAGCTTGAGAGTATTAGTTCTGACTTTTAAGTTTCTGTTTCAAGTGTATATCTTTAAAATTGGCTTCAAAAAAACAGAATTTCATTATCATGTATTTAGCTATACGAAATGCTCACTGCTTTGAAACAAGGCAACAGCCTTCAGAGAAAGCAGCAAGGTGCAGAAATACATCTGTATTTTAATCCATTGACTGATGTAGCGTAAGATAATATCCTACTGTTGCAGATCTACTTTGCGAGAAATTCAGCTTCCCGGGAATGCATACAGCAGTATTAAGGCTCGTCACAAAGCTTCGTTATAAAAAGATGCAACCTTGAGTCGTTAAAAATTGTTTTACTGTGGATTCGGCTTAAACTTTCGTAAATCTTACACTTACAGTACACTGTGTGGCCAAAAGTAAATATAGCCCATTTATGGTTACCACCAACTTTTCTGAAGTCCTGCTAAAGTTTTACTTTCATGTTATTCGTCCACCTCATACAAACAAAGCTTACCCGAGTCTTCTAAACAATTACGCCAAAGGGACAACGCACCGTATTTGTGCGCGTTCTTGCATTAGAACTATTCCTTACTAGGGATTACCAACACATATATTTCTCCCCGTTTTATTCACATTAATTATAAATTAAACGTTATAATTTATACATAAAATATTAGTATATCTTCAATTTAAACCAAAAATAAAGTATTATTATTATGTTAACATAAATACAAAACGCTTGTGATACATGACATATTTAGAGAACAATTATGCACGTCATTCCTTGGGTGATTTTTCAAAAGTTTGATTCCAAAAGTGTGAATTGACTGCGAATATACTATAGACACTCACTGCTGTCGGTTCTAAATCCAAAGGATTCAACTGTGTTAACTAATAGCATTTACGACCTCACTTTTTGTTTTTATATGTTATTACAGTGTTATACTAACGGG
>NQII01000389.1:891404-917188 GCA_002778355.1 Clitarchus hookeri | reverse complement strand
ATAACCGTGTAAAAGCGTTTCTCATATGAGTGTGTGGTGTATCCTTCACGAACAGATTGCAACTAGTACAGGCAACAATACGTTCTGATTTTGCACCACTTTTCGAAGTCTGCACGAGGCTTCTTCATCGTTGTGCAGAACAAGCCCATTTTTTTTTTGTAGTTCATTCTGCTCAGCGGAACCCGCGATTGGTTTAAAAGTTCAGGCAGTGTCGAAATTCAATACTACGTGCCATCGTTCNCAGTAGTGCCGGTTGTTTAATTTCGATAGACCTATATATTTTTGGCGTAACAAATATGCGCAGGTGCAATCGAAGAGGAATGTACCAAATTTGCTAGAGTACCTGTGAAGGTGTTTCTCTTATCCTCCTTTTTTTAACGATGTACCATGCATGTGTGGGCATCGTGTTAATGCATTTCGTAATACCTCTACTTTCCTTAGATGTTAATGGAAACTCTTTCATCCGCAGAGCTGTAGCTACGAACGGCTGACTGCACATGTCACCACATTCATTTGCCTCTCAACATGGATTCTAATCTATTTAATTTTGCTTAATTGTACTGACCTCTTTGATATTCAGGTGCAGGGATCTTGATTTCACAATAATGTGCCCTACTTAATTCCTTCCGAATATGGAATGAAAAACAGTATAAAGTGAAGCGAAAAAACTGAAACGGAATGTAGTTAACTCCCTGAGTTAGTCGTGAGTATCGTTCTTTGACGTCGGGCCAAATAATGTTTATACTTGCTTATATATATATATATATATATATATAAATATATATACATATATACATATACTTGTAGGTTATCTTTAATTCTGCACATTTAAGAGAGATGATTTGAGCCATTAATACGGATGTGTTGGCTACTGACGATTTAATTTAATACCCTAACACCCACAATTATTAACTGCACCAAATAAGTAAAAATATCCTGACTATTTTAGCACGTTTTCCAAAACTCAATATTTTATATAATCAAGTTTAACTTTGTTTGGGAATAGCCTGCAACACTTTACTTATTGGCAGTGACAACATGCTGATATATACAATATTTTGCTATCAACACAAAAATTATTGCAAATACCTTGTATCATAACTACGAGTTTTTTTTTTAACAAACGTAACACAAATAGAGCATTAAAAGCAGTAAATATTACACACATTAATATTTAAACTATCTTAATCAAATTCAAGATTTGAAATGGATATGTCAATGAAAACAGTGAATATAAAGATTACTACTTAACACCATTAAAATTAACATTTATTTAATAAATTAGTGAATAGCTCAATTTTGGAAGCTGCTAGGAAATCAGTAAAACCGGTTGCCTCCAAAGATACTGTCTAGCGATGAAAAGTAATGAAAACTCACAGCAGTGTGAAATGGAAATCCGGCTCTTATTCGCTTGAATAACATACTTTTGGTAATAACGTAATTTATTTGGTAATTAAATAAGACTCGTTATACTACAATAACTCTAAAATAAGGAAGATGCGATACAATTACTGTTAACAAGCTAGTTATTCGTACCACTGCCTGAAACTAAATGCTTATATGATAATACCAAGAATACATTTTCTTACTTTATAACAAGTAAAAACCCAAAAATATAATTCCAATAAGAATTTTTAAAACAAGTGTGAATATAGTAGAAAATAACGCAAGTTTTTATTTGACTACAAGAAATTTTGTAAGTAACGAAAATTATTGATTATGTTACAAAGACTTATTTATTGTTCTCAAAATTCATGTGACGTTTGATAGTGTAGGGTAACATCTGAAATACTCAGGAAAGAATCTATCATATTATATTAAACACTATTAGGCTTATATAGGCTGCCGCGTATATCCTGAAAGGACAATTGGGGAAATCGCGGCTTACGGAACAAATTACCTGAACTTATGTCTCCAAAATTGGTTCGTTGTCTAAAAGAAATTCCATACCTGCAAATCTTTGAAGCATTATCCGCAGCCTAGAAAATTCAAGCAGCAATTTAGCCTTGCTATAACCAAACAAACATCGCATAACTCACGTAGGAGGGGAATGACGTTCGAAATGAAAGAGTAATGAGACAGTATACAAATGGGGAATCATATGGACTGAAATAGTGGGATGTTCTCTTCATGCCGATGCAGTAAAAGGACAAAAAGTGGTTGTAGGTCAGCCAAGCTATAGTGATTTTCTAGGAAAGAAAATGAATTAGTTGTTGCATATAAAGAATCTTTAATTTAATTTTTGACGAGTGATAATACTTTGATTCACGGAGATGCCAGGGGGGAAATATCACCAACTTTAATAACCGTGTAAAAGCGTTTCTCATATGAGTGTGTGGTGTATCCTTCACGAACAGATTGCAACTAGTACAGGCAAGAATACGTTCTGATTTTGCACCACTTTTCGAAGTCTGCACGAGGCTTCTTCATCGTTGTGCAGAACAAGCCAATTTTTTTTTGTAGTTAATTCTGCTCAGCGGAACCCGCGATTGGTTTAAAAGTTCAGGCAGTGTCGAAATTCAATACTACGTGCCATCGTTCACTGGCTCTTAATCCCTCCTTGTGTAATGGTCCCTCGTTCTCTTCTTGACAAAGCGTTCGTTTGTGAATTCGGACACTCTCGATTTGTTATCTGAAGAATTTTGCTCAGTGCGAGTTTCGTTTGGCTTTCTGGCAGTATCAAGCTGACATGCAACGTTGTAAACACTTACGGATAAAATTTTTCAAACAGTAGAGCATCTAAAACCAGCCATAGGTTTGAGAAGGGTGTGTGCCGTGACCCTTGGTGGAAGTGGAAATTCTATGGTGCATTCGAGCCCTTGGCTGTGAATTTGGATAGCAGAAAGTTGACGTTATGAACTTGATGCATTTGTATACTGTAAAAAGTCAAGTGAGGGCCCTTAAGGGTATCGAATACTAAAAAATTAATAATTTTATATTTGTATTAAACATTGTTCAACTTGTACTCGAATAAAACGTTTTTGCACTTCATATTTATGGAATAATTTTATTTCAAATTGAAAATATTTCTGTTTTGCTGCAGCTATAATAACAAACACTAACTAAGTTGCACAAATGAAA
This sequence comes from Clitarchus hookeri, assembly GCA_002778355.1. Lineage (NCBI taxonomy): Eukaryota > Metazoa > Arthropoda > Insecta > Phasmatodea > Phasmatidae > Clitarchus > Clitarchus hookeri. Next base: position 914,107 of record NQII01000389.1, on the reverse strand, counting down.
AAATTTACAAAGTAACCAAATGCCGTGGGTTACCGTGTAACACATATGTAATCACCAAAAAACAAGCCATATATTTATAAAAATAGAAAATATAAAAAATTGCACATTTTTTTATTTTTTAGAAAACGCAGGAACTTTCATTTGGTGATTACATATATGTCAAACGGCAGCCAACAGAATTAGTTTACATTGTACGTTTTGTCATTTGTACGACATAATTAAGTAGCATTTGTTATTATGGCTGCAGCAAAACAGAAACATTTTGTATTTGACATCAAATTATTTAAAAATATATATGTGACGTGTACATTTTTTTTTATTCTTGGAAAATGTTATCACATACAGTGCGTACAAGTTGAACGATGTTTGGTACAATTATGAAATAATTAATTTGTTGGTATCCAACATCCTTAACTGGTGAGTTTGGACACATTCTTAGTCTGTGGGGTCCTTAGTTCAATCTCAGGCTCCAGGGAGGCAGGAATTTTTCAGCTAGTAGTTCTAATGAGGGAAGTGTTACGGATTTTGCCGTGGTGTGAATATCTACTCAAGAAGCTCCCATTTACTCCCCAACCTCCATTCCGCTGCTCCTCCAACCTCGTGTCATACCTCATCCATTCTTCTGGCTGGCGGGGAATGACGAGCGTGTCCATTTGCCATGTGCCATCTCTCATTCATTGTGGCCTTGTGAGAGGCAGGAACATCCTTCAGATTTACATTTACTTTGTTCAGCGACGAAGATAGTTTTGTTAGAGACAGTATCTAAACCGCCGTGCTAGTATCGTGTGGGTTGATAAAAATCCCAGAACAGTTATCAAGAAAGCTTCGTTAACAACGTTCGGGATGGAATTGCCAGCGAAAATTGATAAGACTTAAGATTCTGCTTGATTATTTGTTTGGAAGGAAATTAGATTTTTGTTAAAAAAAAAAAGTGTGTTGCCGTAGTTACCATGTGTGTTTTATCATGATGTTGTGATTCAGTAAAGGTGGACAAGCATAGCGAACTGCAGGGACGCGTTGGTATCCAATCCAGTCCAGGTTAAGAATCCAAAACACATTACAGCAATAAGAGTTAATCAAACATAGAACAGAAGAGCCAGCAGATCTCCCCTCCTGGTGATGCTGTATTTGGGACAATTAGGCCACCAGAAACTATGTTATACTTGGCAACACTTTGTACGGGGTTTGTCAGTTAGTCAGTCTGTCTGTCTGTCTGAGGACCCACGTGAAGATGAAGCCATCAAGATACAGCTTGGCGTGCAGCTCGTCGCTTTCCGATACAACACTCAGACTATACGGCGACGGTATCATTCAGTTTGGACATATATGTATTGTAATTGATTAGCACCCCTTCGCCAATAGCTTATATTTACTTTAACTCCTAATAATATCTGCTCTGTTAGCAAAATTAACTTAAGTTCTTCCCTCATAATAGTATAAACCTTCACAAGACACTAGAATGAAATGTAAAGATATAACAACTGGTGGAGACGCAGGGATTGTACATTTATAGAAATAGTGACATAAAATAGAATACTGTAATAACTTTGTATCATGAATGTATATTATTAGACATATGCGAATTAATTGTACAACCTTTCTTTACTATGCCAGCAAACCTATTTTTGAGACAATTTGTTTTTTTTCTTTGTCTTCCCTTGAAAGTCTTGTTTGAGAGATTCCAGTGAACCCAGAGGAGAGTGTAGGTGGCTGTATTCTGACTAATTTCTAATGCACTGAACGTGCGCCTTGGTTATTAGTACGGATTTGGAAGAATATTTTGCTCCGAGGCTAAGATAAAATAATATTTNCACTGAACGTGCGCCTTGGTTATTAGTACGGATTTGGAAGAATATTTTGCTCCGAGGCTAAGATAAAATAATATTTGGATTGCCTTAAGTTCATACAAATACTCACATGTAGTCAGTAAGCAGTAAGATACCTCATTAGTCAGTGGGTGTAAATGTGTGTCATTACTTGATACCACGTCTTGCGTTAATAATTTCCACACGTTAAAATAGGCCTTATGGCGCACGTAAAGTTTTGTAAATATTATGGGTCGTGACTTATATTTTTACAGTTTACCGCCAGTTTTTAAAGAAAAGGGGAAGAAGATACTTAAAATTTCATACCCCAAATAAGATTTGATCGCACCCCACCTGACTAGACTTCGAGAGTCCTATCTTGTTGAAATGCTTACGTGAGAAATATAAAAAAGGATGCCGTGTACATATTTCGAAAGACTGTGTGAATCAAACTATCCGATTATGCACAAAAGAAGCAGTTTACTGTTTTGGCTTATTTCCGTAATTGGCAGAGGGATAACATTAAATTTAGTCTGCCAGAATCACGAAAGGAGCTCTCAAGATCACATCAACTACAAGAAGTGATGAGGGGGGGGGAGGGGGAGACACAGAACGATTACTCACTCGGTTGCTACCGAAAACTTCAATGCCAATTAATTCACTGGAGTATCCAACCGGGTCTTAAGCCCCTCGCACAGCCGTCGACAGTTTCTGTAGTACCGGCCTATTCGAGGAAGCATGTTCCGCAACAAGCCGGCCAGGGCGTAGCTTTTATGGGTTGGTGTGGGAAGCAGTGGGAGTGAGGGCGAGGTCTGGTGTATCTCTAGGGTTGGTGGCGTGATACATTAGCAAGAGCTACTACTCCGGCCGTCAAGAGAAGCACTGCGGGTCGCGGCGGGCATCTGATAACACGTGGCCGATCCGATGGCCAGGCTTCCGATGAAGACGGTGCTAGGTGCGTCCAGAGTTTAGTAGCAGCGACGGGAATGGAAAATCCGTCTTGTCCGAGCCAGAACTATGCATCTGCGGACCTATAAGGTGACTCTGATACCGTTTGAATCTATAGTATTGCGACAACTTCAATGGTGCATATACCTAAACATAAATGTCATAGGAGGTGTCCATTTTATTTAGGGTTGGATTTTTCAATAAAAATAAAATAACTTGATATTAATTTCTTGATTTATTCCCAATGACACAAAATACACACAGATATAATTTGCAAAATACAACTGCTTGCCCGTACTATTAACAGTTATTATTCCCATCATTGAACGCAATAATGCTAATATCAATTATGATTAAAGTCCTTTTTACTACCCTAATTCTAGTTATAGTCACCTATTTTTCTCTTTTTACGACATATATGCGATCAGAATTTCTACGCCACATACATTTAGATTATTCCAAACGTCCGTCAATTATGCATTAAGTTTCACATTCTTATAGTCCAGTCGGTCAGTCCCAGACTCCGCTCTCCCGATGATGTCGCACACCTGGCACAAATGGCCACTCAAGACTGCCAACAGAGAGGCACGCCGCAGATTATGAAGCTGAGATGACCTCGCCCAGAAGATTCTTCACACCTTGAGTCGCGCCGAGGGAGATGATGACCAGAAAATTCCCGCGATGGTTCCAAACCCATTAATTGTTCCACAGACAGGAGTGATGTTAATACCGTTAGCGTTATCGCGGCCCGTGTAGTGGTACTGCCTCTCCTTTTCTGGGAACCAATGATGTCTTCCTGAGAAGAACTGCGGTACGCTTACCCGAGAGGAGACAAATTTACATCCATTCACTGTAACTTCAAAACTTCAGATTGCATCAGGTGAAACTATATAATATTTTTGATTAATCATTATAGTGTAAATACCAACTTCCATTAAAAAAAGAAAATTTCTTTTCCTTTCTCATTACCCGTAAATATCACTTTAGATATGCACTAAGTATCACATATGAATAGAAACATAACATTTCTCCATGTACAATAGACATATGACTGAAACAAAATACATTGTTCTTTACTGGCACTATGCCTCAAGTAATTTCACATCAAAGCATAGTGCTTGAACTGAATACATTTTCATAATAATTTTATAAATATGTTTTCATAGTTCATTGTGGTTTAATTCATAATCTGAGTGCGTTGCTTGCCATATCCTCAACAACTACACATATATTACCCAACATTTACCAGACAAAACAGAAGACATGCTAATTCTTCACACAAGTACTGTAGTGCAATGGTAGACCATGTAAACCTAAGAGTTTTAAGTGGCGCAGTAACTTTAAAATGACGGCCCTGTAAATATTTTTGGTTACTGAACGCTGCCATTCGAAACATTATACTAATTAAATTCGAAGTTCTTGCTCAAATCCGACCTTCGTAATGCAGTTGATTGCACACTAACTTATGGTACGAGGTTTTTTGAGTTGGAGTCCTGTGTTTGTCTCACTACTGTTGCGTATGTTTCTGGTTTAATCTCTAATGGTATTGCTTTCAACGAGACAAGTCCTACATACCAACTCAGCTTTTAAGAAATTATTTAAAAATGTTTTCCACCCATATTGATGAACGTAGGCTCATTAGTTATATCACTAACTTTATATTTGTGTTGACTATGAATCCAACTATAATATACTTGCACTTCTTAAACTGCAACACAGTAATATAATGATTTTCGCAAAGTGATATCACAATTTCAGATGTCTAGTNTACTTGCACTTCTTAAACTGCAACACAGTAATATAATGATTTTCGCAAAGTGATATCACAATTTCAGATGTCTAGTTAGAATACGGCATCTATATTTACTTTAATATACGTAATATTTACATTAATACACCAAACGATTACTTGATTATATCAAGAGTCTGTAAAAATATCTGGCCTACAAATGTGCAGTGTGTCAAACAATATAGACATGTTCTGAAAACGCGACCCTATTTTAGGATGTCTTATGCATGCTTTAAATGCATAATGAGTAGGGTCACCTGATTTTGTGAAAATAATTCCGTGCAACCCACACTTCAATATCATATGTGCGCAACGTCAGCGTTTCTTTGTCCATTAGACATTTGTCTTGATAAGAAAACAATTCTTACTAGACCAAGCTAACCACAATTAGGTTACTCTAGGAGTAAACATCAATAATTCTCTGGCAGNAGAAAACAATTCTTACTAGACCAAGCTAACCACAATTAGGTTACTCTAGGAGTAAACATCAATAATTCTCTGGCAGGCGCTAAAAACCAGCACCAGTTAAAATAATCCGGTTATAAAAGACAATCTTAGTTTAAGTGTTTTTAAAATACAGCAAATGAAGATTTTTTTTTGCGAAAATCTGGCGTTTCCACTAATTAGTGAATAGAGCCATTGGGCCGATTAAACATTTCTAAAGCAATATAATGTAATGTTAGTATTCCTTTTATGCTTTGTTACAGTTGGGTGTCTGTAAATATTTAAATTATAACATTTCACCACATTACATAAAGAATATTTCCATCCAAAGAGTTATTGGCAAATCTGAGTATCAACAATGTGGTATGAATTTAGACTAATAGGTTCCGATGAAGACTCACATTCGGGATTTAAAATCCACTTGGATATTATTTCAGGTTTTAAAATAGTCTTGAAAAAACTTACGTGTACTTGAATTATAAAAATTCATGAAATACTTTTCGTATTTCATTCTCTGTGAATGCTGTTTCGAGTATTGATTCAGTGGCTTAGCCAGAAATTTCTCAAGAGGGGTTACACTGACTGAAGGAAGGCAGTGAGGTTATACTGGAATAAGCGGTGCTGNTTAGCCAGAAATTTCTCAAGAGGGGTTACACTGACTGAAGGAAGGCAGTGAGGTTATACTGGAATAAGCGGTGCTGACGCATGTGTTAAGACCAGGGTGTCCACTGAAATTCCATTTTGGAATTCCCTGAATTTTCCCTGTTTTCCAGACAGAATCTTAGCGTTTTCCCTGGCATGTTTTCGGAACCGAAACCTCTAAATACCATATTTTTCCAGTGCTGGCAGAAAAAAATACTATTAGTGAAGTTTAATTAAATTATACTGCAATCCAGCAGTGCCAACATTTTATTCAGCTCATCGACATTTCTCGAGATACACGCTATTGACTTCACTGGAGTGCCCATTACAAACACGTAAATACATTATTTTGTACTATAGGCCCTATGACACTTGGCAAATATGTCTTATTGCTAGTTCACTAACATAAAAATTGAAATTTTTGAACGCGTATACTTATAATTACGTAATGCTACGTTCACGCAACTACAACTTTTGCAGAGTAGCAATTATTTACATTTTCCCTGACCCATTTGAAAATTCCCTGACGTTTCCCTGACTTTTCCCCGTCAAATGAAATTCCCTGACTTTTCTTTGTTTTTCCTGTGGGCAAACACCATGAATTATTAGAACAAACGTTACTTCATAATACAATAACATGCATCATGGTTTACAGCAATTATGATTTTATAGAAATGAAAGGCCTATTAATAATTAAACTCTAATAGTTGACATCTGTATAGTAAAAAAGGGGAGAGGTTACAACTCCATATCCCCCCTCTCTGACTCCGCCACTGGTATTGGTGTACAAGTATTTTCAGTGTCAAATATATGATGGTACATTTTCTGTTTGTCATAATTTGAAAGCAATCCTGCTTTGCAGGATTTGTGGTATATCGTACAAATACTGAANAGTACATTTTCTGTTTGTCATAATTTGAAAGCAATCCTGCTTTGCAGGATTTGTGGTATATCGTACAAATACTGAATCCCATTAGACATAAAATATAAGTAGAAACACGCTGTGTGCAAACTCTACCAGAACATTGTCGCTTCAATGAACTTTGGAAAAGCCGAATTACTGTTTCAAAAGAGCGGGAATATCGCTTCTCAGTACACCACTACGGTGTTTATGAGATGACAGCATTAGTTTCCTAAAATAACGGAAAATTTTAACACTAAGTAACAAATGCTAATAATAATAAGTAGCAAATAAAAAATAATATTTGCTCTACGTATCAGTGCTTCTGCTGTACGTTNTAACAAATGCTAATAATAATAAGTAGCAAATAAAAAATAATATTTGCTCTACGTATCAGTGCTTCTGCTGTACGTTCTTGCCAATACCTAGTCCTTTCGTAAACAAGTTACAGAAACCACATATAAGGTGCCATTTTGTAGAGAATGAACCTAATCTGAAACCAATATTAGCCTACAGTTTTTCAACTAAGTTGGTTTTGATGTTGTGATTTTTTTTAGTGACAGGGTGCTGCTCGTTTAATTTCTTTTTAACAGCCACATGTGAATACGTGAAGTATGTTATGTGAGTCAGCTGAGATGCATATTGCAAATAAAAATTAAATATTTCGCCTCGAAGCCTGTGAGAATACTTTAGCATAACTGGCCAAGTAAAATACGAATACATCTATCGTACTGAAAGAAAATGTAAATACGAGTATATCAAAGGCTGACCCCGCTAATGCCAGCAACCTATCGCCCGAGGTCCGAGGCTTGTACTAGCACTTTGTTTTCTCTATGGCGCGTGGCAGTGGACACTCGAAGGCGAGTTGGCAACGCTGTTCGAAGACATCACGAGCACAGTCCTTGTAGTTCCGTTGTATCGTGTAGAGCGCAGCAGTATACAGAGCTATCTTTACGGCAAACAATATTAAAACCGCTGCATAACGTTGTTGGCGTAGTGTTTAATTGCACAGCTAAGTGTTCGTTACCGGTCACACAAATAAAGAATTTGTCAGTTGTTACGTTTTCTAGAAAAATGGCAGAATGCCACAACGGGATCAATTTCCAAACATACGAAAATTAACGTAAGAAAAACACATTTGATTAATTTGGTATTTGGCAGATTGAAAGCTGCCACATGACTATCAAAATTATTTATGTGATTGTTACAACCTCCTACAAGTAAAAACGTTTGTGTCTTGGCAGAGTTTGTATCTCATCTGAGCCTATGACTTTTTTTTGTTAAAGAATAAACAGCAGTGTGGTTTATACAGGTTTCTGTTAAGAAACTAAAAAATATATAATTTTCTTTAATATTATAAAATTTTATTGTTTATAATTTTAAAAATAATTTTTATATGAAATACTTTGACATTACCTGTAATACCATAAACATAAATTCGCAGAACTAGAACTCGGCACATATCTAACACTCCCCCTAAATTATTCTTTCGTGCCATTCGTCCGTCTCGTGCAAACAAAGCCAGGTCTAGAAAATTACACCGAAGGTAAAACGCATTGTATTTGTGATCACTCAATTTAATAGAATCTTGGATAAGAACTACTTCTTACACTCATATTTTCTCTCTGTTTTATTCACATTAATTATAAATGAAATAATATAATTCGTAATTGAAATATAGATAAAGGTTTAATTTAACCAAAAAGAATATATATTTATGTTAACAGAAGTATACACCGCTTGTGAAACATGACATACTTAAGAAACAACCAAATACGTCATACATGGGATGTTTTTTCAAATCTTCGATTTAAAAAATATTTGAAGATACTGTGAATAGACTACAGAGTAAGTTACTTGTATCGCCGTTCGATGGCACCACGGCAATACGGGAGCAATAATAGAGTTACCTTGTGCTAAGTCAGGAATAGAGACCCTTAAAAATGCGGAGAACATTCCTTCCACCTTCGCTCCTTGCAAAGTATTTTTTTACAATATTTTTGTTATCACAGTCGTAACTCAAACGCACAGAAAATAAAAACGTACCGAATTAAGTCACCATTTTTATAAACGTCAAGGCACTGATCTACACATTTTTTGCTGGCAACATTGATGGATGTTCTTCAATAAATAGTCGCAATAAGCGTTTGTAGCTATGAGGTTCTTTTCCAAGGTTGGTTTAAGAAGGGCTAAGCTAACAGCGGACCTCCCAGTTCAAGCGATCGATGAACGCCAGCCACACATGGTGCTTGGCATCCAGATGAACATGAACGTGAAATAATAGTGTTAAATTCACGGCTTTTCAACTCACACACTTTCATACAAGTTGGCGAATATTTTCGTTAGAGCGAAAGCGTTTCTTTAACAACTTCAGCATTAATTTTCATATATGCACTACTAAAGGAGAATTATTAGATCACACACACAGTACGTGCGTATGTTTGCGCCGACCGTCTTCATCTAGGAACACTTTAAAATTAATATACCCTGAAAACTGCAATAAAGCCGTCCTTCATGCAGGAAAATATTTAACCCTCTTCCATTTCGTACTTTTAAAAAAGGATAATTATACATTCACTACAGTGTAGCGTGATATGCACTGAATACGCCAAGAAAAAAGTTTACGTTTGAAAACGTAAAAACATTTCAAAATTAAATACGTACAAAGATTGTTTTCAAAAAATTCAGAANTAAAAATTAAATACGTACAAAGATTGTTTTCAAAAAATTCAGAATATGTCTTACACCATCGTAATATTTTGTAGTATTTTTATATCTTTTGTAACGACTTTTCTTTGGCAATTTTTTGCCCTGTGTCAACTTACAAGTATAATGTGTAGATCAATATGTATACACACGCTCATTTAACAGCTGCTGTAGCAGTTTTTATGGCATTCTGTTCTAATGACCTGAAATATATTTTATGTAGTTTTAGAGACTAGATTTATATACATACAGAGTTAAATTATGGCTTGTTATTATTTCCGATTGTATGCATGTAGAATTTAAGGTCGCGGTCACACGGAACACAGAAATACTTCACTTCTAATATATTCAGTTCTGTAGATGTTTACATTGGCTCCGAAATTGTTCGAATCGCGTTCACATTTTGTTCAAGTAAACTGGTGGTGAAGTACATCAGTATAACTTTTCTCCTATTTTGCATTCCCAATGGGTACTATAGCCTTTTTTTTTTGCATGCATCTCCACACCTTTTGAAACAAACCTTTGAAAAAATCATCCCATATATTATGTGTTTGGTTNCTTTTTTTTGCATGCATCTCCACACCTTTTGAAACAAACCTTTGAAAAAATCATCCCATATATTATGTGTTTGGTTGTTTCTGTTGACACAAAAGTATTTATTTTTTTGTTAAACTGGACTTTTACTTGTTGTCTAACTATAAATTATAATATTTCGTCTATAATAAATATTAATAAAAACAGGGGACTCTAAGTGTGTTTGTTAATACCTAGAAAGAAATAGTTCTCATGCAAAATATTATTAAACTCAGTGCGCACGAATGCGGTGCGTTGTCCCTTTGGTGTAATTTTCTTTACTTAGATAAGCTTGTTTTGCACGAGGCGGAGGAATAGCCAGAAAGTAGTACTTAAGCAGAGCTTCAGAAATGTTGGAAGTAACATTAAATGGACTATATGAAGTAGCCTGTACAAAAGTTATTTTTAATGGGCCCGACTATCTGGCGTTCTAACTACGTTACGGAGTGTTTGAAATACACGTCTTTCCACGCGAAAAGAACACGTACCTCAGACAAGGTCCACTGGGTGCTTTCAAGACGTCACTAAAAACGCCATTTCAGAGTACTACAAAATAGCTTAAAAAAAAAAANGGGTCTTTACAATTACTGCATTTCGAAATATAAGCGTAGAATACATGCAAAAAGACTCTGTGACCGTACACTAGACTTTGTCACAGAATTTTCACTAATAAAAATTATATAGTCACCGCTTAAAGTCTTATAGATTTTCGCAGCAGGACAAGAACTCTGCACGCCAGTTCAGAGCCTTGCGCTTAGTGACGATGGCGCACTAGATGCTCGTAACAGTGTAGCCCTTATCGCTCCCGAGTTTATCGGCATCAAAAGCGGAAAATAACTCCATAGGTAGGCGGGCCCCATAAGACTACGGAAATGGACAGGGTGTTCTGCATTCGCTGAAGTTAATAAAATGCCGGGTCAAGTACCTATACAATTCGCACTATTGCAGTTTAAATAAGGTGAGTTACACTAAAATAGAAAATACCTAACTTTAGTAAGTGCTGAGAGTTATTATAAGTAATTGCGGGAACGTATTCTGATGCTAGGATTGCCTTTTGCATTCAGTCACAGAAGTGTAACCACGTAAACATGTTCACTTTGATAACTATTTGATTGAAAAGTGTATAAATATGAAAGCCGTAACTTATTCACTTTAACATGTTTAACATTTAGCGTAACGGCGTCTTAAGGGTGTAGGTCATCAAACACTCCGTTATTTTATATTTGTACAATTAGCCTTTCAACTTGTAGATATTATTTGAAGATACTGTTTTCTCGCATTAAAAAAATTGAGATTTTGTTTTGGTTTTTGGAAAAATGGTATTTTAAAATCAACATTTTAGTGTTTTTTGGAAGTGAAACGTACAAATAAAATAAGCGAAAACATTTACGTAATATTTAACAAGGGTGACTAAAAGATTATGTCATAGTTAATCTTATGCTGTGCTTAGCAAAATTAAAAAAAAATCTATAGACGGCAAATTAAAAATATGCAAAAAATTTCCTTACTTCCAGCAATTTTTAAATTTTTATATTATTTAAATGTGAATGATCTCATTTTGAAGTGTGAGGGAGTTTTTATTTTTTGTTCGTCCAAAAAGCATTAAAATTGTGATTTTTATATGCTGTTCATTACACAAAAAATGCTGTCTAAATTTTTATTGCGAGGAAATAATATCTGTAAGTTATGTCTACAAGTTGAATGGTAGGCCTATTTCGTACAAATATAAAATAATGAAATTTCTGGTGACCATCTCCGTTAACATTTAGAGTCTTACGAAAGGAATTATGTGTCTTACTATTGCAAAATTGAGAGCATATATTAATTCATATTGGTATATTTGCTAGAAAGAGAGAGAGAGAGCACATAACGGAAGAAAATGGAGTACGAACTATTAGTTGCCAAATATATTTTTATAATAGTACAAATAAATTAGAGTAAANCAGAAGTGTAACCACGTAAACATGTTCACTTTGATAACTATTTGATTGAAAAGTGTATAAATATGAAAGCCGTAACATATTCACTTTAACATGTTTAACATTTAGCGTAACGGCGTCTTAAGGGTGTAGGTCATCAAACACTCCGTTATTTTATATTTGTACAATTAGCCTTTCAACTTGTAGATATTATTTGAAGATACTGTTTTCTCGCATTAAAAAAATTGAGATTTTTTTTTTGGTTTTTGGAAAAATGGTATTTTAAAACAACATTTTAGTGTTTTTTGGAAGTGAAACGTACACATAAAATAAGCGAAAACATTTACGTAATATTTAACAAGGGTGACTAAAAGATTATGTCATAGTTAATCTTATGCTGTGGTTAGCAAAATTAAAAAAAAATCTATAGACGGCAAATTAAAAATATGCAAAAATTTCCTTACTTCAAGCAATATTTAAATTTTTATATTATTTAAATGTGAATGATCTCATTTTGAAGTGTGAGGGAGTTTTTATTTTTTGTACGTCCAAAAAGCATTAAAATTGTGATTTTCACATGCTATTCATTATACAAAAATATGCTGTCTAAATTTTTATTGCGAGGAAATAATATCTGTAAGTTATGTCTACAAGTTGGTAGGCCTATTTCGTACAAATATAAAATAATGAAATTTCTGGTGACCATCTCCGTTAACATTTAGAGTCTTACGAAAGGAATTATGTGTCTTACTATTGCAAAATTGAGAGCATATATTAATTCATATTGGTATATTTGCTAGAAAGAGAGAGAGAGAGCACCTAACGGAAGAAAATGGAGTACGAACTATTAGTTGCCAAATATATTTTTATAATAGTACAAATAAATTAGAGTAAATTTCACAAAATTTTGGTACGACATGTGTAAAACTAATGCGTTGTAGAATTCAAGTTTATTATAAACATTGAAATGCATAAACAATTTTGTATAATTTCTAAAATAATGTGTTGTAAATATACAATTTTTCCGTTGTAGAGTTGCCAAAGAACTGTTTGTAAAAAATGGAGACTTTTTACTGTGTAGAGTTTGTTTGTAATAAAATCTACGCTCAGTGGGAAGTGTCCAGTAGGCTGGAGAAGGAAGCACTGGAGAGCCGAGGAGAACTGGAAGCATAGCCCTAGGACTGGGCCTGCCCACCGCCGGCGTGAGAAAAATCGTTAGTCGATACGAGAATCATCCCGCTGCGGTAGCCATTACTTTATTCTCTTCCATTATCTGGTCGTTCGAATTTGTTTCCTCGGACCTGCAGTGTTTTTTTATCTCACCCCCAGGCGTTCGCCAGGCGATGCGATATCGACCACGGTAATGGCTGGCTCGCAAGGATCAATGTTGATTGCTGTATTTTGGTAGTTGCGTCGTTATTCATGTCCACTGAAACATTTTTGACTTTAAGATTGTTGAGGCATTAGACACAGTGAATTTGTAACAGACTGTAGCGAACCCCATTAAAACCCTTTAGGTATCTTCAGAAAACTGAAAATACTAAAAATTCGAACACAGATANCTTCAGAAAACTGAAAATACTAAAAATTCGAACACAGATATTTTAAAATTATCCTGGAAATATAGAGAAAATATTGCAAGGTGGTAGCTCAAAGTCTTAATTCGTTAATTAAATCAGTCTGTCTTTATATACAGTAGATATTCTGCTCAGTTCTACGACTTTCGTTTCCCGTGAAAACACAGAATTACTTACACACTAACACATTGATCACTGCATTTCCGTCAAATTTTGCAATGCATAAAGTGCTCTATCTGCGATTTTGTCAGTCGGTTAGGAAAATTTGGAGACAGTCTTGGGTGCAGTCAGTCGTTGGCCAGTATGGTTGGTCGATATGGTTGGCTGGTTGTTGGTTGGTTGTTCTGGTCGGCTAGTATGGTTATTTGGTACGGTATGAGTCAATCACGAGCAATTGTGAGGAGATGTTGGGGCCGACGAAAAAGCAAATTAAATTTAGCGATGGGTTGGAGGGGTCGAGCTATAGTGAGTAAATGGAGTTGAAGAACCTAGCCGGGGTGAGAGGGAGGGGATGGGTGTCAGTGGGTAGGGGAGACGGACTGAGAGTCGAAAAGGAGGGGGATGGGAAGTAGTGTTGTGGGTTGGCGACGAGGGTGGATGGTGAGGAGGTCGAGATAAGGTGAGTGAATGGTGAGGGACTGGAGAGTCAGGTGGTGGATTGGTGGCATGGGTGGATTGTGAGGGTTGAAGGGTTATGGCGAGTAAGTGATGAAGTCAGTAGAGAGTCGAGTGGTGCTATGATGGTGTAGGTGGAGGGGTGTGGGTGTTACGAAAATTCAATAATTCTCTTAGGGGCAGGNAGTCGAGTGGTGCTATGATGGTGTAGGTGGAGGGGTGTGGGTGTTACGAAAATTCAATAATTCTCTTAGGGGCAGGCATCAGATTGATTGACTATATTGTCAACGATTAATTGGCACAGGGGACGAGGGGGGCTGATTAAATCAGCCGCCTGCTGATCGCCGTACCAGGAAGTGTCTCTGATCCGCCATATTTACGAGAATCAAGCCCTCAGTTTTACTCACATCCAACATTGTGGCTGGTTTCATATATGTAATTTTTTTCCTCGAATTTTTATGAAAATGTTTTAATTTTATGAGTTAAAGGTTAATATAGTCAAGGTCAAGGCCACCTACTTACAACATGGCGGTCAGAGTCAGTAATATAATTTTTCCTCGATTTTTATGATTTTTTTGCGATTTTTTTTGTAGTTAAAGGTTACTAGATTCAATGTGGTCATCCACATCCAACATGGTGGTAGGGTTCAGTAATGTAATTTGTTCCTCAATTTTTACAATTCCTTTCGATTTCTATCAATATTTGTTTATTTTTTACTTTTATTTTATTTTTTTAGTTTAAGGTTCCTTAGGTCAAGGTCGCTCACTCACAGCTTGGTGGTCGGAATCAGTAACGTAATTATTTAGTTAATTTTAAGAATTATTTTCGAATTTTTGGTATATTTTCCTAGGTTTTTTGAGTTTAAGGTCGCTGACATCAAAGTCACACACTTCCACAGTTGTGGTAAGCATTAGTAATGCAATTTGTTTCTAGAAAACACGCTCAAAAATGTTAGTACACGTCAAGAAAAATTTAATTTTAATGTTGAGGTTACCGACTGGGGTCAAGGTCAAGGTCGCCCTGATGCGAAATTGCAGTTAGAATCAGTAATATAATTTTTGCCTTGACTTTAGAATTTCTTTTGATTTGTTGCGATTTTTCTCAGTTTTTCGTGTTTAAGGCCATTGAGGTCAACGTCGTCACCCTTACAGAACATGGCAAGCAGAGTCATTAATGTAATTTTTCCTAAATGTTTACAAGTTTTTCGATAATTTGCGGTTTTTATCTATTTAGAGAGGTAAAGTCACTGGGGTCAAGGTCACCAACATCCAAAATAACTGCCGGGGTCAGTAATGTAAACAAAATTGACAGCTGACCGCCAGATCCCTGGACCTGGCTCGGGGCCTTTAGTCCACCATGCTGCTCTTAAGATATTTTGGCTTTCGCATCGAGGAGCCTCGAATCCACTTTTGCTGCTCTGAGGACATTTTGGCTTTGGCATTGAGGAGCCTCGAATCCACTTTTCCTGCTCTGAGGACATTTTGGCTTTCGCATCGAGGTGCCTCAAATCCACTTTTGCTGCTCTGGGGACATTTTGGCTTTCGCATCAAGGAGCCTCGAATCCACTTTTGCTGATTTAAAGACTAATCGGAACATTTTACCATTTTTTTGGAATATTTTTTGACGAAAAAGGTGATTCTGAATGTACAGCCAACAATTTATGAAGTGATTTTTATGGTCAAATAGGTTATTTTCTCGATAACATGGCTACTCCGGTTGTGACGTCAACCGAGTTGACGGACGGCTTCGAGTTCAGATACCCTGATACCCTGTGTCAGAAAGATGGCAATTTTACTACTGACAGCGTGTTATCTATTTTGTGTGCCTTTCGTATTCTCCTTTTGTTGAATGCATATAATTTTCATTTAATTTTCATGCATACATCAGTTTGTTGTGGAATAAAACATTTAATTTTTTTTATTGTAAAGTACATTTACAAATTTTTTATTAAATATCATACTTATCACTTGAGAAACATAAACGATGTTTCTATGTCCTAGCACAACCAGATGCATATATTGATGAATGCTTTGCATTATTCGAATAAAAGAAATGACATTAATTTGGGAATTGATTTTCATCTGTTAATAACAAATTCATAAGCTTTAGTAAAAGTAAATAATTTACTTTTTGTGGGGCAGTTTTGAGTACTATGCACATCTGTCCCGCTAACACAAATAAGTAGTAACATATGTGTAAACTCGGTACAGAAATTCAGAAGAGTGTAAATTAAGTGTTTTAATTTCGTACTGATACACGTACATAGTTTGATACGATCTTACTTGTTTGCCTAGAAACACCACCAGAGCGTGAAACACTGGCGTTCCGCTGATTTCACGACGCGAATGTTCGCCGACTTCCCGCTCACATACACTCTGCTGCTCGCCTGTCTACCAAGTTGATCTCTCGCTCGTAGAAGAAATATAAGTCACATAGCTCAATGCCTGCTTTCCAAATCTCAATACTGAAGTAATTTCTATATCAATAGCATTATCCAAATAACGTACGAATACCTATCAAAATGTGCTTTGCTGGGACAACTTCAAATAATTGTTAGATTTTTAAAATAAACGCAGATTACATATAGTTTTAAAAGAATAAATAGTTAAAATATGCTTTTCTGTAATGTAGTTGTCAAATAAAACTAAATTTAAAAACAATTAAATACAATTTATGTAGTGTAGCCTACAACTATATATATATCTGTGTGTGTGTGTGTGTGTGTGTGTGACGTTCTGAGGGAAAATTAATTTCGCTTGTAGACTTTAGAGTGGTAGGCTGTTGACCCACACCTGAGAACGATCGTCGATACGTACTGAAATACCTAAGCCACAAAACAAAGGTTTTCATTAAAAAATTAACTCATTTGAATAAAAATTGCGAGTACAGAAGAAGGCGCCGTAAAGAAGTTAAACTTACCTTAGGCAACGGAGACGATAGTAAAAATAATATGTAATAACATAAAGAAAAATTTGTACCGTCTATAAGGGCAAAGTTGTACAGCTAAAATATATGTTTAGTACATACTTTCACCATCCCCATCATTGATACATGTTACGATACAGTCCAGCATGAAATAATATAGAAATCTAATGTTATCGTGTGGAAGTTGGTCTCATAGTTTTTGCAACTGTCGCTGAAAATGCTGCAGACCCGTTGATGGCTGAAGTTGATGTTCCAACTTAAAAGTTTTATACAGTACGCATCAACTGTTTAGGGCAATGGAAGATGTATATGAAAACTCAAAATTTTAATAGTATAGAGAATAAATCAATTCCAGAAATAAGAAAACACTGTGGACTCATTTGATACTTCTTAAAGACACTCTTACTGAGAACTAAGTGGCAAGCGAACACTTGTTGATGTTTTTAAATAGACTGCTTTCACATATGTATTATGTACCTTACTTAAACACTTTTTTATTGTGTTTGATACACATGACTTATAAATGCCAAACTCGGCTGTAATTTCCGTTGTATTTTGCTACTCGTACTCATTACAACGATTCGCTACTCTGTGTTCGGTAATACACATTTTCCCCATGTCATACACAAACACGGCACGAAACCACCACTGCAATTGTATGTCTCGACATGGATAGCAATAACCAGTGAATTTATAACTTCCCGGTAACAAACATTTAATGTTATCTCTTGAGTGGAAAGAGAACTAAATAATGTTGGAAATCCCATTTTGCTAGTTCATTCGGTAAGAAACGCATATAGTTTTCAATTATGGTAAATTTATATATAATTTTCCCTTCAATATAAATTAAGTTTAAAAAAATATAAAAAACTTGTNGTTTTCAATTATGGTAAATTTATATATAATTTTCCCTTCAATATAAATTAAGTTTAAAAAAATATAAAAAACTTGTCTGCAAATTTATTATGGCTTTAGTTTGGTTTTTCTTTCAGGGGTATTTAATTACAAAGGTAATTTAAAAAATATATTCCAATAAAATATTCGTTAAATAATTGTGCCTACACAATCTTTTACACAAAAATGGTTGTGTATGATAATTATAAATTTATGCAATCCTTTNATTAAATAATTGTGCCTACACAATCTTTTACACAAAAATGGTTGTGTATGATAATTATAAATTTATGCAATCCTTTTGATAATTATAACTTGCATATTATTTGTGTGGTTTCAATAATTTAGTAATGTTAAGATGTGTTTCAACAGTAACAATGTTAAAAAAATTTATAACATAAATTGCACTAAAAGTTTAACACCAGGAATGTATTTTTTTAAAACAAATTTACTAATGGCCTTAAACTTTTGACGGGTACTGTATCCAAGCAAGGGTGTCGACAGTACATACATAGTCTAGAGAAACCCGTGCTGTACTGTTAAAGATACAAATACAATTTATTTGAAGAATATTTATTTAAACTGAACAATATTTTGTTCACCCAGCTAATCTGCTCTAGCTCCAAACATCTGCATTCGTTACTTCAAACAAAATATTACACCATTAAAAATGATTTGTTCAGCCTAAAATTAATTTCGTCATTGCGACATCATCTACATGCACTTCACTTTGGCCGCCACAAACATTAAAAATATTATGATACCTTCAAATTTATATTTCGTTTGGATTGAAGAAGAATTTGGTAAGTTGGAACAATCGGATATGTCTTAGTATTACAGAATTTGTGGCTGCAACAACATCAGCAGGGTCTAGTACCAACATTTTAATTTGCTTAGTTGCAGGTTACTCGCGTCATTTGAATGCTTTCGTTTGAATTTACAGTTCGAGTGTTTGTTTATCGTTAAGGTTACTATTAGGGAAATAAGAATGTTGGGTAATCTATTTATTGATGCTTAATAATTGCATATATAGTCAAAATAAAACAATGTCAATAGGTACAAAAAAGTAAAGGTACAGAACTTGAAAACTTTTGACAAAAATGCCATATATAAAATATTATACGACAAGCCAAGTAGGTCGCTAAGGAATAGTGTTCAGTTTTGAAGCTCGGTTACTATTTTTATAACAGAAATTCGAATATAATACAACCATACAAATCTTAAGCTACGCCAGGAAAACCTTACACCACGCGGGGCAATCAAATAAGAACAAATAAACTTGATTTAAGCAGAAAAATGTGTAATTTCCCCTATACAAACAATTAATTTGGTTGCGCCAAACAAAATTAGTTTTATTCTACAAAACCTTTATCTCAACGTTTATGTGGGCGGACAATAACCTGTTGAAAAAATTGGCCACTTCAGTCATGCAGTGAAGGGAAGCACATGAGGTTGCATAATATCCTGGGTATTCTGCTGTGCCATCGAAAATCCTCTGATCACTACTAGAGAAGACTGAGTTCCAAAGTGGGTCGCTCCCAGCAGTATGGCGCCAGCAGTTCCGGCCGAGTGTCGCTCAACAACGAAGTTTGGATTTGTGCGCTGTCGCTTTATACTCGAGTACTGATGTCATCCGAGTCCAGAAAAAAAANCTCAACAACGAAGTTTGGATTTGTGCGCTGTCGCTTTATACTCGAGTACTGATGTCATCCGAGTCCAGAAAAAAAAACCTTAAGTTTGGTAGCTAAACACGGTGCATCGCTTTCCTTCAGACGTCTACGTCACACTACAGCCATNGAAAAAAAACCTTAAGTTTGGTAGCTAAACACGGTGCATCGCTTTCCTTCAGACGTCTACGTCACACTACAGCCATAAATCTGCAAACCAAATCGCCGCTGTTGAAGTGTCACTAGAAAACGTCAACCGGGACATCGAGATTACGAGTCTCCTTCTGTAAGTCGCCTCACAATAGTGTGAGTGGAGACAGTGGTCTCCAATGAGGTGGCTGCATGTTTCGGGTTGGTGAAAACGGACATTTTGTTGACTATCCTTCCTATTGCTGGTCATTCTGGGTCGCCGGAGCCTTCCCGGCACTTGTATGCTCCGACTGTTCGTGACACCGCCGCGCCGTTCAGTTGCAATGCTCCATACTGAGGGAAATTCGACAGAACTAATTTACCTACCCCCTGCAGTTCAGCGATTTGAGGGGGCCGCGGTAGCAAAGCGGCGAGAGCGCTCGCCTCCCACCAAGGCGAACCTGGTTCGATTCCCGGCGTGATCGCTCCCGGATTTTCGCACGTGGGAATCGTGCCGTAGGGTGCCCCACTGGTCGGAGGGTTTTCTCCGGGATCTCCCGTTTCCCCAGCCCTCACATACTCACCTCGTTTCACCCTCATCGGCTCTCAAGACCTCGCAAAAATTTTTCCGTACTTCACTCCTCTCTAACGATTCGCTCTTTCTCGAATTTTGTAAGTTTGTCATATCTATGTCGAATGCATTTCCGAGGAATTATTGCTACTCGTTGCTCCACACTCACACAGATTCGTCCAACTATTTATTCACCAGGGTCGTAGTGATGAAGTGCCATAAAGCGGCAGTTTTATGCAGCCAATCACAGCCAAACTTCAATCGCAATATTACTTGTAAAGATGCTGTATGCGAAATTTCCCTTATTGTGGATAATTTGTTCTGCATGCGGCTTTTTTTCTATAGCAATGGGCGTACTTTCCAAATGATTTGACATCTTCTACGCCGTTAAATACAGAAGAATTGTAGCATTACTCGTCTTTCTTTCCTGACGAGACCGAACATGTTTGATCATACGGTGTGACGTCCCACTCACGTAAGGGAGGTTGAGATCGATCAAGGTCGGTCCCACTGGGGGTTCTCTTCACCCTCTAATTTATTCCAGGTGATTTATCATCCGTATCCAAGGTATAAAGGGGCGAAATTATTGTATGTATACCTTCCAGTGCCTCATACATCAAAGTAATATCCTGAATAGCCTCCGAATAAAAGTGAAAAGTAATAACTATTATCCGTCCACATTGGTGAGTTTTAATCATTTAATACACGGCCATGGATCATCAGTGGTACCACAACTAGTCCACAGGCATCCCATTAACGAAATCTGGGTTTGATTCCCGGTTTTCGCATATGGAAAACGTGGTGGACGTTAGAGTTGGCCAGCGGGATTTTTCGGGGTATTTACCTTTCCCGCTCTTGCATTAAAGTTTTATATTTTAACCGTGCGACAAATCTCAAAATGAAAAGTATATCGCCAGCTTCTTTATGACTTTTGTCAGAGCAATTATGCCAATCGTATGGAATTTTTCAAGTTAATAACTACTACTGACTGATTGATGTATTTGTTTCAGTTCATCAATGTAGCAAAAATTACCAGTGATGATGTTGTCAACAAGCACATCTCTGAAAAAAATTGATGGATGCGAAGCGATGCGCTAATATGTAAACAAATTATTAGCACGGTTTTTCAAACACGACTGTCTTGAAATTTGAGGCCGTTGTTTTACGACATAATTTAAGTAATCTTGAAGAATATTTCAGAAATGGGCTTGTATATGCATCTAACAAGATCAGAGATTATCCTTATTTTGCAAGGTCAGTGAAGCAGTCTCTCAGTGAAACATCCTGAGACAAGTATCTACTACGGCGGTTCTACTGCATGGTCAGCGATGACAGCCTAACCTACTCCTTTAAAACTTAGCTTTCTGGGTTGTGTAACTATCGGACCCCACGATTACAAAGTCGGGGTGAGAGAGGCATTACTCATTCTCATTAAAATTAACACGGCTGTAGTTAAGAAAAGTTTGAACCACATTGAAGTAGCAACACAACTGCGTACACAAGGGGAAAATTTTTCTATAAGGTTTTCGGTAGCATTTAGACCTTTGTCGAACTGACCATCTGACATCTCCACGAGAAATCACCCGTTTATTTACTATAATCTGCTACGTTTGTGGTTTCTGTCGCTTCATTTGCGTCAATTTGCGAAAAAAAAGTTGAGATTCAGAATCACAGTTTTGTTTGCACCACAGCCAATTATAATTATTTAAGTAACTAAGCCATTTTTTACTGCTTCATCACCCCTCCCCTCACACCTCTTCCTACGTCTATTATAGCTTCCTGAGCATCACGATACCCGCAAACAGTTTCCACTTCATCGTTCGATAATCCATTATCCAGAAACCGAGAGATTTCTCTTTCATTCCGTCTGTGTTACGGGCAATAGGCCCTACACGTCTGCTTTAGCTACACATTCAAGGGTGATTACACCCTTCCAGAATAGACTTACGGTATAGGTAGTGTGTGTGTATATATGTATATATACATATTCGACCTGTATATTTTATGAGGACTCACTTGCCGAAGATTATCGATAAAGTTCATATCCACCCTGTGTGTATGTGGGTATATAATATATATATACTACATATATGTATATACACTAAAACACCTCTTGAATGGGCACTGAACAATCACATTGGACGAATGATCAACGCAGACTTGAGAGCGGAGGGTCCTCCAGGCAGCGAAGCTGGCGTCCATTAGCACTTGAGCGAAGCGTCGCGTTAGCCTACGCCCCACGCGGGAGCCCTTCGGCGGAGACAATGCGCATTAATTACCTTCCCGGGAAGGGTTGGGCAGGACGGTGGGTGGCCCGGGGAACAGGGCAACGATTCACCCCCACCCCACACCCCTCTCGGCGGCGGGAATCTGTCAACGTCCTCGTGGGGCGACAATAACAAACCATTCTTCGCCCACCTGGCGACTGCTGGTCCGCGAGGGGGTTCCTGAAGGATGAAAGAGGGGCCGGGAGGTGGGAGAACATGTCTGGCCGGCCAGGTGGTGGGTTGGTGGGGGGTCGAGTGATGGTGGCTGTGGATGGGGGAGGGGGCGGGTTGTTTTTTGAGGGCAATTAATGGGCCATCACCTCCCCCCCCC
>NQII01000389.1:861605-890383 GCA_002778355.1 Clitarchus hookeri | reverse complement strand
GTATCGGTCAATATGTCAATAAAGCCAACTTAAAAAAAAAAAACGGTTAGTCTGCTTGCCTCCCACCTCGGCGAACCGGATTCAATCCCCGGCCGGTTAACTCCGGATTTTCGCAAGTTGGAATCGTGCCGGACGATGACGTCGGTGGGTTTTCTCAGGGATCTCTAATTTCCCCCCGCCCTTTCATTCCGGCGCTACTCCCCACTCAACTCACTTCACCCTCATCGGTTCTCAAGACCTCGATGTTAAGAGCCGCTCAAATATCTTCACTCACTCACGTACGTAAAAGGTTAACATTCTGTATAGTTGTGAAATTAAGTTGTTAAATAAACATTACTCGCTCATTTTAAACAATTTTCGTACTAATTAAGATGTATTTTTAACCAAAATATTTCTTGATGTTTTACTTATAAGTTAAATTGTGTTATAATCAGCTTGCTAGCATGTAATGTTGCAAAAGTATTAGGTGTTTCACAGCGTTCTAATTTAATTTTTTGTAATTTGTAATAGTCTTGCAAATATATTTCTTTTCAATTTAATTTATTTAACGAATGGTATCTAGAGCATCCCATTTCGAGTGGAGTTTTATTTTCTAACTTTCTAGGGATAGAGTTTATTCCGAGTTTTATAATTTGGTATTTTATGACATGACAGGAGCACCGGGCCGCGAGTATACTGTTTTTGAGCAGCCTAAAAATTTCTTCCCAGAGTTATTCAATGTTACCATACATGAAGGTATCACTACCGTGCCTTTATAAATGGGACGCATAGTAGAGCAAAAATATCCTTGCGCATCTCCAGTCGCTACATTTCCAGGAAAGAATGTTATATTATAAGAATTTTTTCTCTTTACCAGTATACACACATGTTTTATGTATTCAGTGTTCTGGATTGTGTAAGCGCCGAATCGCGGATTTTACAGATGTTGGAAATTTTATTATTAANTTTTATGTATTCAGTGTTCTGGATTGTGTAAGCGCCGAATCGCGGATTTTACAGATGTTGGAAATTTTATTATTAACACATTGTCTGCCATCTTAAATTTCGAGGTAATAAACTTATTTCTGTAATGAAACTCCTCCTTTAATTAAAGTACTTAAATAAAACGCAGACTATCTGCGTTTTTTCCTCCCTTTCTGTAGCCTCAAAGTGCGGAACGAAAAAAAAAACAAACTTCGAAAAGATACAAACATTTCTCTCCCGGTCCTCGTGAAGTCGGGCAGAGCTCGGGATATGCAGGAACGCGTTCGGGAAGTTTGTTTTAGGGAGAAGCGGCTCCTTAATTACGAGACGTGTTCGCGGGGTGAGCTGTGAGGCAATTTCGTCGGCGTGAGTGTAGGGAAGGGGCTAGGGGTAGCTAATTGCCACTGCGAAAGCGGGGTGGTGGTGGCAGAGGTGCTTGAGCGCTTCTTGCCCGACGTCGCCAGGGGCCATGCAATACGCTACCGAGATTTACACTGATAGCTATCGCACCTCCACCAGAACCCCCTTTTCCTTTCTACTAACCAACCGTCAACCCTTTCCGGACCGGTCCGAAGCCGTTCCTTCCCTCACACCACAGGCTGTAAATGAAAAGTTACAAGGGAAACATGATGACGCTATAAGTCTGCCCGGGTGAGGNCTTCCCTCACACCACAGGCTGTAAATGAAAAGTTACAAGGGAAACATGATGACGCTATAAGTCTGCCCGGGTGAGGTGAAGTGCGAGAAGGGATGTGGGAGGGTGGAAAAAAAAGAGAGGGTAGGAGCCACGGTGAAAAACCGTAAACACTACCCCTAGGAGGAAGGATACGGACGGTTGGGGTTTGAAGCGGGGAAATAAAAGCCGTCCCCGGACGGGAATTAGTCGGAATTAACATGGTCGGGCTCTCGTTAATCGGACGTACGGGGCCGGCAGCTGGCCATACCCGAACCAAGGTCATTGTTTGGAACCTCTGGGGCGCAGCCCGGGGTGATATAGTTGGTGCCGGCGTAGCAGGCGAATTAGCAGCTTACTAAGCGTTGACGCACCTTGAGCGAGGGAGGTTATGCAGCCCGCAACACGTCTGGTGCTCTACGAGGGACCGGTTGNCTAAATTGTTTACGGTCGCGGCCTGGCGTGGATGAGCCCCAGGCGTGGACATTGTCGCGTCTAGACTGCTGGCGATGGCCTGCTGCGTTTCGCAAGGGGACCCGTACAGGTGAAATAGGATAGAGTGCACGTGCAAGCAGCGGAGTAGCTACACCCCGTGTTGCAACCATGGAGGTAGGAATAACAGGGATATGTCATGCTGTGACGTCATTGAAGCAGCATTTTCGTCCATCGCCATGGTGTGACACCCAAAATATTGAAAATGTCGAGGCAGGATTTTGTATTTAGTGCATGTGAAATGTGGAAGTTTTTCAACAAATAATAACTTATCAATCTAAAATTTCAGACNAGGATTTTGTATTTAGTGCATGTGAAATGTGGAAGTTTTTCAACAAATAATAACTTATCAATCTAAAATTTCAGACAAAATATCAACATGCTCTGATAACAATAGTTTCATTTCAATTTTGACAGGTTAGGTTTACAATGTTTTGGGTGTCGCAACATGGCGGGCAGGCTTAATAATTTATCATGCACATCCAAAGACANAGGTTAGGTTTACAATGTTTTGGGTGTCGCAACATGGCGGGCAGGCTTAATAATTTATCATGCACATCCAAAGACAAGGCCGCCCCTTGGTTGCAACATTGACTGATTTTCTGCCAACACCACAATCAAAAACAATGGGGATAACATTTGACGTTATGACACTGTTTATGTAAGTAAGTGCTTTGAGATGTTTTTGCACTTTCTCTAACACAGTTGTAATTCAAATAAAATATAAAATTGTAAGTCAAAGTATTTTATTCAAATAAAGGAAAGGGACATTTAGTATTTAATT
This sequence comes from Clitarchus hookeri, assembly GCA_002778355.1. NCBI lineage: Eukaryota > Metazoa > Arthropoda > Insecta > Phasmatodea > Phasmatidae > Clitarchus > Clitarchus hookeri. The sequence goes on along the minus strand of NQII01000389.1, from coordinate 887,471 downwards.
TTAAACAAACACACTCATCACTGAGGAACATTTAACTTTGACAGTTGTATTGACCACGTTTGATTCAATTTTCATGACATACGCAAAATACTAAAATCTGTCTACCTCGTCGTTAGTTTATGGAGGGACCAGCCTAACACACTGGTGAAAATCAAACGTAGCAGGTTAGGAGCGAGGCATACTCAGTAGCTTATACATCTGTCAAAAGTTTTGGTATTTGTGAATATCATAAGCACAGCCGTAAACTGCAATAACGCTTTTTTTAAACCCTGTTTTAGAGTGAATTCAAATAAAAGTCGACATTGTTCTGGTTGGCACATACACGCAAATAATACAATCATAAAAAACTCTCGCTGTAAACTGTGATAGAACAATGACACGAGCCAACCCGTGGAACATATTTTAATCATGTAAGTGTTCTAAACTTAATATTTTATGCATTATTTCCCTTTATATGCTTCCATGAAACTGATAAATTATTATTTTTTATTTATTTAATTATTGCTTTGATATGTAATGCAAGAAGTATCACTAAATAAAAAGTCAAATATTTTTTTAAGAATCCGCAATGCTTGAAAAAATATAATTAATTATTTTATTTTCAATATTCTCAAAACAGTTTATAATAACTTTTGTTCGTGTAAATAGGTATATCACAGCCTTCGTGCAGCAGTAACTGGCAGTGCTGCAGCATAGCTTTGCCCGCTGAACGCACACATATTGTAATGAAGCACCGACCAGGCTTGCAGATCCCCACATTTGCAAAGCCGTGATATGTAATATATTAACGGATTTATCCGATTTATTATATTGAATATCAATTATAAGACCTCATCATAAATGTTTATTTAACTCAAAGCAGTTACATTCACGCAATGTAAACTACAATAGTAAAGGTTATTTAAACTGCAGTAATTACTTTTCTGAGTTGTTCTGAGCGATTATCTTTCTGTGGAAAAATTTCCTAAATTACTCTAACTTTGCAAGAAGCATTGTTTTATACACGCACTCGTTGCAGAGCTTTGTTTGTAATTTATGTTGAAGGAAATCGTAATAATTTATTATGTAAGTTCAACTATATATTTCTAAAACTGTTTATAATTATATATGTTTCGCGTTCTTGGTGCCAACCTCAACAGCGGAGATCAGTACAGCATCAGTTTTTTCTTTTGTGCGATCAAATGGATTGGTATGTGGGACATACACTTCTACNCAGCGGAGATCAGTACAGCATCAGTTTTTTCTTTTGTGCGATCAAATGGATTGGTATGTGGGACATACACTTCTACGGAGTTTTCTCGTATGTTGCTTAACATACTCTTTTTTTATATTTCTATGACATATTGTAGATTTACCACATTTGTTTTCTAAAAGAAAAAATGGTCTCCAGTTCTCTATAATGTAACTTTTAATACAAGCGGATCATACGTAATATTAAAAATATATGTTTTGCAGATTTTACAAGAAAACTGTTTGCAGTTCTACAAAATATGTTCTTCGGTTTTTATTGAAAAAGAACCAAAAAAGATTACGGTGAGATTAGTCATATATTGTATTTGAGTGGCTCAACATGACATGAACCTTCTTCGCCCACAACATGTGTAGTAACTAAAAAATTAATTATTACATTTCTGTTCAGTACTTCATATAACTTCGATAGTTAGTTGCCATAAACCTTTCCTATTATAAATCATGTATAAATATAACCTTAGTAGACCTACTTTCCTAGTCGAAATATGTTAATATAACGGAATGTAGTGATGTCTTGGGAACACATGACCACTGTTGCAGAGTTTGAAAGACCGCAGTTGAGCACTACAATCATTGTAGGCTGTTCATGGTTAAGTGAGCACTTTAGAGGGCGTAGTTACGTTTGCCTTTCAATCATTTTTTAAACTTTACTAACACCCTTTTTAAGATTAATTATGCTATTTAAGTAATAAACACAGTGTGTATATTCCACCGCACGCGGGAGTTGACGTCTAAGGCTAAAATAAAATATATTTATTGACTGTTATTCAAAATGCGACGGCTTTCAAAAGTGCTCATTTTACCGTGAATAGCCTATTTCCTTACGTCACAATGGAACACGTCCTCTACTTGGTGACGTGATGTTTTGGGAGACATCTCTTATGATCTTCGTTTGCTGCTAGTAAAGGTAAACGGTATGCTGGAGACATCCTGTGGCAGAGTAGGAGCCATTTTACAATATAGCGTTCTGGTTTTCCAGCCGTGTTTATGTTATGTTTCAAAATTTTTGTGAACTTTCCGGTTACCTGATTTGTTGCCCATAGAACACTTGTGGGACAAGACGTGCCGCCCTAGTTTCTTTCATGTTAGGTCTTCGTGATCTGGAGCAAAATTTTCAAAAGTTATGGTCAAATATGTTACTGGTTAATATACAGTGTTCGACTAAAGTTATGCTCTGTCATATCGAAGTTAGTATCGGTGTTCGATGCGGTTCAAAGTGCTTTCTTGTGTTGCACGTAGGCGGAAAATTGTCCAAACACAATAATATTTTTATCATTTCTTTCGTTTGTCTGTACCAGCACTGTAATTAAATTTAGTATCATTGAAAATATTCCATCTTGTGTATAAATTTGTAGAGTAATGGTGTTGCCTGTCAAGAAACTCTGGGCGTATTTAGAGTTAACAAAAANCAGCGGAGATCAGTACAGCATCAGTTTTTTCTTTTGTGCGATCAAATGGATTGGTATGTGGGACATACACTTCTACAGAGTTTTCTCGTATGTTGCTTAACATACTCTTTTTTTTATATTTCTATGACATATTGTAGATTTACCACATTTGTTTTCTAAAAGAAAAAATGGTCTCCAGTTCTCTATAATGTAACTTTTAATACAAGCCGATCATACGTAATATTAAAAATATATGTTTTGCAGATTTTACAAGAAAACTGTTTGCAGTTCTACAAAATATGTTCTTCGGTTTTTATTGAAAAAGAACCAAAAAAGATTACGGTGAGATTAGTCATATATTGTATTTGAGTGGCTCAACATGACATGAACCTTCTTCGCCCACAACATGTGTAGTAACTAAAAAATTAATTATTACATTTCTGTTCAGTACTTCATATAACTTCGATAGTTAGTTGCCATAAACCTTTCCTATTATAAATCATGTATAAATATAACCTTAGTAGACCTACTTTCCTAGTCGAAATATGTTAATATAACGGAATGTAGTGATGTCTTGGGAACACATGACCACTGTTGCAGAGTTTGAAAGACCGCAGTTGAGCACTACAATCATTGTAGGCTGTTCATGGTTAAGTGAGCACTTTAGAGGCCGTAGTTACGTTTGCCTTTCAATCATTTTTTAAACTTTACTAACACCCTTTTTAAGATTAATTATGCTATTTAAGTAATAAACACAGTGTGTATATTCCACCGCACGCGGGCGTTGACGTCTAAGGCTAAAATAAAATATATTTATTGACTGTTATTCAAAATGCGACGGCTTTCAAAAGTGCTCATTTTACCGTGAATAGCCTATTTCCTTACGTCACAATGGAAGACGTCCTCTACTTGGTGACGTGATGTTTTGGGAGACATCTCTTATGATCTTCGTTTGCTGCTAGTAAAGGTAAACGGTATGCTGGAGACATCCTGTGGCAGTAGGAGCCATTTTACAATATAGCGTTCTGGTTTTCCAGCCGTGTTTATGTTATGTTTCAAAATTTTTGTGAACTTTCCGGTTACCTGATTTGTTGCCCATAGAACACTTGTGGGACAAGACGTGCCGCCCTAGTTTCTTTCATGTTAGGTCTTCGTGATCTGGAGCAAAATTTTCAAAAGTTATGGTCAAATATGTTACTGGTTAATATACAGTGTTCGACTAAAGTTATGCTCTGTCATATCGAAGTTAGTATCGGTGTTCGATGCGGTTCAAAGTGCTTTCTTGTGTTGCACGTAGGCGGAAAATTGTCCAAACACAATAATATTTTTATAACTTCTTTCGTTTGTCTGTACCAGCACTGTAATTAAATTTAGTATCATTGAAAATATTANATATTTTTATAACTTCTTTCGTTTGTCTGTACCAGCACTGTAATTAAATTTAGTATCATTGAAAATATTACATCTTGTGTATAAATTTGTAGAGTAATGGTGTTGCCTGTCAAGAAACTCTGGGCGTATTTAGAGTTAACAAAAATTAAAAACAGCCGTGTCACAGTAAAAAATGAACACAATGAAAATCCTTGACAAATTAATAAAATAGTAGTGCATGCAAATGCGATATTTGGCTAAAGAAATATTCCTTACGGTTTAAGAAATGCCTGTTTGCAAATAACTTCATGGCTTATACATTTAGCTATACATTTATGTGTGCGTAGTTTTTTTTTCTTACAGAGAGTATTCAAAAATATCTTGCTAAGGGAGAGGAATGTCAAGTGTTATAAATGGGATTATTATTAAAGAACTGTCTATAATTACAATTGCGTCGAATAGGGGAGTAATATAGGCACTGAAATTAGTCATTTATCAAAACTACACATTCGCCTAGAGGATAAAGCAAATAATTTTTTTCTGCAATTGTTTTAATTAACTTAAATACTGTACCGTTACATAAATATTCCCTTATAGAAGAAGTACATTCGACCCAATAGCCACTCAAACATGTTGGGTGCCATAACTGACTTACTATCTTTATAATTTTAAGTAATTACGGAGTAATATATCGCACTTACAGTATATAAACAAACACTGCGACTTGTTGCTTTACGATATGAGCGATGTCGTGATACGAGAATTTTCCTAACTATTTAAAACGGCTCAATTGGTTTGACATTACATCTTTTCTTCTTATTGCTGTATTTAAAAACTCGTATCGTTAGTAATTCACGCCAGTTTCCAGAACTTAGAGTTATAAAGTTGCATTATATGCCATATACACTGAAGAACCAAAAAAACTGGTATAGGCGTGCGTACGCAAATAACAGAAGTATGGAACCAATCAGAGTAACGCGATGTGGTAGATATTTTTCGTAAATAAGCTTCCTTTTGGTCATGCGAATGTGTTTACAACCAAATACGCGAGGGACTTTTGGATGTCGAACTGAGAAACAGCTATTGTTGCTGTGAGCGGGAACGTTGCTTTCTTGAATTTTTGTTGCTAACAATCAAAACACGCACGACAGATCTGACTGTTACGTTGTCAAGGGAAACACTCGCCCACGTGATACATAACACAAATCTTACCCTGTCAAAGTATAGCGGATTTTTGTCATGTATTATACTGTATTACAATGTTATTTATATCCAATTTTCGTCGTGAGAAAATATTTAAATCCACGTTTAACTTGGAAAGGGGCAGCTTATTATAGTAATTCTATGCTGATTATCCGAAGGAAAATAAAGTAAACAAACTGTATATTTTTAACAGTGTACCGTTGAACTCAGAACTTTGCCTGTTTCCTGGTGTAATTGGCAAACTACCACAGCTGAATTGTGATCCAGTTTGTATTTTTTCCTCCGGTAAAAATACCTCACACTTTATGGTGGAAGCATAAAAGAATTTTCTTGCAAAGTCCCAGGATGTGAGCCACTTGGGGCAAAGAAGATCATAAATAATTGGATTCAAAAAGAAGCGGCGATGCGTAATATCGTTTCGCTCTCGTACCTCCACAGAAAGAAACTTCCGACAAAGAAATAACCACAATGTAATATTGTTATCTCTGGAAATACATTGCTTACAAATATTCGATTCTCAGTATTTTAGAAGTGGGAGTTTCAGGGGCGTTGTTAATATAACTAGTATTGCAGCCTACATAAACAGCATTTGAACAGATAGCTCAAATACATATAGTTCTGTTAAAACTCATTTACAGATGATGAAACCCACCTGCGCAATGCACTACATCCTTAAACATATTTGTTTTGCAAATGAGTGTATTTGTAGCTTTAGTGAAGACACGAACTATACTCTATTATAAACTACCATTTACACAGAGGATGCAATCTTAGAAGATCAGGTTTTTCAGACTGCCCGATAATCATTCAGATAAAAAACCGGATCGTACTTCTAAGACTTACTAGGCAAAATGATCCTGTGGTGGTTTACCTTCGCCCTCGGAATAAAGTAAAAATGCATTACACAGTATTTTGATGCTTGGGAAGGAATTTTGCATACCCGAAAATTTCACGACGCTACTTAGTGTGAGTGAGTGAATGAAGAGATTTGGGCGGCTCTTAACAGCGAGGTCTGCAGAGCCGATGAGGGTGATTTGGGTGAGTATGGAGTATAGCCGGAATGAAATGGCGGGGAAACGGGAGATCCCCGAGAAAACCCGCCGACCAGCGGCATCATCCGGCGCGATTCCTACATGCGAAAATTCGGGAGTGACCTGGCCGGGGATTGAACCCGGTTCGCCTTGGTGGGAGGCGAGCAGACTAACCGCTCAGTCACTGCGGCCCCAACACGACTTAGAATGCAACATGGGGCCATCGTAACATACACAGATAGAAGAGAGAGAGGAGAGAGAGAGAGAGAGAGGAATTTATGGTACATCGCACTGGCTTTCTCTTCTTCTGCTTCTGTTTTCATGTCAGGTTCCCCTAAAAGGGTTTCGTTGGATTGAAGCAACTTGACTCAAATTGTAAGTGTGGATATGGGGAATATGACAGATTGCAATCCATCTTGGTATGGTTCCCATCCGAAGTTTGTAGAGAGCAGTCGTTTTGCAAGTCTTACCTTATTAAATTCGTAAGCTTGAAAGTGATTATGGAGACAGTGTAGTCTATATGAGTCCTTGTCGAGAGACAACTTGGCAGAATCATAATGTCGCATCTGCCACTACTTATGTGCTCGAACTTCGGACCACAGTTTGCTCACTGCTCCATTGTACATGATCCTAATACTTAACAACTGAATTTGAACGAACACCTCCTCACTTAGTTTCCCTTCGACTCCAAGTTGCTGTATTATCTGCAGGTATGTCACATTATGTATATTATGTAGCTAAATTATGCGCTTCATTGCTGTGACCTTCAACAAGCCGAAAAACCGTTTAATTCTGTCACAACTGGCAAACATTTAGTCTCCAGGAGCAGCACATGCTTTGTCTTGTTCTTGGAACAAAGAGTAAACGTTGTAGAATTCTGCACCATTTCCCGATTTCTTCTTGTACACGTACATGTGTGCACAATGTCCTTAAATCCCAGTAAGTCCATGTAATGCAATTAGTCTGTACACATGAATGTCTCACGTAATGTTGACCATACCTTTAAGGAATCCAAAACATCAGTTTGGGTCCCTCTATGGTCTCTGCATAGCTGAATGTGCCGCCAAGTTCTGTTGATCAATTAAATCAACATTATTGGGGCCACTTTCTCGAAGGCTGTGCGCACTGCATTTTTAAATTGATAGTTGTTTAAATAACGGTGCTTCCACACATTTACCTGGATGAAACCACAGAATGTATTATTTGCTGTTATCAGATCAGGGCTTTTTGAAGGCCACAGAAGAGGAGCTGGGCAATTTTCCGATGCTCATCCGATTCAACAATTCCTCAAGATTGCGTACATACATTGTTGAATAGCCAATGTGAATTGTACTGGCACCCCATCGTTTTGAAACCAACTACTCTCCACAATTCTCACATTCCGCAATTGTGGCATGACACAGTGGTCGATCATTTGGAAATTACTGAATTGATTTACAGAACCAGTAAAAAATATGGACCAAACCGATGTGTTACGTCATTTCGGCTCAGATCATGATGTGAGGTGGATTCTGATTTCCTCATATAAAAAGGAAGGTCATTATTTCCAGAAAACATTGCGACTGCGGGAGCTACGATAAATCGCACATTCATCTGAATACATGACCTCAGCTTGCTGTGCCATTGTTGGAAATTGTTGCAGTATCTGATCACAAGCATCCACACATCTTTGAATATCGACATGTGTTAATTTATTAACTATCAAATAGCCCCAATATTTCTCTTGCAGGTCCGATTTCATATGTTTTCGGATGGATTTAACTGGGTATCATTGGACAGATTCCGCCAAGTCTGCAAGCCATTCGTATCTTGTATATAGTCTTCCACTTCTTGGTGCATCGCGAACACTGCCTGTTTGAAAAGCTTTCTTTTTTCACTGCAACAATGTCTTCTTTTTCGGTGCCACCTTCTTAAACCGTGCAACATCGTACAGGATATTTTGCATTGATTTCCTCATAGCTTGACGCTCAAGAACCTACACAGTGGCCACCAAACCCTCTTCGGGTGTCTAATCCCTTGTGTAAGCTATCGCATCAGACTGACAATTACCACTATGTCACACCGACATTGAGATAGCGATGGCACATGTGTGGAGGCCGTACGAATGTCGTGAAAACTAATTCGGAGTGGTTATGCATGTCAGCTAGATGTCACAGGTGTATCGGGGTTTGTGCGCATCCTGTTCTTATTCTGCCCAATCAGATTATTTGTGTATGAAGCAATAACCTATACATATGTGCCTTCGAAATCAAGGACAACTGAATAAGAGTTACCTAACTGTGCTGCTTGGAAGAACACTTTGGCGTCTGTTTTACATAACCACAATTCTTCGAATCGGAGCTCGCGTTTGCCGGACGTGAGATCATAGCAGAGAAGATCCTTGATGTAATACAAGTTAGCATTGTGCTCGTAGGATTGTAACTTATTCTGAATGAAATGTTGCAGCCTCTATTTATTCGTAGGCATCGTAGGAAATAAACGCTACACACTTCCNTGAAGACTGCGCTGCTCCTCCTTTCTCATGTAATCTTTCTTCCTCGACTAATAATCTAGCTACCAGGTTTTCATAAGTTTGTTTATCATCCGGTGCTGACTCCCAAGCTGATACAAAATTTTTATAGCCGTCGGGCAGTGACATTAACACTTATGTTATGACCAATTTATCCGAGATTTCTTCACCCATATGTTTTAACTGATTCTGCATTTCTTGGATTTTCGACAGGAAAACATACATTTCTGTACCTTCTTCATACTTATATTGAAAGAATCGCTGTTGTATTATGTGACTATTTGTTTCACTTCTCTGTTCATATACACTTAGTAATTTTCGCCACATCTCCGTAGCAATAGTGCATGTGATAATATGCAGCATCACGTCTTCTGACATTCTCGTGACCAGTAAGGTTTGAGCCTTCGCATCCATACTTTCCCAGGCTGGTTTCTCCGTAACAACCTCTGGCTTCAAGGTGCGACCTTCGACCACATCATATAAACCTTGACCTCGCAGTAAAACTGACGTTTGGAATTTCCAGATGTTCCAGTTCTTGGCGCCTTCCAGTTTAACAACTGTACTTTGATTTGTCATGCCATCCACCTTGCTCTTCCTTCCTTCCTGCAAAAAACCTTCCTTCCTTGTCCGTTCTGAACAAGGTTTTTCTTCTCGCCACGCCGCCGCTTGGTCGTACTAACCTCAAACGACACTTCTTACGTCGACGATATTAAACAACTGTTGTTGCAGTATTTACGTGCACTATTTTACTTCAACCATACATGATTAGGTGTCTGGGCCCATAACCTGTAGGTTTTATAAAGAAATACTCTGTATCACTTGAATAAACTATTTATTAGTTTTAAGAAAGAACAATATAATTTCAACAAGGCACACAGCTCCATGACACTCCAACGGTAGCTTGATAGCTAATCATTTGTTTACAGTGTTGCCATCTTAAAAATATAACAAACTTTTAATATTGCATTGTATATTATATTACAACACAACTAAACGCCAAAAATACAAAAGCAGTCGCATGCTTAATTTTATCCTTTACAAGTTAAGAATGCACTACATTAACATAAAAAAATGGCCCCTCCCATTTAAAAATTGCACGGGATTTGGTTTCTCGACCAAACTATAAAGGAATTACAATTAATATCTTATCTTCGTACAAATCTCATAATTGAACAAAGTTAAAAGGGTATTTTAGGCTACAACNAAAATATAACAAACTTTTAATATTGCATTGTATATTATATTACAACACAACTAAACGCCAAAAATACAAAAGCAGTTGCATGCTTAATTTTATCCTTTACAAGTTAAGAATGCACTACAATCACATCAAAAAATGGCCCCCCCCCCCAATTTAAAAAATGCACGGGATTTGGTTTCTCGACCAAACTATAAAAGAATTACAATTAATATCTTATCTTCGTACAAATCTCATAATTGAACAAAGTTAAAAGGGTATTTTAGGCTACAACNGGAATTACAATTAATATCTTATCTTCGTACAAATCTCATAATTGAACAAAGTTAAAAGGGTATTTTAGGCTACAACTGAAAATAGTGGTCATTGTTGTCAGAAAGTCATGTAGATTATTTTTGTGTAAAAATTCCACGTGGTTTGCCCTATTTCAAGATTAACTTTTGAGATAAAATTTAAAGTTAAAATAGTTAAAAGTTAAATTCTGGCCACAGGTGAACCAAGTATTGGGTTTCAAAGAAATTGCAACATGCTACTCCTGAAACTTCAAGAAACACATTAATTCAAATCAAACTTCGTGTTAATATACAATTTTAGAATGTTAAGTTAAAATTATAATATTTTCNATATACAATTTTAGAATGTTAAGTTAAAATTATAATATTTTCGTTAAAGAGTACGATTAATTTTAGTTTTCCAATGATTTCATATTTTTTGTCAATACATCACTGATATTATATTTTAAAAAAAAAATCCTATAAATGTAAAAAAGAAATGGCACTTGAGGAGTTTTAAGTTCCTCACAAAAATAGGAACTCTAAATTTTCCCGCAGAATGGCATTAAAAAAAAAAGAGAATAACACCCATAAAAAAAAAATTTCTCCTGTGAACAAAATAAATTAGGGTGTTAATACTCCNCGTTAAAGAGTACGATTAATTTTAGTTTTCCAATGATTTCATATTTTTTGTCAATACATCACTGATATTATATTTTTAAAAAAAAATCCTATAAATGTAAAAAAGAAATGGCACTTGAGGAGTTTTAAGTTCCTCACAAAAATAGGAACTCTAAATTTTCCCGCAGAATGGCATTAAAAAAAAAAAGAGAATAACACCCATAAAAAAAAAATTTCTCCTGTGAACAAAATAAATTAGGGTGTTAATACTCCNTAAAAAAAAAAGAGAATAACACCCATAAAAAAAAAATTTCTCCTGTGAACAAAATAAATTAGGGTGTTAATACTCCCCATTGTTGTTTTAAAAATATGGAAATCCCAAATTAATAAATTTACTTCATAAACTTTTAATGACCCACCAAATGAAATAATACAATCGTACAAATAGTAAAATATGTATTTAGCGTGAAAAGTGAGATTTCTCTGAAGCGTTTACTTTTGTAACATGTCACCGTAAAAATTAATTTTTCTTGTTTTTGACATACGGGCAACACAATTAATGTTCGGGTGCCACATGTGGCTTGCGTAACTTTAAACATATTAGCGTAAGCCCTAACAAGGACTATAACGTAATAACTGAAATCGTGATTAATTTGTAAATATTTATACATTCTGTAAAAAAAAAAACAAGACCTCACCCAGTTTTTCCGTTTCTCTGTTTTCACTTCATTTCTGTTCTAGTCTATTATAACCTAAGCGCAGTGACCCCCGTTCTCATGAATTAAATTTGTTTGGCGAGTGTGTCATCAAATCGAAACAAAAAGCTGCCAAGTATTTGCATATTTCAGAAGAGACCAATATAATATTATTAACTTCCACGTTTTACTGTATGTGTTTTTGCCCGCATTCTAAACGGCATTCAAGCGCAGTTTCGGTGAAAAAATTTTAAATACCTAACTTTACACATTATATCAGTTGGTAACAGTAATCAGTCTGCATTCGTGGATAATCACAAATTCTGTCGTGGTTGAGAGTTTACGAAATTAGTTAACTGTTGTGATGTCCTGAGTGTTGTGTGTAATGCCAAGTAATTAAAATCGATAAAACCAATAATATGTAATACTTTGGCTAAGTGATAATAAAAAGCTATGTTTTATTTGTTAATTGCGTGTTAAATCTATTATTATTGAACGTTTTATATATTTGAGAGTAAAAGAAAAATATGGTATTTAAATAAAAAAAATTACCTATTGTTAATTAGTTTGCCATTTACATTAAAATAATAATTATTTATGGTCACCACTCAGTACGACCAGTGTCTGCTCATAACACCCTTTCTTACTGTTGATCGTAATTAAAATAATTTATAAGTGTTATTTACACACACATACGCTTATAATGAAAATATATTGTTCACGCTGTCACCATACTTGCCTCTGGTTGGCGTCGCACCTTTCCTTTGCAGCTGCCACGTCGTCGTTCGAAAGCGCACGAAGTCTACAGACACTACAGCTGACCCTTTTGCAATTCTCTGTACTTTCTCTTGCAACCCTCTCTACACAGGTCGCACTGCCTATCGCCGTGCTGAGATGCAGTGTTGCCAGATGGTGAGAAATTTTCAGTATTCAGGAGAATACAGTAGTTGGCGGGAAAAAGGGGAAGATATTAGTAATAAAGAGAAATTTCAAGATAATATATAGGTATTTGTTTAGATCAAATTTTGAGACTCATGATCAATTAATTATGTGGAAAATTGCTACAATCGATATCCAGTACTTCATGTTAAAACAGATACTTTCAAAATCTACTGTTTTATAAATATTACTTAGTAAAATTACTCCAAAGCGCGATGAAGGATAACCAAGTTTCAGACAGCATATTTGTTTTAAAACATTATATTTGCGATGACAACCCATTTTCGATGTAAATTTGCTGCAGTGATTGGAGCAAGACGGTTTTTCATTTAGTATGCAAACGCTCTGTTTGTTGTGGTTTCGTAATATAGAGAAGCAAATAGTCCGGAAAACGAACAAAACGGCAGATATATACTGTGAAAATTTACGTAGACGGGAATTTCCGGAGTAAATTAGCAAATTTTGTCCAACCTGGCGGTAGCTGTTCTTCAGACTTTCTAGCAACATTGCTCGGATTTCGTCCTCGTTTCATAAATGCCCACTCGCCATTTTGCCACATTAAAATACAAGATTGTCGAAAGTCCCTTTCACCGTATAACTTGCTGTGACTACTGGCTGTCAGGGGGCTCTCTTCATGAGCCGAAACAAACTCATATATGTTAAACCGCTGAATCTAAGGAATGCTATAGAACAGGGGCGAGGAAACTTCGTTCGTGTCACGGGTCACACGATTAATTTTTGTTGTTGATTGAGTCACCGATCCCAAAATACTCGTATCCTGGAACGTACATTTTTTACGGCACTCCTTTACGATTTTCGCTCTTACTGGGCCTGTACCTAAACCAAGAAAAGTAATTTCNAAACGGTTTTTCATTTAGTATGCAAACGCTCTGTTTGTTGTGGTTTCGTAATATAGAGAAGCAAATAGTCCGGAAAACGAACAAAACGGCAGATATACACTGTGAAAATTTACGTAGACGGGAATTTCCGGAGTAAATTAGCAAATTTTGTCCAACCTGGCGGTAGCTGTTCTTCAGACTTTCTAGCAACATTGCTCGGATTTCGTCCTCGTTTCATAAATGCCCACTCGCCATTTTGCCACATTAAAATACAAGATTGTCGAAAGTCCCTTTCACCGTATAACTTGCTGTGACTACTGGCTGTCAGGGGGCTCTCTTCATGAGCCGAAACAAACTCATATATGTTAAACCGCTGAATCTAAGGAATGCTATAGAACAGGGGCGAGGAAACTTCGTTCGTGTCACGGGTCACACGATTAATTTTTGTTGTTGATTGAGTCACCGATCCCAAAATACTCGTATCCTGGAACGTACATTTTTTACGGCACTCCTTTACGATTTTCGCTCTTACTGGGCCTGTACCTAAACCAAGAAAAGTAATTTCCGACTCCAAATACTATGTGAGATATATTCAATATAAACACACAAAAATATTCTAACATTCAGTATTATCTCACCTAGAAAATATTACAGAACACTAGTATTAGAAATGAACTACGGACACAATACAGTAAAATATACATGAAAGGTCTATGAAAACCATTTATTATTACAAAATAGTCATAAATAAATTATTAAAAAAATTAACAGTGTCGCTCTTATAAGTTTCTGCTCAGTAAAATGTTTGTGATCAGTTCACATTACGTTCAGTGGGCCGCTGCGGGCGACCTCAGTTCTGCTCGCGGGCTAGTACCTATGTAATTTTATAAAGTTATAGAAGGACCAGTGAAAGTAAAGCTCGTGGAGACGTAGATGGCCCGCAGGCCTCAGATTCCCCACGTCTGCTATAGAAGAAACGAAAGCACACAATTTTTTCTCTGCGTTTTTGGAGCTAGATCCTATGCCTGGTACAAGGTGGCGTTTGAAGCGTTTCCGTTCTGCAATTGGGACCATCATGCTGCGATATAAGTCACGTAACGCGAGTCACCGTTTTTTTTATTTTGAAGAAGGTTAAACAAATGCTACAGAAAAGGTAATTATACAGAAGTGAGACCACGTGGCGACTCCTTCGATGCCGCTGTTCGGCGGATTTTCGCAGATTACCTCCCGTTTCCCCCGCCTTTGCATTCCGGCGCTGCTCCATACTCGCCTCACTTCACCCTCATAGGCTCTCAAGACCTCGATGTTAAGAGCCGCCCAAATCTCTCCACTGCACTCCTTTGACGCGGACGCGCCCATTTGCTGACTGGCTGCTCGAGGCTCTGAAAAGAACCATGCGTCTGATTGGTTAGTGCATACTGCGAATGATTCTCTATTGGCTGGGGTGCCAGCTGGCAAGGCACGTAAATTATACCTGGCGCTGGTCGACGAACGACGTTCCAACAAGTTGCTGGCAAGTGACGTCATTTGTTGACGTGTGTGGCTGGAGTGAGTGAAGAGATATTGAGAGAATTCGAGGGTGAAGCGAGGTAAGTATGGAGCAGCGCCGGAATGAACGAGCGGGGGAAACGGGAAATACCCGAGAAATCACGCCGACCAGCGGCGTCGTCCGTCACGATTCCTACATGTGAAAATCCGGGGGGCAACCCCACCGGGAATCAAACTTGGTTCGTCTGGGTTGGAGGCAAGTGTCTAACCACTAGACCACCGCGTTGCCTTGTGTGTGGCTGGCATTCGCGGCGTAAGTGGCTGCTTCGCTCGTGTGCTCTTAAGTTATTCTGTGCCTATGCATAACTACGGTTAGTAAAATGGGAGTAATAAGACGAGAGACGGCTAACGTAAGTTGTTTTTTCTTCTCCCCACGGTGGCGCCTCGGGCAGTTGGAATTTATCATATAGCAGCCATGTGTGGAGTCAGGAAACTAACTCCAAAAACACGAGAGGAAAGTTTTCTACCTCTTCGCTCTTACTATAGTATTCTTCATATTCGGCTGTTACTTTGGACTTGCACTGCTAGTGTTGATGTAGATTGTTCACTGTTAACTGACCACTTAGATACGCCTCATTTTGTAAATTTTAGAAATATAATTTATTCGCAGTTTTTTCACCATTTTTGAATCAAACATTAGAAAAATCACCCCATGCACGTATGACGTGTTTGGTTACTTCCTAAATATGTCATGTATCATAGAAGTGTGTTATTTTGGTTTAAATTTTACTTCTACTTGTATTTATAAATAAATAACAATGCCATTTATAACTAATATGAATAAGACAGAGAGAAAATAGGTGTGTTGGTAATGCCAAGTAATGAATTGTGGTTATACTAAATATTATTACACTGGGTGCGCAGTAATCCGGTGCGTTGCCCCTCTGGTGTAATTTTCCAAGCTTTAATTGAATAAGGCGGAGGAATATCCTGGCACTAAAACTTAGCAAGGCTTCATAAAAGTTAGAAGTGACCGTGAATTGAAAATATTCACGGGTCTGATGACGTTATTTATGCATCAATCAAGTTAGTACGTGACATTGTTAGAAATCTGAACGTGTTGCTAAAATGCCAGTTAGTACTTAATGTGATGTGTATAAAGCAGAAATACGCAAACGTTATTTACTATAAATCGTTTTACAACTTCAAGTCTTGGAATTACACTGGAGAAAAGATTTTGTTGAACGAAACAAAGTTTGTTTGGCACAACCAAATAAATTATTTGTGTTTCGAATGATATACTTTTGTTGTTGATAATAAATTAATACATTTCTATAATTTGATTTACTCCGACAAAGATTTGGTTTGCTGCAACCAAAGATTTGTTTTGGCTTTATGTAAATTAAACAGTTCGGTTGATATATAAAACAATTAGGAAGCCCGACCGAAATTCGAATCTCGTTCGTTTGTGTCCGAGCGCTACGCCCTAGCAACGTCAGCTAAAGTAACTACCGATGAAGTAGTCGTACTTTTAAATACATCATTTCGAATACTGTACAACTAGTAGAAAAAAATATTTCAAGTTTTACAGCTTACTTTTAAGTTTCCTGTTGAACTTGTTGTATTAGGATGTTCATAACATTATTACGATTCAATAAATGGACTAGCAAACATCGTTACTATCATAACTGTCACAAAAAATTTGAATAAACTCTCTAGCTGTATTTTCGAACGAAGACAATCAAATGAGTGACCGACTATATATATATATATACAGGCGATGGACTATCAACACCATGCAATATAGTAAATTTTGTTGCATGTTGGCAACACTGCTTCCGTGTAAATAATGCGATGCGTATGTATTGCACAATTTACGTGCCGAGTCTTGTAGGTTATATTTAAGTGTATTATACGCTTTGTTTTGCGACGGTTAAAACAAGCTATCGGTGAAATGTGTGATCTCTCAACCTTAGAAAGAGGGCAAATCGTTGGTGCTTGGTTAGCGGGGGTGTCTGTGACGAAAACAGCTGAATTGTTTAACGTTTCACGAGCGACAGTATCCACGGTAATGACAGCATACATAAAANTTTGTGATCTCTCAACCTTAGAAAGAGGGCAAATCGTTGGTGCTTGGTTAGCGGGGGTGTCTGTGACGAAAACAGCTGAATTGTTTAACGTTTCACGAGCGACAGTATCCACGGTAATGACAGCGTACATAAAACATGGTAAAACATCACCGGCGAAGAGGAATAGTGGGCGAAACCCAAAGTTAACTGACAGATACCGACGAACATTAAAAAGAATTATTGCCAGACAACATAAAACTACCGCGGCAAAAGTGACAGCAGAACTCAACACTCGCTTGAGTAATACTGTTTCGACAAAAACAGTACGGCGGGAGCTCCACAAAGCTAACATTGATGGAAGGGCTGCAATTGCGAAAGCCTTTATAACGGAAGCCAACGCTAAGCTGTGAAAGAAGTGGCGCCACGATCATAAAACCTGGACACTTTATGCTTGGAAGAATGTGGTATGGTCCGATGAATCATCGTTTACATTGTTCCCTACAAACGGCCGGGTTTATGTATGGAGAACCCCAAAATAAGCCTACGATCCGGACTGCCTGCTTTCTACAGTCAAGCATGGGGGAGGTTCCGTTATGATTTGGGCTGCTATATCGTGGTATCCAGCTGGTCCTCTCATTCCCATCACTGGACGGATGGGTTACTACAAATGAATATCTTGACATCCTCAATAATGAAGTTCTTACTATTACTAGCATATTGCTGCCAAACACTGCCATATTCCAAGATGATAATGCGCCCATACACACAGCCAAAAAGGTTCAGTCTTGGTTTGAGGAGCCAGACCTCAACATAATTGAACCGTTATGGGGAGTTTTAGAGCAGAGAGTGAGGAGTAGATTTCCATCTCCAACATCATTGAAGCAATTGGCGGATGTTTTGGTACAAGAATGGGACAACATTCCTTTCGAAACTATTCAGACACTCTACAAATCTTTTACGCTAAGAATTGCAGCTGTTCTAAACTAAAAGCAAATGGTGGCCCAACACCTTATAAATAAATAAATATTGTGTACATGTTAGGTGTTCATATTATTTTGTCCATCCCCTATATATATATATATATATATATATATATATATATATTAGATTAAACTAACTATTTTGCCCACAGTTTAATTTCTTTCCAGACACAAATATTTTGTTGATTCAAGTGTCTATTATGTTAGGTGAACAGAGTTAATTTGGTTGCTTTTCATGTTTTGTTTACTCAACATAATATTGTGTTGGGGAAACTAAATATATATTTTAGCCCTAGAGAAACCACTATATTTTTGTTTCTTTTAATTCACTGACAACTTAACTGGGAGCTTGCGTGCCGACGTGCGCTCTAGCATATATGCAGTTAACGGGCAGTGATTCTTTTCAAAGGTCGATTTCGAAAGGGCCCACTTTACTGTGAACAGCCTATACAATAAGTTTTGCGATGCAAGTTGCCTTTCCCCATGCTTGGGTCGGAAGAGTTCATATCTGTCTCGGCAAACTGATTATGCCCGTCTCGTCTGAATTTTGTATTTGGCATTGTGGATGCATGTGTCAATCTCGCTGTATTTGCGATTTTTTCATAGGCCGTAGGGAAGAAAAATCGTCTTGCTGAATAGCAGTATAAACTTTTGGAGACCTAACATTTAAATAAACAATGGAACCATTCGTACGAACCACACACTGCTTTACCTAGGTGAAATGGCAACTGTAGTTTTGAAGTGCGGACTGTGGAATTCTCAGTTTTCTGACGAGAGGTTAATAATACCTCCAATGTCCACAGGTACGTTGGCGTAACTTGCCTACAGTCATTGTTTCTTTGCGTCCCTAAATATAAAGGATATTTCACTTTCTATCCCCCAGCTTCCGGCGAGGCAAATGAGAATGAAGTGGACAGCGAGAGAGGGTCAGAAGGGTTCGAAAGAACGAGAAAAGGAGGAAGAAGAACGAATAACAACTTTTTTTTCTCGTAGGAAACGGCGCAAAGTGGATGTTTCCAAAGTAAGAGGAATGAGGCCGTGGGACCACCGATGGAGGTGGCGCCTTTGGGAGGCTGCGGAGATCTCTTCCGGTCTTTGGTCCGTTCACTCAGCTCTCACGTGGCACCTGGTCCTTGGGCGACTATTTTAGGGCAGAGAATAAAATACCTCCCCCCCCTCCCTGGACCGAAACATACGGAATTTAGTTTACTTGACATAATTACTTTGTCATCTCTGAGAATGTAAACAGAAATTTAGCTGTAAAAACAGAGCTCTGTAAACATGCCACATCGCAAAAAAATTTTACTAATAGTAATATACAAGTAATGAATATACATTAAGCTTATCGGTATAAAAATGTCAATGCAATGTAATGCTACCATTGGAGGTTGCAAATGTATACGAACGGTAAAGGTTTCCCTTTGGAGACTTGTTGCAACCGTTAATCTTGTCATTACCCACTGAATTCTCAACCATAGATGCTTCCATGTTTTAAAAAAACTACATTTAACCGATTAAAACTTTGTCACACATACAAGTATATCCACTGGCTGTAGAAGGGATAACCAGAGATCAGTCCTGGTCCTCATATAAATAAATAAATTATAATAAATATGTTGTAAACGATTACAAAAAAATTTGTTCGTACTGCGTGGGCGCACATATCCATCAGGTGAAACGATTCTATAGACTATCGTTTGTCGATTACTCGCGACTCTTCTCGTCGCAGCTGACTCCTGGTGTTGCCTATATTTGTGCAAGTACGATACACCGATAGCATAAAAAGACGACGCAAAAGCATACAGTTCGTTGGCTGGTTTGTAAACAGACGCATGTAAACAAAACTCGTGTAAATTTTCCAACAAGAGGATGATTCAGTAATGATAAGCAAGCAATCAAATTTATCTGTTATACCTCCGCGGAAGCGTAGTTAGTCAAACCGAGTCGTATCAAGTGACAAATACATGTATGCTGTAGCATAAATTGTCTGTGTCTGTATGAGGAGACATTCAATAAGCCTGCACTAAAACTACCCTAAGGAATAACCGTTATATTAGTAGCTCGCTACAGCACGAAAGAACAGCGGTTGTTTTCACATTTTACGTAATTGCAAGCGAACGGAGGACTTTTAGGCCGGTATTCCAGAACGTCCAGTTAGGCATAACCTAATTAACATCTCCTTAGGCGACTAAAAAACAGTGGCCGTGACTTAACATATAATCATAAATGCATTTGCCATAAAATTTAGGATACCACCGTTATAGAGCCTACGACATAACTTAGTTTTTCATCTAATAATTCTCCTGAATGATGGCCAAAGTGCAGCTAAGCTATTAATTCATTAGCATGCTAAATATATGCAATATAACATATAAAACAACAAATAATAATTATATGAAACTTCAAATTTTTGCCGGAAATATATTGTAGTGACACTTGATTCCAGATTTGTTCTGAATTTTTTTGTCCCTTTTTCTTATACAGCTGTGTATGTAATTTTGCTAACAAGTTACATATTTATAGAAATATCCTGAAGATCAAAAAGTTATTGTTTCAAATGTATCGTGCTTGCTTATGCATCCAACAAGATATGCAAGCCACGAATTTCAAGATATGAACACAAAACTGATCACTCCTGATCAGAGTTATCTGGTCACGGCCAAATTTACTGACCAGCATAACGTGCTCTTAATTTTCAGCCTCACTCATCGTCCAGAAAAGATCACACGTGATCACCACGATCAAGCTCAGATCGTAAAAACCATGCTCAAATTCAGTCATCATTCAGTAACGTACGATTTTTATCTGATCAACCGTGATCATCTGATTCCAGAGGCAATTTTACCATACCCTTTCGAAAAATATACGATTACACGTTTATCTGTGCAAGCGCGTGTGTTCCCCAAAAATATTTTGAGTCCATGCACAGAATTTCACAAATCTCGGTATACTTACAGCTACTTTTTGACCATTCTGGAAGGTCATTTTGAAAATGGGTTAAACCGAGTTAAACTTAAAGTGAAATTCTATAATTTTGTCAGTTAACATCAACTTCTTAACTAACGTTAATTTCAACAGCAATAAACAAATTTTAAGTGAATAACTTAACTTTGGGGTGAGGAAACACAACATTTGAACTTGGATGTATCGTTTTCTGCAGTACTGGCACCAATATTTACGCTAGAAAGTTCACCAATTTGTAGATTTACATTTGATTAATGACCAGACTATGTGGTTAATATTTTTTCCGATGTAAGGACCAATTTTATATTAACTTAATGAGAATTCCAAGATTGGAGAAGGGTGGGAGATTGATCCTGTTGGCATTGTTGCAACTATCATAATATTGTAGTAGTTTGTTATATCATTGAAAGATCTCTGCATCGTGCGTGTGTTATTATTTGATACCGCGGCTTTATTGTCTATGCACCATGCAAGTATTATTATTTAATATATCCACCACTGTGGATATATTTACTAGCTTGAGCTTTTAAGAGAATTTATAATAATGAAATATAATATATATTATAGATCATAGACTCACAGAAAATAAAATATTAAGAAAATTCATACTGCATTGGAAGTTTATAACCTCTAAATAGTATAGGAAAACACCATGCGCCAGGCGAAAAATATAAAAATTTACCTTGTATAGCTGGTAAATTCACTACGCATTTGACTATTTCCTGAAAAAATGTAGGAAATCAACCGTGAATGTATAGAAAAGAACCATTGCCATTTACACTTTCTCAGTACGCATAAAATATTATGTGGCAAATTTTATAAATTTCTTTTAGAGTGCGTACCTAACAACACTGAACGCACGGGGTGACGACCTGAAATGGAAATTCCAAACGCTGGACGCAAAATGTGGCTGAGTTCGCAAAAGGATGGGATACACATTCCAAAGTTCGAGTGTCATTTTCACACGGCACAAGAAGCCGACATGTACACGTGTGCCAACGTTGGGCATTCGACATCCGTTTCACAGCCACGTTATGTGGCGAACATCTTGCATCCAGCATTCGAGGACATGTTACACCAATATGTAGAATGGGTGAGTTGGGCGCCACAAGGTGCCCATACCATTCCTAGGCCACCAGTTGCACTANAAAGCGTTCATACCATTCCTAGGCCACCAGTTGCACTAATAAATTTTAACGTACATAAGTCAAGGGGCTACGAATCTATTTCACTACATGTTCGTGCGTCATACAAGAGTTGTTTGACGGGTAAACAAGACACCGCATGACATGCAAAACAGGTTTAGTGAGGCGGAATGAGTCTCGCCCCTGAAATATAATACAAAAATAACAACAGAAACACCGTGGAGGATATATTTAAATAATACATGTTTATTTATTCTGAACGTGTAGATTGTCACCGACCAGTAAATAGCCGATAGCGACTGCATGTGGCCTTTTCTTTGTTTTTAGATTACCTCTGTTAGGGATGATAACATAATTGGTAAGTGCTATTAAACACAGCTTTTGTAGTTCTGCATTACTATTATGGTAATATAATTTTGCCTGTGTCACGGGTTTAATATGTTTAATGTAAAATGAAGAGAAAAGGGGTTTATGCGCCCCCAGATTAAGACTGCAAGTTTAGTATTCTTATTTCATCGTTGCAAGTTACGAATATCATAACATTTGGTTCTGGCGCTTCTTAAATATAAATACATCGATATATAATTATTAACTGCTGATAATAATGAAAATGTTTACTTTTCCAAGTCCATAGGTACAGTAAACGTTACTGTGACAAAATTATTGAAGGAACGTTCAGTAAAAGCCATTCTTTATTTTCAGTTGTGTAAAATTCAAAATGGGTTAAAGAACATATTTTAAGGTAAGACTCGGGAAAAGTAAAATGCTGTACTTTTGGAAGCAGTGGCGACCTCGTCACTATTTCTATGCCATTAACACAATAACATAACCGTCTATATTTTTCTCAAGTAGCGTCGTTGTTATCACTGGTGTTGCCACGAACGTAAAACCAGAATTCAGTGCCAGCGTTTAGAAAATTAATGAACGCCATCCATCATTTTTAAAAAACATTTTAACTTTTATTATAAAAATTAAATGAAGTGAAATCTTATAAGTCATCGGCACTTGATCATATTCGGTTTCATCGACTTCAAAACACAGACATTATTGCAATTATTTTGTCTTGTATACAAAACAGTTAGGCGAATGAAGGCATCAAAACCAGTCATTGTGGAAATTCGTCTCTACATCTCGTAGCTTCTCTTGCAAAATTGACTGGGGACACTTGAATTACAAAGCCGCATGTGACTATTGTAGCAAAGAAGGAATTTCTTGCTAGTTCCTACAATTCCGCACGTGAAATTATGAACCAACCGAATAAAAACAATTTGGCTGATGTTACCGAAAGTAGTTCGAGACTGAAAACCAATAGTCTGAACCATAATCTTCCTTTTTAGAGTCAGTAAACTTAATGTATGTAATTATTTCGGTCTTTATGAGTCCAGCCAATAGGAAAATATTGACCGAGTCAAACGTCAAATTTTTTCAAATCTGTCTTGCGAAACATGCGCTTGTAGAACACAGTTCCTGCTCTTTGTGTGAAGTTTTTACTTATCTGTATATACTATAGAGCCTGTCGAATTGAACGTTATAATTACACTACTATAAGGAGCCTCCCTAGTTAATGTTTAAAATGTGTCAAGGTCACATCCGACCATACGGTAATGGAAAATAGCATAAACTATTTTCATATGTACTATAATTCCTCAGAATTTTAAGCGGTGACTATAGGGTTTTAATGCAGCAATCTGTCCAGAAAAGATACAGCATTATCACAATAGTTTATAAAACTGTTTTACTTATGAACAAATTTTGTAAAAAGAGGGCTATTTACAGTGATTTTTGTTGACATCGGCACTTTTCAACAACCACATTTATGTTTCAATAACAAAATTTTTAAATTGGTAACAACATATCGACTTTCATTTCTGCACTGAAAAAAGATTTATATTGAAATACTCCATGGTATTTACAACATTACAATAGACACAACTGCTTACAGTTAGATTCATATGATAATTAGGGAGGCTTAGTATTTGAATGAAAAATCAAAGCAATAAATGACTTTCATGTAGGTACTATATAAAGTGAAATACACTCATCCTCAAAAAGTAGTTGCACCATTACGAAATTGCCAGGTTGCAATGCTATTCGGAGTGAAGGCAAGATTCACCAGGAACAAGAAGTTATTACATGTTGAGACTGGCTTGAGCAATATTTATTGCGCTGTACATACGTCTCTCTGTATGACGTTGGGCCGCCATGATTCCGAACACATCGTGCCAGACGTCGCGACATGGATTTGTAGAGGTCCCCAAAGGTGTACTGCGATAATCCATACCATGTAGCTCGAACATTCGCTTGCAGTTCCTACCGATTATTTGCGGGACGGGTGGTGTCATGATAGAGCGGCCAATAACGTCCCACGCATTTTCAATTGGGGATATATCTGGCGGTGCAGTTGGCCACAACAGAATATCCACGGCTTCAAGGCACGCTCTTGAGATTGCAGCGATATGAGTACGAGCATTGCCCTGTTGGAATAGAGCACTAGCGAGGGCATTNGAAGGCACGCTCTTGAGATTGCAGCGATATGAGTACGAGCATTGCCCTGTTGGAATAGAGCACTAGCGAGGGCATTCACAAACGGCAGGGTCACTGGTTGCTGTTGGGCTGTCAAAGTGGCCGTGATGAAGACCAACAGTGATTGGGCATCGTACGAAATCACACCCCACACCATGCCACCAGAACGTTTAAATGTGTGTGACAACAAGCCGTTCATAGTGGCATTTCCTACACTGCCTTCGCACGCGGACGTTGGTCGTGGCCACAAAAAAAAAAAAAAAAAAATGGGGAGTGGCTGTGACGGGGACACGGCCGTTTGTTTTGCGTGAATACGTCTACGTTTACGTTCCCGGCGCCGCTTAACTCGCTAATATGGGGTTTAAAGCGTATTACTGGATTGCTCTTGAGATGCTCTTTCCAATCGTATACGATTTTTGTATTTCGACTTGGCTTTTTGACAAGTATAAGCAAACATTGTGTTAAGTTTTCAATTTTTTTTTCCATTTAAACTCATACAATTTNCTTGGCTTTTTGACAAGTATAAGCAAACATTGTGTTAAGTTTTCAATTTTTTTTTCCATTTAAACTCATACAATTTTACCATAACCACGCCACAGAAATGTTTTATACACTCAATCGCGTCAAAAGTTATACTACTGGGAAATTGTGAGATGCAGTGAAACGAACTCAAAATGGTGGTGNTATACACTCAATCGCGTCAAAAGTTATACTACTGGGAAATTGTGAGATGCAGTGAAACGAACTCAAAATGGTGGTGCCCCCCCCCCTTCCGCGCGTGACGATTTGCAGTCCTCACTTAACGTAACCCTTTTTTTGATCCTTTGGCAATCGAGTGGTGTAATTGAATGTTAGATGTATACGATAGATTCGGAGCTGCAATGCCAAACTGTACCCCCCGATTTTTTTTTTATTAAATTTTCTGTATTGCTCACTATGGTTGCAAATTTGAAGACGTATTCACTTCAAAAGAAGGGCTCATCACTGAGGATCACCAGCTGTAATTCTGCAGGGATCCATGACAGTCGTTCACGGGCAATCGTCGCAACAGCCTAGTGCACGTAGTTCTGCGCCGTGCAGACGTCTGCCAACGGTACTGGCACTCACGGGATGCTGCAGGGTGGGCTTCACTGCTCGCTGAATGTCCGCGAGCGTGGTGGTTAGGACACTTCGCGCACGCCGGACAATCCGTCAGCTCTCCCTTGGCGTGGTTCGTGTCGGTAACCCTGATCCTTCGTAGCATGTGTGATTGCCTTCTTATATCTACTGGCGTCAACAGCTTACTACGGCGATATACGTACGGCCGGTATGGCGAGCAACGCGGGGAAATAACCATCCCACTTTTCGCAGTCTTACGATGCAACCTCTTTGGAGGTGAAG
>NQII01000389.1:754776-853256 GCA_002778355.1 Clitarchus hookeri | reverse complement strand
TGTAGAAGACGACGTCTGCGTGCAAGTTATCTACTCCCAAGCTGGACACGTAGAAGTTGCTCCCATTCAAAAAATTTACTGGCAATTTACCTGGCGTGGAATCCACCCAGAACACAGGTGCCTGATGTGTATGGAAATGGTTGAAGTTTTAAATGACTGTGTAATACCTTTTTGAAACTCGGTGTTTGCATAAGAAACTAAGATTTTATCATATAGCAAAAGATCATCTAGTGTAAAAAAAAATGTATTGCAACATTCAAGGTTTTCGCTCGTTGGGCTCGCACACCATCAAGCAGATTGTCATCTCGTACAGTGACGAAGACGAGAAAACCAAAGTTTTCAGATATTTACCGCCGTGTCAATGGCATCACCACGCATCAGGTATACAGCCCACAGACCTACAAAACGCACGGACTAAGGTGTGACGAGGGGAATATTCCGTACGAGGAAATTCCGGCAACACTGCACTTTGACATAATTCCCCATTACCCTATTTATGTATTTGGAAGAAGCCAAGATTCGGTGATTCGCAATACGTGCCCCATTGGAACGAATTTTGTAGACCTCCAAAAGCATTGCGCTGCCCGCAGTGTCGACAGCTCGTCGGGGCGTGCGCAACAAGACTTCACTTGTGCAAAAATCTAATATATATTGCTGTGCCTCGTGCAACGTTGAAGCCCTAAGGTTGTGGAGTTATGATAACCCGTGATACACAAAAAACGAATACGAGGAAGTCATTTTAGATTTTAAAAAAAGGCTACTTGTGTAATGCCCTCAAAGACTCAGAGAAGCAACACATGTAATAAAGAAAGTAAAATATTTATTATATCAGTTTTGTTATAATGTAAAGGAAAAAAATTAAATGAGACTATAGCCATCGCTATCATAACGTATATATATAATATATAATATGTTTATATATATACATATTACGTGTAAAAACGTAATTATTAAAAAATAAATTAAGGATTTCGAAAGAAAATCATGTGTCGTGTACGTATGCGTAATGCTGCTTTCTATAAAGTAATCATGGCTCGAAGAACCCAAAATGAGAGCTAATACCACTTCGCTAAACCTCATTGTATGCAATACGTACAGTAAAGGATCCCATGCATTCCATCTAACTCAGGAATATACGCTCATCATTAAAAGCATTTCCTCATAAGTTTAAAATCAGTACATTAGGAAATTTCGGCAGCGGGAAAAAAATACCCATTTGGTGACTCCACGTACGGCGATTTTTCTAGCACCCATTGTCAGCATATAAAATGCTTTATATGCATAAATAATGCACATATAGTAAGTTTTGCAGGGGAAAAATTATATACCGCGAGGAGACGCTCGCGTAAAGTTACACCCACCATAAGTCAAAATCATGAAAAAACAGTTACCTTCGACAAACAAATTTCTTTATTTTCTTACATTCGTGTCCGCTCGATCCATTAAGAGATATATCTTATCCGCTGTAAAACACCACCACCCTCGCCCTCAGAGTACCAACACACTGCTACGTGACTTTAGTCGAATGAAAATTTACATGCCAACACGTATATGTGTGCAGCCTCTAATCCAGCAGGAGTCAGTAGTATTCACTCTTTATGATTTACGCGAACTAAAACATAGCTTTATTCCCGAGATGTTAGTACACCATGAAGATTTATACAAAACGAATTCCAGCAAATACACGCGCATACAGCTTTCATTCACCACCCTTCAACCTCATCGAAACACATAAGGAATGACTTCATAAGTGCGGAAAAAAACAGACTATATGCAGCCAGTGCATTACTGAGACCATGCAATTTAAGAGTAATGTTAATTCCTTTTGAATGTAGAAAATTAATTCTCTTTACACTTTTTGTAAATAATTTCTGGCCCGAATTACACCTTTGTTTTTTTTTCGTATAAAAAATCTAATATGAATTATTTTATCATAACCGGCGAAACCAAAGATACTTTCAGATGCTCTGAAACTAAGTAATAAGGGGAAAAAACAACCACCATCCACTTGCTCATACGTCAAACACACTCACACACACATACACATACACAAAGAGCCCGAAATATCCCAATTGCAGGAGATACTGATCGACGTATAAAAAAACTATTAACACCAAAGCATAGTTAAAGAAGTAGTCACGAGTTCCATTGAAGAAGTAAACGAGAGGCACGTGCAGTCGTAATCTGAGCTCGCGCACACGGCCAGTCGCGCTGCACCAGGTGTTGAATTGGACTTTGCCCTAGCGCACTGACCGCCGGTGTGATGCTTGTTGCTCCAACAGCCTGTTTTATTTCTCACATACGCCAACTTAAATTCATAAGACANAGTCAACACCAGAGAAGACACATGTTCAAGGAGACTCGGGTATCGATACTTGACGCGGTCGGCCAGAATTTATATTTTAAAAATCACTCCAGGTGAGTGCCGGGGTGGTTTCTTGGTCGAGTATTTACATATTCCTTTTTTCCAAGCAGCTCGCTCCGTCTCAAAACAAAATAAAATTTACTTTTATTATTATTTTAGCATGCACACCACCTAGATAATGTTATCTCACGCTACTATTTTACGAGAATCTAATACACTCACGAATGAAAAATATTTATATATGTTTATTATAAGCGGAAGGGGGTTGCGCCATTTTATCTCGCATCGAATCCGCAGCATCGGGCATTTAGAATCACGAGCCAGCCACGTTTCGAGGACAAAAAACATTTAAAAAAAATTGCACCACGAAATGCAGACAAATGTGTACGCATTAACTAAAAAAAATCACTATGTTATGAACAAAGATTTATTTGGTATCAGAAATTCCTTGCATATTTTAGGCATACCGGGATACCATTTTGCATTTTACAGGTATTTAAAACTACCATTTCGCACACGATGCGTTGTTGGCCAGTCTGATAACTCTGATAACAGAATCGGGTCATTATTATTCTCTTCGTAATCGAAAGAACGAATCCTTTCATCCGCTGATGCATATAAGTATATATATTTCCACGCCCACGTATACAGTGGTCAACTAATGTTAAAATGTTTGGGAAGAAAATATCTAACAGAATATTCAAGTTGTTCACATCTGCAATTACGAGTGTAAACCTCCTTTCAAGAATAAAATATTTAACACTTGTCGCTACGGGAAAACCTAACATATTTTTGCACCAATTATGTATATAAATATATAAACAAACACATATGCGCACATTAAACCAATTTAAGTGAAGAAAAAACAGGCCACCCATTACAGAAATAGGGGGAAGGGGAATTGGCCAATAACGAATTTAAGATAATACACTTGATGGCCCGAACAGTGCTGCATATGTATATTTCCGAATCGAAGCGATATTCCGAGGTGATAAAAACCCTAATATTTTAAGTTGTATTAATCTTAAACGTTCCGAGGAAACGTCTTTGTTCACACTCAAAAAACCAGACCAACAAAAATATAAATAAAAACTTAAAAAATTCAGTTATCCTAGTATAATTTTATTATATTATATTATATTATTATATTGTATTATTTTATTTTATTATTAATTAGTATAATTTTTCTAATTACCGATTCTGAAATGTAGCTTAATCTTTATAACAAACTTTATGTCTACAACACCTAATCGTTAACATTCAACATTAGTTTTTCACATCGCACACTAATGTCTTGAAAAATTCGTTCTAATTTATTTCAAATGTTAAAAAAATTTCTTTCTCAACTAGTATACAAAGAATACCTTGTACAAATAGAAACCCCTTTTTTTTTACAGTGCAGTACGCCGCGTATGGACACTTTCATGAGCCGCTCCCAATACAATATGACTACGCAGTCCGCACGTTCAAAATCGCAGCAATCCTGGCCACATTACATCCATATCGTACGTCTTTTCGGCAAACCTATCACTCATTCATCACGTCTGGCAAGTACCGTGCATACTCCCATCACGCGTGCTTTTCTGGGAACTCTTTATATGCATCACACAAAGAGCTATGTATGTAGTCCTTGCTCACGTCGTAAGCGCATACACTATCGCAAGGAAATTAACACGCTTGCACATCTTCAATTTATTTGCTTGTTTACCAACTTTCAGTAAACAATTAATTTCTTCGAAGTGCGCACATTTTATTAGCAATGAGTGTATATTATTTTATGTGTACTGTCCTCGTCACCAAACCTACATAGCCAATAACGATGTTTAACTGTAGTCATCGGGCTTGTCTAAAAATTTTATCACACAGTTGTTTAAAACATCTCAAACGCAATATTCTTTTGTCATTAAGAGTTGGCCATTTTTCATGTCCTTATAGCATCTAGACACTAAAACGACATATTAAATTGTTTCAACTATTGAAATGATTAGTATGTACCACTGTAGATGTTGTACGCAGCGCGTATTGATATTTTCTGCCTTGTTTCTAAAACATCTGTACAAAATAAATATCAGTTCTGTTAATAATCAACACTAGAGAAAGTGTACGTCAAGAAATAAAAAAATCTATGTGTGAAATTAGGATTCATATCTATTGAGAAGTGGATCTTGTCTTCATGCTGGAGTACGATCTTGACGTTAGAAATTACATAATGTAGACACAAGAATCTAATTTACGTTTCACTCAAAATAAGAGATACATTAATTGAATTGCGAGAGTACAAATATGACGTGAAACTAAAACTAATATTATTATTACTGAAGAAATTGTACTATACAAAAATATAATTTAACTCATCCCTTGCGAAGTGGATTTCTACAGAGGGTTAGGAAAACTTCTTCCATTTTATTGCCAGTTTCAATCAAAGAATAAATTAAGTCATCGTGTAGTGGAAACCATTTATCTCATGTAAGCTATATAGGGGGTGTATATATATATATGTATATATATATATATAACAATGTCGGGTATTGTAACAGACAGGTGATAATATTTCTGAGCTGTAGTTTCCTTGAATATAAAATAAAAACCACAAGGAAGCCGCATGTGCTGGTAGAAGGAAGCTGAGTGTCGAGGAATACATACTCGCGACCTCTGCCCCGACTCCCGACAGTCGTAATTACATTGGTCCTCGTATGTCTTGTTGTCATACTTCTTCCCTCCTGCCGTACTCCAGGCAGACTCCGGAAAACGAGAGACAGAAATTTTTTATTCTGCCTCTATCTTATCCTCGGCGTCTTGACGCTTCGCACGGGCTCCCCTCTTCGCGTCTTCAACCCCTCCTCCCCCCATGCACCTCCAACCCATCCCAGCATCCAACCTAGATTCCCCGTTACAAGTTTAAGACGCAAGCACCGCGAGCAACCGGCGAAGTTTATAAAATGACGCGGAATGTACACAGAATATCATTAAGGTAATGCGCGCGAGCTTCCTTTGGCATCGGGAAAGGGCTGTTGGGGAGAGATTGGGAGGACGAAGTAGGGTCCCGGAGGGTGGTAGGGGGTTTGAAAACAGCGTGAAAAGATCGGGGGCGTCCCGATGTGGATGTCTCCGGCGCGAGCTGGGAACTTTTTGAATAGACGCGCGTCGTCTGATTGCAGATACCGCACGACCTCCTGCGAGGTGCCAGCCCGAATTAATCAGGGGGGGACGCCCTTCTCTCGTAATGGGAGCGTAGGCGTCGCGTTGTGAACCGCGAAGGAGTGTGTCGTAAACATGCCGGGGGAATCCTTTTCATTTCCACCGCCAGATACCGCGCTGGTGAATTATTAGTGCGTCGGCACGCGCACAGCTGAAACACGCGCACACGCCACAATTTCTTCCGCCTGTTGACCCGGGATTATTTTCTAGTGCCGTTTCCTAAACTTTTGATCCCGCTAGTAAGTCTTAGTCGAAGTGTGTTATACACACAGGTCCATCAGATCATAGCACGGCTCCAACCAGGGTGCAAATTACCATTTTTGTTTGGCGGTGGGGGAATGGACATTATTTTACTGCAGGAGATTCGCGTTTTCCAATAAAGAGACCAATATCTACTGGCGGATATATTAACTTATTTACAAGTAATAAACAAACTGCAGTATTATGCCTCTAATCCGCGCATAGTGGGACATTTAGTACACCAAGAGTGACACGAAATTTTGCGCTGCACCTAAAACACGGGCTTCGACACTCAGTATATCTTTATCTTCTATGGCTTCCGTGTGTTTTACAGCCAGAACGTTTCTATACGTTGTAGATAACCCGCTTCGTTGTTGTTGTTTGTACATGGTAACTATTTGTCTAAGTAATCACGCATTATTACCCTTCATGAAGGGCAATCACTTTCCGTGGTAGGGAAATAATTTGTCTTGCGCGAGCCAGGGAAAACATTTTATGACAGGGTGAATTCCCTGCCATTCGGCCTCACTCCTCCAAAAAATATTTGATTGGCGTATTGACCTGAACCAATTGAATACCGGATCAACTAGAAGGTTATAAATTTCATCAGTCATGCCAAGTATTGACACAGAGCAGAAAAGTGTTCAGAGTCGACCGAGCGGGGTAGCGCAGTGGTGGCAACTCACTGGACTCGCATTCTAGAAGACTCGGGTTCGACTCCCGGTCCGATCAACCTGATTTCTGTTTTCCGTGGTTTCCCGAAATCACTCCAAGTGAATGATGGGATGGTTCCTTAACAAAAGGCCATGGCCGATTCCTTCCCATTCCTTCCCCACTCCCTCTTCCTTGAGCAACTTGCCCCGTCTGTAATGACCTTGCTATCGACGAGACGTTAAGCCTAACTACCTATCTATAGAGAGGCGAAATGGCATGGTGGTTCCTTTGATGTGAGGGTAACCATTCTCTGATTGCCTGCGCGAGGCATTGGTAACGGGCTTTGCGTCGGATTGGCTACTGCATTCTGCGGAATGTTTTTCTGTTGGCTATGGTTACGTAGGGCAAGTAGGTTACCAGGTGCTAATTGGCGAACGGCGTTCCAACATTTCTCTGGTCAGTGACGCCATTTTGTTGGCACTTGTAACTCGAGTTCGATGTATAAGCTATTGTTTCACATCTGTATACTTAAATACTCTGTAGTAATGTGCTATTGGAATTCTGCTGGCCACGTAAGGGCGATGTCGTTGTGATAATGAACACTGTAATTAATGGATTTCATACTTTATGGAAGGTAATTTGCATAATGGAGACCACTATCATGGGTGCCTGTTAATAGGCGCCAAAAAAAAATATTTATTTTTTCAGCCGGCTTCAGTTTGAAGAAGATGAGCGCTGACACGTTTGTCTAGGCTGTAAATGTTACGAACTGTATGTATTAATTTAGCTGATATCACTGAGTCTAAGCAATGATTCTTGGGATTACCTTTTGATCGTATTATCANAATATTTATTTTTTCAGCCGGCTTCAGTTCGAAGAAGATGAGCGCTGACACGTTTGTCTAGGCTGTAAATGTTACGTACTGTATGTATTAATTTAGCTGATATCACTGAGTCTAAGCAATGATTCTTGGGATTACCTTTTGATCGTATTATCATGACCGCAGTTTCCATGACTATGGCAATTTCCCAGTCACANCATGACCGCAGTTTCCATGACTATGGCAATTTCCCAGTCACACTGTAAGCCTAAATCAGTGAAATCTATCAGTGAAATATCATTCACTGGAATCAGTTGATAAGCTATTGCCGAGTGGCGAATCAAGCAAATAAACTGGCAATCACAAATAAATCAGTGAAATTCAGCCATCAAATTAATTAGTTATCTATAACTGATTAACATTTGAACAATTTTCACTGATTTGGCTCAATNTGAAATTCAGCCATCAAATTAATTAGTTATCTATAACTGATTAACATTTGAACAATTTTCACTGATTTGGCTCAATGATTACTGTTGCAGGTTTAGCGTATACGAAGCGATGTGGCGTAAAAGTGTTACGCCTAAATAGCAGTATAGTTTTGGAACCGTACCGCATGACTGACGAACCCTCGNTGAAATTCAGCCATCAAATTAATTAGTTATCTATAACTGATTAACATTTGAACAATTTTCACTGATTTGGCTCAATTATTACTGTTGCAGGTTTAGCGTATACGAAACGATGTGGCGTAAAAGTGTTACGCCTAAATAGCAGTATAGTTTTGGAACCGTACCGCATGACTGACGAACCCTCGNACGATGTGGCGTAAAAGTGTTACGCCTAAATAGCAGTATAGTTTTGGAACCGTACCGCATGACTGACGAACCCTCGTGCGCGAATTTTGAGCTTTGTTTACATCGGCAGCTTTTTGCCACAATTCCGTTCACAAGCGGATAATGAAACGCCTTATAAAGGCCAGAAATTACATTGCACATCTGTTATAGTGTCGTAAGGGCCTTAGTTTCTCACTTACCAATTAGCAGATATTTTTCAATTTGAATTCTAGGAGCACTTAAAATGAAACAAAATAAGGGTAACGGTGATTTATGCATCGATCTATATCTAAAGGAAGTCAGGTTTCAATAAACTGTGACGCCTTATGGTCTTATCACGAACACTTCATTTTGCATATTCCTGGAAAACGGTGGAATGGAATAATATAATATTAAAGTTTTTATCAATGTCGTCATACATATTAAAAATAAGCCGTTATAAAACTGTATGAAAGTCTACGCAAATAAAGTTTACGTAAATAAGAAAGATAACACCGGCCCTTTTTATTAAATTTTATAAAACCAACAATATATTTTGCAATTGTAGCAAATATTTGCAGAATAAACATGATCAAAACACCTAGTGTTTTGTAGTAAATCATTTTTGTTATGTTGTCTATAATATAGCTGTTAAAATCTACTTTCTAAAGAAATTTTGCACTATGTAAATGGACAATTATGTATTATAGTGTAGTTATAAGTGTCGGAGGTTTTGTATAAAGGTTACTGAGATGTGGTTTAATAAAATGGTAGAGAGTATCAGGAAGGAACAAGAAAAGATGCCTGAAGAATGTGACATACTTAGAAATTAAATATTCTGAAAAGAGAAATTTAATCTCATTATGTAGGCAAGTTACTGTCACATTGAATCCAAAATATCTCGCCACTCCCAACGACCGTTTCTTACACACGTGGCTATTGATAGACATGACCTACCTACTATGTATGTGTCTACCGGTCCGACACAAATAGCTGAATACGTCTGAAAGCTGTGGGACTACTCGCCGAAAATAGCGAAACAATTCGGAAGCGACCCGAAGCAGATAATGCCAGACAACCACATTGTCCTTTTAAAATAGACTGCCCCGGAAGGAACCATTTATTTCTACTTTGGCAGTACGAGAATTAAGCCTAGTCGGTCTCACAGTCAAAAATAATTACATATATCAAAGCGTTTTGACAATTAATTACTTGCAATAGACAGCTTNCTAGTCGGTCTCACAGTCAAAAATAATTACATATATCAAAGCGTTTTGACAATTAATTACTTGCAATAGACAGCTTCTTGACGGCTACTTACAGAACATAATAGTAACAGTTAAAGATACATTTTCAATGTTTATAATAACGAACATCGGTCCACCACAAAAGGAATCAAGGAAATAGCTTTTGATTTTCACAGAGTACGCAAGATAAATGAAAGAAGAAGNGATTTTCACAGAGTACGCAAGATAAATGAAAGAAGAAACGATAAAATTTTATTGCCATAGTTGCATACTGTGCAGAACGACAGAATATTGTTGCCTTAACTTACACTTTCCTGTGTAACGTGTCTTAATCGCCTGACGCCCGCGTCATATATTCTTTGCGTTAATGCACTCTCGCAATTGTCTCGACGACACAGTCGGAGCTATAATTTCTACATAAAAAGGAGCGTGATTCGCTTGGAAACAAATTAATATTCATTCTATTCGTAATGCCGCTCACATATTTCTACGCGTCTTTGCAGCCTTACATTCCTGTGTATATTGTTCAACTGAAGTCTCAAGTTTGATACTGTTGAACTTATGCCTATGTTTAAGCTGATCTGACACCTAAAAAGAGTCTTCAAAGAATATTTTTCTGTAGACGCTAGAACATTACATATACCTGGTATGTGAGGAATGTCAGGCACACGTAATAACAGTTAAAATATTCCTGATAAAAAAAAAACTTAAAATATAAATCTTATCTCTTGAATGGAAATAATAAAATTCGCAACAAAGTTACAAAAGGAAATGAGAATGGAAAACTATAATTTGTTTTTATGTTACGAAGTTCCCTTTTAGCATGTCCATCTATTCGGAATCAATTGAAGCGATCTCGTTGCTTTATCTCACATGGTTATGGAATGTNCTAGTCGGTCTCACAGTCAAAAATAATTACATATATCAAAGCGTTTTGACAATTAATTACTTGCAATAGACAGCTTATTGACGGCTACTTACAGAACATAATAGTAACAGTTAAAGATACATTTTCAATGTTTATAATAACGAACATCGGTCCACCACAAAAGGAATCAAGGAAATAGCTTTTGATTTTCACAGAGTACGCAAGATAAATGAAAGAAGAAACGATAAAATTTTATTGCCATAGTTGCATACTGTGCAGAACGACAGAATATTGTTGCCTTAACTTACACTTTCCTGTGTAACGTGTCTTAATCGCCTGACGCCCGCGTCATATATTCTTTGCGTTAATGCACTCTTGCAATTGTCTCGACGACACAGTCGGAGCTATAATTTCTACATAAAAAGGAGCGTGATTCGCTTGGAAACAAATTAATATTCATTCTATTCGTAATGCCGCTCACATATTTCTACGCGTCTTTGCAGCCTTACATTCCTGTGTATATTGTTCAACTGAAGTCTCAAGTTTGATACTGTTGAACTTATGCCTATGTTTAAGCTGATCTGACACCTAAAAAGAGTCTTCAAAGAATATTTTTCTGTAGACGCTAGAACATTACATATACCTGGTATGTGAGGAATGTCAGGCACACGTAATAACAGTTAAAATATTCCTGATAAAAAAAAACTTGAAATATAAATCTTATCTCTTGAATGGAAATAATAAAATTCGCAACAAAGTTACAAAAGGAAATGAGAATGGAAAACTATAATTTGTTTTTATGTTACGAAGTCCCCTTTTAGCATGTCCATCTATTCGGAATCAATTGAAGCGATCTCGTTGCTTTATCTCACATGGTTATGGAATGTTGTATAAAATGCCATAAACCGTACAAAACGGACCGAGTGGAACACTTTTATATGAGAAAACTTCTTTTCAGGTAACACATGTTGTGAATTTTTCACTTTCCTCCTAAAAGGTTTTATTAGAACGCTTAAAATTATCATTGTTAAGAGTATACTGACTTTGAAACTTAGTTTAGTTATTCTGAAGATTCCTTATTTGAACAATATTCTCCAGCAACTTGTTCGCTCTATAGTTTTCCAGGTAACTTAAGCGCAAACAAGTTCATCGCAGTGGTTCTGCCGGACGTTTTTCTTGGAAAATAAACCTGGAACAAACAAACATTGCAAAAAAGAGAATATGAACTTCCATTCGTCGAATGCGTTTCCCATGATGCAGTTTTGTAGAATTCCCCGAACGGGGAAAAACATGGTATATTTATTTGTGTAATGTTGACTGAAAACCCCATGTNGCAGTTTTGTAGAATTCCCCGAACGGGGAAAAACATGGTATATTTATTTGTGTAATGTTGACTGAAAACCCCATGTGGATTTCAGCGGATTAGCTGATGATAAGCGAACTCTACAGAGAGTTACGCAGTCCACTTGGGTTTGCAGAGATGTGAAAGCGCGTGGCGCTATCTCTCTTCCCCGCTATTTCTCTCTCTCCAATTACTCTGGTGCGACCCGTCGATGAAGTTCCAGTGGGCGCGCATGTCTTATCTGACTCATCTGTCGTTATCAGGCCACGGGCATCGACGCACCAGCTCGCCGAGGGCTCTCCAATCAGCGTGCTTCCCACCTCCCTAGACCCGCCGACTAACTCACTCAAGCCCACCTACCACCTTTCGCCAACTTTTTATTTCTACGCGGGGGTGTGGTGCAGTTTTATCACATAGACTACTCACTTTTGACAATTTCATTTTTTGTGTTAACATGATCTACGTATTGCANGTGGTGCAGTTTTATCACATAGACTACTCACTTTTGACAATTTCATTTTTTGTGTTAACATGATCTACGTATTGCACACATTAATTTTGGAAGCAAAAACCACAAAAATGTTCTACCCTTGCAGCACTTATTACGTGGTAATTATATCAGTATGCACATATGCCGTTTGTGCTACGTATCGATTGAATTTTATTAACGACCACTGCTACTGCAGTTTCATTTTATTGTATTTCGGTGTTAATTTTTTTTTTTTGCAAATATTTTGCGAGTTTATGTTTGTGTTTGCTCCATTGTACTAAATCTCATTAAATTCAGTTTCATCAATGAATTACACCACAATCAACTAGCTCGAGAAAGATGATTAGACGTAGATTTCAGTCCAATTACTTCAAGTTGTGTTTGCTATAGCTTGGGGATACGTTATAGTAAACGATTTTTTCTATCTGCAGTAAACTTGTAAATTTTTGGTGGAAGGGGGAAGCAATTTCATATATATGGTACCCTTTGCTCTATGTTAAGCGTCCCTTCCCACAACATATTTTTAAAACTTCTGTGTTAATTTTTCAGACAAATTTTACTTCATATTCACACATTTTACCCACAAATCTTACACCAATTCAAAAGTTACCGTACCGCAATATATTTTAGTGACATTCAACTTATTAAATATACGTAAATATTAAAATTTTCATTTATACGTGAGATCTTAGGCACCCCTTAGTGAGAATGGGGGAGGGCCAGACCCGGGGCATAGCCTACTGTCACTTCCTAAGCAAGCATGCATTAATTTTTTGGCTTTTTTTAATACCTGAAGTTTAAAATTCTTTTATTTTACGAGCACGCTTCCGGTACTCGTCACCACTTAACTTCTTAAAACAATTCAGCTTGCAAGTCAAGTCCGTTCTTACACACGAATCAACCAAAGCCACATTAGCGAAGATGAGTAAACACAATCATTTAAAATTACTCGTGACAACAAATATAAAACATCGACACCTTGTAACTCACCGGCCTGCGCACAATCGGAGACGTTTCACATTTGCTACTGGGTTGTGTAGAGGTGGGAATTTTTAATTCAAGTAATAAGAAAAGTTTATAAAAAAAATCCTCAATTTGCGCTATGCGACCCGACCTCTCCTACCTGGCGCCCTGGTCATTTGCTCAGTTCGTCAAGTTATAACATTTTCTCCTTGCCCTCTCCTTTTCGACGCCCATGGCATCATCCATGCAAACTTTATTGCGAGCATCGCAGCCAGCGCGTCCCTTAAAATATACGTAGTCAGTGACAGTTACTTTAAACAACATTTGAATTCAGAAATGCTCAATCAACCGCAAAGTAACATATATTTTTGTTTAAACTCGATATCCTTTGTTCACTAGCCGACTGTACCTAGTATATTCGCTGTTACTGCGCACATTTTNATTTTTGTTTAAACTCGATATCCTTTGTTCACTAGCCGACTGTACCTAGTATATTCGCTGTTACTGCGCACATTTTGAATAAAACCTTTGAAAAACCACTTCATTTATAACGTGTTTGGTTTTTTTCTAAGTATGAAAACAGTGAGAAAATAGGGGTGTTAGTAATGCCTTATAAGAAATAGTTCCTATGGAAAATATTATTAAACTGAGTGCGCTCGATATCGGTGCGTTGCTCCTTTGGTGAAATTTTCAAGACTTGTTACGATTTGTTTGCATGATACGGAGGAATAGCCTGAAAGTGTAACTTTAGAATGGCTTCAGCACAGTTGGAAATAACCGCGAATGGACTTTATGAAATAACAACGTATTAAATTAAGATACACAAGAGTTTGTAAAAATTTTGCCTCACGTTATATTTTTTAAAGTACTTTATGCGTACACAACACAAAGCCCAATGTTGTTGCAACCAAAAAAAAAATACTATTAAGGTATTTTTTTAAACGTTTATGTTGTAGTAAAATTATTTATGTTGTAGTAAAATTATTTATGCTGTGACAGAGTAAATAATGCTAACCATTTACAAAATCTTAAATTACTANGTGGTGCAGTTTTATCACATAGACTACTCACTTTTGACAATTTCATTTTTTGTGTTAACATGATCTACGTATTGCATACATTAATTTTGGAAGCAAAAACCACAAAAATGTTCTACCCTTGCAGCACTTATTACGTAGTAATTATATCAGTANCACATTAATTTTGGAAGCAAAAACCACAAAAATGTTCTACCCTTGCAGCACTTATTACGTAGTAATTATATCAGTATGCACATATGCCGTTTGTGCTACGTATCGATTGAATTTTATTAACGACCACTGCTACTGCAGTTTCATTTTATTGTATTTCGGTGTTAATTTTTTTTTTTTGCAAATATTTTGCGAGTTNACGACCACTGCTACTGCAGTTTCATTTTATTGTATTTCGGTGTTAATTTTTTTTTTTTGCAAATATTTTGCGAGTTCATGTTTGTGTTTGCTCCATTGTACTAAATCTCATTCAATTCAGTTTCATCAATGAATTACACCACAATCAACTAGCTCGAGAAAGATGATTAGACGTAGATTTCAGTCCAATTACTTCAAGTTGTGTTTGCTATAGCTTGGGGATACGTTATAGTAAACGATTTTTTCTATCTGCAGTATACTTGTAAATTTTTGGTGGAAGGGGGAAGCAATTTCATATATATGGTACCCTTTGCTCTATGTTAAGCGTCCCTTCCCACAACATATTTTTAAAACTTCTGTGTTAATTTTTCAGACAAATTTTACTTCCTATTCACACATTTTACCCACAAATCTTACACCAATTCAAAATTTACCGTACCGCAATATATTTTAGTGACATTCAACTTATTAAATATACTTAAATATTAAAATTTTCATTTATACGTCAGATCTTAGGCACCCCTTAGTGAGAATGGGGGAGGGCCAGACCCGGGGCATAGCCTACTGTCACTTCCTAAGCAAGCATGAATTAATTTTTTGGCTTTTTTTAATACCGGAAGTTTAAAATTCTTTTATTTTACGAGCACGTTTCCGGTACTCGTCACCACTTAACTTCTTAAAACAATTCAGCTTGCAAGCCAAGTCCATTCTTACACACGAATCAACCAAAGCCACATTAGCGAAGATGAGTAAACACAATCATTTAAAATTACTCGTGACAACAAATATAAAACATCGACACCTTGTAACTCACCGGCCTGCGCACAATCGGAGACGTTTCACATTTGCTACTGGGTTGTGTAGAGGTGGGAATTTTTAATTCAAGTAATAAGAAAAGTTTAAAAAAAAATTCCTCAATTTGCGCTATGCGACCCGACCTCTCCTACCTGGCGCCCTGGTCATTTGCTCAGTTCGTCAAGTTATAACATTTTCTCCTTGCCCTCTCCTTTTCGACGCCCATGACATCATCCATGCAAACTTTATTGCGAGCATCGCAGCCAGCGCGTCCCTTAAAATATACGTAGTCAGTGACAGTTACTTTAAACAACATTTGAATTCAGAAATGCTCAATCAACCGCAAAGTAACATATATTTTTTGTTTAAACTCGATATCCTTTGTTCACTAGCCGACTGTACCTAGTATATTCGCTGTTACTTCGCACATTTTGAATAAAACCTTTGAAAAACCACTTCATTTATAACGTGTTTGGTTTTTTTCTAAGTATGAAAACAGTGAGAAAATAGGGGTGTTAGTAATGCCTTATAAGAAATAGTTCCTATGGAAAATATTATTAAACTGAGTGCGCTCGATATCGGTGCGTTGCTCCTTTGGTGAAATTTTCAAGACTTGTTACGATTTGTTTGCATGATACGGAGGAATAGCCTGAAAGTGTAACTTTAGAATGGCTTCAGCACAGTTGGAAATAACCGCGAATGGACTTTATGAAATAACAACGTATTAAATTAAGATACACAAGAGTTTGTAAAAATTTTGCCTCACGTTATATTTTTTAAAGTACTTTATGCGTACACAACACAAAGCCCAATGTTGTTGCAACCAAAAAAAAAATACTATTAAGGTATTTTTTTAAACGTTTATGTTGTAGTAAAATTATTTATGTTGTAGTAAAATTATTTATGCTGTGACAGAGTAAATAATGCTAACCATTTACAAAATCTTAAATTACTACAATGCAAATATACTGTTGGAAGTGCTGATGTTAATAAAGCCTCTAAGTAAGGTTGCCATGACCAAAAGCTGTATTACTGC
Organism: Clitarchus hookeri; assembly: GCA_002778355.1. NCBI lineage: Eukaryota > Metazoa > Arthropoda > Insecta > Phasmatodea > Phasmatidae > Clitarchus > Clitarchus hookeri. Next base: position 837,034 of record NQII01000389.1, on the reverse strand, counting down.
TAAAAATAACAGGAGGAACAAAACATGTTGTGTTATTAAGACATTAAAGAAATGTCCAACCAACACAAGTTTACACTGACTTGGCGTTGTAAAATGGCGGACAGTAGTGATTAGTGATAAACTCATAAAATTAAAGAACCACTTTATTTATATTTTAAAGCATAGTATGACAACTAAATTTAGCTAAGACCAGCTCTCAAGCCTTGCAAAGCTGTTTGCGTGTGACAATGATGCATATATTTATAAAGCATTTCCACGTAACGAAAGAGAACTGCAGTTTGTAGGTTTGCTGTGCATCTGAATATCCACAATATGAAACACAATCATACATGTTAAGATAAAGCAGTTGGTAGAGCGTTGAGCTCTACCAACTGTGGCAGTGCGAGAGCGACAGTGCGACAAATATTACTAGCCAATCAGAGGCGAGCCAGCAGACGATGGCGATGCGACAGTGTGCGATAGAACTTGTTCTAACGCACCGGCGACAGTCGCATGCGACAAGGAAGGAGAATAAAAATGGCGTATATCTGTAAACGGAAAGGTAGACGTGCATGTGGTGAGGATGTGAATAGAGTACTTTTGCGTGTTATTAAAACACTCAAATAGATACATATAGGAGCCTTCTTCCTTAAATATCAGTAGTCCATACTATAAGTTGGAAACATTTAGAAAAGTACACTCAACCGATTTCAATCATTTTCTTCCAGTTGTACAATTTCATAGAAAATTTAAGAGATGTTATTTTGTTTCGTTAAGATCAATGTGTGTTATAGCAAAACATCTCTAAACTAACAATGCCATAAAAAAAAAAAAAAACTTAAAACTTGCCTGATTATGAGGTTTAGTTCCCACTTACGACGATAGATGTCAGTAAACGCATATAAACGTAACGACAACGTCGCGCTATTGTACAATTGACGGACTACAGGTAGTGCACGAGGGTTACAGAATGTCATGTCGCCGACGAGCTGTTGCACAATTGTAAAAAGCTCTTGAAGTGGATGTTGGCGAGCATTCAAGACGCGGGCTCTATTTCCATCCCAACCATAGTTTTTTTTCGACGGTAACATTTGGTTTTGTGTCAAAATTATTGTACTTAGTTTACTTTACATCGAAATGTTTTTTTAAACAGTAAAATACAATACAATTTATAACACAAATGTTTACATCAATTCAAGACGAAATTTGTTTTGCTGCAACATAAACAGTTGGCAGTACAGTAAGTAAGTAATGATGTCCCAGATGTACTAAATGTAACATTAAAATTAGTAGCATAATTATCTATGTTTTGACGCAGGTATCTGGCACAGGAGGTAGGATTTATCCGCCATCTTGATAGGCGCGAGCGGTGGCATTGTTGGGCGGTACCATCAGCCATATTGGTAGACACCACAACCAGTGCTCGATGCCATGTTGGATGTTCTTCCCCCCAAAATCCCTATGAATTAGTTTAATAAAAAAGATTTTAATCAAAAACTAAAAAGTATTGGCGCGCCACCTTGGATTTTTAATAAATATATAGGTTTAGAGTATCGCTAGAAATCATAATTTCATGAAATAAAAACATTATTTTTTACAAATTTCTTAAATATATTGGGCCGCCACTTTGGTAGCCAGTACAACGGGGGAAGTATTGATCCCTCCTCCTCCCGCTCAAAAACCCGTAAACTAGAAAAAAAAGTTCTAATAATTTCGGCCTACTTCCTCTGATTTCTAAAAGTGCCAATTGCACTTTTAACTGTTAATAGTTTTGTCAATGAAAACAGATATACATGTATTTTTTAAAATGTAAATTAGTATAATGCGATAGTGAATTCCAGGTAGGACCTTGTTAAAAAATTCACAAATATTAATTCCTTTTTTTTCACTTGTAGTTTCCATTCGCTGTGAAATGTCTCCACAATTTGGCTTTCAGAGTCCATAGGAAACGCTCTACAATGCTAGCCTTGAGTCCAGAGTACGTGGAATAGTGATTTATGATTTAAAATATTCTTTACCATTGTCAATGTGGAGATTTGTCGGTACACGTCCTCTCAACACATCCTCCATGACCTTGGGGATGTCACGTGCATTATTTGACTTGAGCGGTCTGGCCCATGCATACTTGGAAAATGTGTTTATTATAGCCAAAATGTAGTGGTGGCCTTTATTCGCATGAGCAAAGTCTTACATTTCGATCAGGTCGGATTGGAAAGTATCGTCCAACCCTTTCATGACACACTTTCTCCGAGGATAATTCCTTCTGGCCGACCTGTGTAATTATCCAGAAACGGCATATTTCGTCATCTCACGATCTAGCCAGCTTCGAAGAGTTCATTAATGATGGATATAATCTCGTAGGTGTTAGGCCGGTTGCCCGTAGACTACGAAGCGACCAGTTGCCGTAGTCTATTGACGAGTTTGTTCGGATCGTCCCAAAACACATAGTCCATCTTGCATTTGGCATCGATCTTCTGCAACAGACCCGATCTAATAGATTCGACCAATCGTAGAAATAGTCCCACGATAATGACGAATTTCGCACGGTCCTTGTCGTTAAATCGCTGTATTGAGGGGTTATAGTTCACATAATGAGCCCGATAGGACTCTAGAAGGCGATGGTACTTGCGCAAATCCGATTCGGTTTAGTGTCTGGGATGTCTACGAAACGAAAGCTCGCACCGACAATGCATCATTTTCACTTTGCGCTTGCCGATCTGCATCACATCTCCTGGAAAAAAACATCACTTCCTTGTTTCCGAGAAACACATTTTTAATCGTGGTGTCTCAAGCTGCACATCTTGTCACTATTCCTATCGGAGTAGGAAGCGATGTGGTGCCCGACCAGGGTGCCCGCCTCTGGTCCATGTTCTCGCGTTCGTTTCCGTTCTCGCGCATGCAGCAAATCGATCAGGGGCAAATCGCCTTCGTCGCTAGTGATGCACCCTTCCGATTCGGGCAGTTCTGGACTTCTTTCCTGTTTACACATCGGGGTCGATCCTTCCACCTTGATTTCGTGTTTGATATCCGGCCGAGGCAAAGCTGCCTACTGGCAATGTTTACCAAGTTCGTCGAGACGGCTTGTTATCGTCTTGTAAGCCTCTTCCCTTCGATTCTCGAGAGCCAGTCTGTAACTTTTCTCGAGTATATATTTCGCGCGAACAGCTTCAATGGCCAACTGTCTGTTCGGTTCGATCCACCATAGTTAATATAATGAAATAAATACACAATCACACAGGTATATACACATATTCACTCTCGTAATGGAAAGGTGCACGTGTGACACGGCTGGTGTACCACCCTGGAGTCTGACACGCCTCTCTCTCGGCTAGTGTTCTGCCCCATCCCTTCAACTTGCCGAGACATGCACTGTGCCTGCGGTGCTGGTCGAACACCTGGGCTGCCTTCCAGATTCTCACGATGTTATTTGATTGCGCAACTTCAGCCGGGTTGTATATGTTACCCTGCTAGTGTTGTGAGTGTTGGCTGTATACTGAATGTTATGGTTTTGTTTCAGTAGGTTCGTAAGGAAGGCACTTGTTTTTTTTGTTGCACTGACAAGGACAGCCTGATCTTGTCTAGCGTCGTTTAAAACACAGCATATAGCACCCGATGCTTGTTTAATATGTGAATGCGTTGATTGGTAAGTTCTTATAACTATTTCCCTTTACATTTTGATTTTATATCTGTTTGCATAAGTGTGTGGCAATGTTGACCTTATCGCACCTCTTATTCTCGGCTTCGCAAAATTATATTTTTCCGAATAACGTGACGTACGGTGCTCGATGCTCGCGCAATTTACAATGGTTGTTAAATGCTTATAACTGTTAGCTGTAATAAATTTTTTTTATCTGTTTGCATTAGCGCATAGCAGTGACGTACCTCTTGCGTGACTAATGGGTTAAAATGTATGTTGTTTTGTGGCAAGCAAAATAACACAGTCTTTACAAGTCGCATTATGTGTATCGCACTTGATGCATTGTAGGCATTTTTTAAAATTGGTCTTTATGATCATTCGTTCTCTCTCATGTTGGCATTCGTTCTAGCTTTTACTAAACCTCTTGGCAAGATAGCAACACTGGTATCACTTTATGGACTGTGGCTCCATCGGGTATTTTTTTAATATATTGTGACTGATTATGGCTTCATGCTCGTGATGTACTTGCGTATATGCCAGTCCTTTATTGTATTTTACGTTAAAGATTTTTCATCTACAGGAGGTTTCATAACTTTGAAACTCGGTTTCCCTGACCTTCGAATTAGACTGACGGTATTTATATATATTTATGCATACATGTTTTATTGTAACCTGCGACTATGTATGTCTTGTTATCGGTGAAATTGTATACCCATTTATTTTTATATATGGCTGGTTGTTAAGGGTTACCTGTGAGAACGATGAGTCGGGCCGCCAGCCCTTGTGTCGGACTGGTGGTGTACGTTTATATTAATATATATGTATTTTGCTGTTACCCACGACTTTGTACATTATGCATGCAGCAAAATTGTACCTATCTTGCGTTTTCGCGTATAGTTGTTTGTTGTCGCCCATGCTAACATTTATGAATGTATATATTTTCACATATATATATATATATACTGCTTGGATGTCGGTGGGTGAAGGGAGGCTAACTGTCGCTGAGGGGGATCCGAGTTTATAGACACCTGCGGTAGCAGACGGCAAGGGTGGCGGTGGGCGATTTCCGAGTGCATGCAATCCGATCTTATGTGTGTTCTATTTCAGACCGTACACTCCTACATGCAATGGTACCTTTGCAACGCACTTGTATGTATACCTTTATATTCTGTACATGCGTAGACAGTTGTTACATGTTACCGAACTCAAAGGTTTGAAAATGCTGACCAACTATGCTTATAACAGGGGTTAAGGCCTACTTGATCTTATCTGTTTCATTGCAGTCGGAAGTGATGTCTCTGATATGAACTAGGTGGTCTTAGCTCCAGGGGGGAGGGAAATGTTGCACAATTATGCTTATAGGAAAGCTTAAAGTGTACTTATCCCTATCAACCTGTTTGTCATCGGAGGTGATGTCTATGATATGAATTTCGTAACTATAGGTTCTGTGGGTGGGAAATGGCAGCCAACTATTCTTATACTAAGTGATAAGGTGTACTTGATCCTCTAGTCCTTTTTGCCACCGGAAGTGATGCCAATGTTATGAATTTGGTGCCTATAGCTTCGGTGGGTGGGAAATGGTGAGCGACTATGCTTATAAGTGGGCTTAGGGTGTGCTTGACCCTTCGGCTCAGTTTATCATCGGGGGCGATGACTATGTTATGAATTTGGTGACTATATATATGACAGTTCGGAAATGAAAACTAACTATGCTTATTAGTGGGTTAATTACATACTTGACCCTGCGGCACTTTTCGTCATCGGTAGTGATACCTATGTTATGAATTTGGTGGCTGTATCTTAAAGTAATGGGAAATTACTGCAAACTACACTTATAAGTGGCCTTAGGCCATATTTGACAGTGCGGTCCTTTGCGTCGTCGGGGGGATACCTATGTTATGAATTTGGCGGATGTATCTGAAATGGTTAGGAGATATCAGCCAAATTTTTTTATAGGTGGGCTTTGGGCATTCTTGACCTGGCAGCCATTTTCGTCGTCGGGGGTGATACCTATGTTATGAATTTGGTGACTGAATCATAAATGGTTTGGAAATTACAGCCAACTATGCCTTTAAGTGGGCTTCGGGGTTAGTTCACCCAGTGGTCCATTTCATCGTCGGGGGAGATATCTATGTTATGAATTTGGTGGATGAATCTTAAATGGTTCGGAAATTACAGCCAAATAGGCTACAGGTCAGCTTAAGATATACTTGACAGTGCTGTCCTTTTCATCGTCGTGGGTGATGCATACGTTATTAGTTTGGTGGCTGTATCTTAAATTTTTAGGAAATTACAGCAAACTATGCTTATAGGTTAGTTTAGGGCTTACTTGAACATGCAACTCTTTTCATCGTCGGGAGTGAGCCTATTTTATGCATTTGGTGGTTGTAAATTAAACGAATCGAAAATTACTGCCAATTATACATATAAGTGGGTTTAGTGCACACTTATCCAAGTTGTCATTTTCGTCGTCGGGATTGATACCTATGTTATGAATTTAGTGGCTGTATCTTAAATAATTCGGAAACTAGAGTAAACTATTCTTATAGGTTGACCTAAGAATACTTGACCACGCAGCCCTTTTCGTCGTCGGGCGTGATACTTATGTTGTGAATTTGGTGGTGGTATCGTAAACAGTTCGGAAATTACAGCCAACTATGATTATAAGTGGGCTTAAGACGTACTTGACTTACACGCGGTGCAACTCTAGGCTAGCATGCGTGCGCAGACTTTGCTCCGTGCCACGCACGTGGAATGACAGAGCATGAGACTCGTCCTTGCCAGGATGCCAGGTGAAAGAAGACCATAAACCAAATGTGAAAAGCAAGGTGGAATGACAGAGCATGAGACTCGTCCCCACCAGGACACAAGGTAAAAGGAGACCAGATGGAATATGAGAAAACTTCGGATTATGCCAGCCCATCCACACATCTGCAGCCAGCAGCCAGGTGACAGTGATTGACGTGTGAGATATTAGCATATTCACAAATTGCATCATTAGCATATGCGAATCCAGAAGGAATATGAGAAAACCTCACCAGCTCACGATTACAAGTTTTTTTTTTGGTGAATGCATAGATCGATGGGAGTATTTACTATATTTCTTCTCATAACCATGCAATGTAGATTTCTTTTGCGATAGCTCATTTATTATCTGGCAAGTGCGTAGGCCGATGCGCGTATATACGTTATTTTATCTCTTAACATTTTCCGTGCAATGGTGTTCGTGTGGTCTAGATCCTCGATTGGCGACCCAAGGGTGGTCGGTTCGAAACCGCACTCCTCCTGCATTTTTTGAGTTCACAAAAACAACACCTAAAAATATTCCCAGCGCTCCTGGCGGCCACCGTTTGAGCTCACCTCCCCGCTGCTAGCACGTTCGTGCAAGCGACGAGTGAACAAACACACATGAACAAAATGGCCATGCCGATACCAGTACTCCTAGCGGCGAACTGTAGAACTTCAAACACTCTGATGGCAGGTGCGAGAATCAAATATGCCCACCACAGCAGCCGACTGGTGACATGCACGGGGATTAACGATGGCCTAGCACACTCTGGTGGTGGATGCGGGAATCAAAAATGGTCGCCTAAATTAGATGATGGTGATGAGGGAGCATCCAAGATGGACGACTCGAAATGCATTAGAGAGGAAAGGGTGAAAATAAAGGAGGCCAGGAGCAGTATGAGAAACCTCCGCAAGAGATAGAACAGACGAGAGACAAGAAGGAATGAGAGAGTATGAGAAAAGAAAGACACAAGACAACAAATGAAGGAAACGAGAAGGTATATTTGAAAACTCCCCAAGGGATAGAACAGGCGAGAGCGAGAGACACGAAGGAATGCCAGAGTGTGAGAATAAAAATAACATCTGAATGATAGAGTGGAAGGAAAAATAATCGGAATACAAGATCATGAATGGTTGAAGTTTAATGATAGAGTATGAGAGAAAAAGGGTGTATCCCGAGGGAAAAAAAGGTAACTCCAAGATGGCTTCAGCTGACGAGGAATTACAGAGCAGGAGGTTTAAATGTTATGTTACCCAAGATGGCCGCTATGGCTTCCTGGCTCCATGACAGAATGCCAGGTGCGCTAGAATCGCCATTTTCTACTACTTCTATTTTAACTCTGATTAACACCCTTCTGAATGTCACTGGTTTGTTACAGTAAATTTACTCATACTCTTCATTAACAGACGTTCAGTCAGTCTGTTGCAATCCTCTGTAATGTCTTTCTCTCACGCATCTAGTCCAATAATCCAGTCTGCCAGCCTCACCCTTCACTGCTTGGTACTCGCAGTCGCAGATTTCCCCTCCGCTGGTCGCTTCTCTCTCCGCTCGTCGTCTAGCGCTGAAATTCAGACACTCATCCATTCAACAACTGCCAGCCCCAAGGCCCATCGCTCTATTTATACTCTGATGGCCTTTACCTGGAAAGGTCAATGACCCCGACTCACGCTGAGAGAAACTAGGGCAGCAAATCACTAGAAAATTCTTCAGATAAATACAGAAACTCAATACAACCAAGGTCAGCAGCGCGAGCCGCAAAAAGGATTATAGTGTCGGCTATCTTTTTGTAACAGATACGCGGTTCTTTGTCTATCGCACGCTTGTCATTCAAAACATCCCATTGACTTGCCGCCACGATCATATAACTGCTCTGTCCTTCACTTCCACTCGCTCGCGCGGAAGAAAGCAGCGAGCGCGTAAGAATAATTTATACTACGTATGATGTTAGCTTAAAGCCTTAATTTTCCGCTAGAAGTTTTGTAGTATTTTTTTTACACGATACAGCATGTTCGAGAATACTTGACAAGAGAAGATAAAAGTGCAAAAATAATTTGTTTACTATGTGACTGCCATTCTTCATACAGCCAAATTGATGATAGATTTTAAATACCGTGAATTCGGTCTTTCTAACGTTAGAAATTTCTGTATACATCTGAAAGCGCACGAGCCTTACACCTGAATCGGCCAAGCACACACTATGCGGTAATTCCAATAAGAGACTTTGTCCTATTTCAAATTTTGTGAATACTTTGTTGGTATAGCCAAGTTCCTCATGGGAAGGAGCTCTTGATTTAATTAAATGCAACTCTTAAATACTGGGTAATCTACACCAGTAAAAAATTATACGTGAAAATGTCTAACATTCACTATTTAGGTCCTCTATTATCATCTCCAAATAAAACTGGCGGATAACTATCGTCTGGAAAGGCTATCTGTGGTATATAAAATAATTTTGTGTATTACGACTTCTGGATTGCAGTCGGATAGCTATCAGGTAGTTATTCGAAAGTGCCGGTGATATTTGGTAATTTTTCTCATACATTTGTAATAGAGTTCTAGTTAACTGTACGTTGTATAGTAAAAATTAAGTTAATGATGTCGTGCCTTCATTGTACGGCCAGAAGCACCTCGAGCACTGCTTGTATCCCGGACACTAGTCACACACCACGCAGTTCCTTGCAGTGCACTCCAGTCGCGCTCTCTCGCATTTCGCCGTTAAGTGTATTCCTCGCCGTGAGTGTATTCCTCGTCGCCTTGAAGTCCTCTGCTCTCGTTAGCTCAACTCACCCCCGCCACCGGTTGGAGAAGCGAGGCGCTGTTTTTAGGTGAGACTGTTCCCTCACGATTGTTATCCTCGCCGCAATTTTCTCCGATAAATAGGCCTTCTCTCGGTTAGTCGTGAAATAGAAAACATCCCCCGGCCTTCTGGTGGGATAGTGCGAAATTCCTTTAGATTAAACTCACTTTTGTACGAATCTGGTTGTCATCTCCTTGCAACTCTTCCTGCCGACACGGCCGGTCGACTAGAAGAGTGACTCACCAGTGTGGAAGGAGTAATAATTAACATTTGAAAAAATTTGTACACTTTTTAATTTTTTTTCAGCCATAACAGAGTTGGAGAAAGTCGAATTTAATGCAGTTTAAATGTAAATTTCAAAAAAAATTCCGAGGATGATAGAGAAAGCCTGCAAACTCTGTGAAAAAAAAACTTGTTTAAACAATGCGGTATTTTCTCGAGATTAGTTACTTTGTTTCAATAAAGCGACGTCAACGAGAAAAGTTCTGCTAGACACAGAACAAAAAACTTCTTGCAGGTAATGAAAAATATTTTTTATTTTCTACCGTATATTGAATATTGTCCATTTCAAATCAAGAGTTTTAATTTACTTTTTACTAAATTATCTTAATTCTGTCACAAAAAAATAATATCTGGCATTCCTTAGACGTAAAATGTCTCCTTGTCTCGTGCCTATTATATGAACTAGAACCTGCAGAGTGCTATGATAAATATAAGCTGCAGTTCAATGTCGTTCGTAGTCTGTTGCCATAAGTAATGATTCCTGAATTTTACTTATACTCAAGACATGGCTCAGAACCGGAGCCTTCAGCTTTAAACGTATGACGTAGAATAAAACACAGTTCGATTTTTCAATTTTCTCTGAAAGGTGCAAATGCACCACGGCCTTCGGTACAAGCCCGTCTAGCTATATATACAAAAAAAACCTTGAAAATATGTTACTAAAACGTAAACAATCGGAATATCAAAATCCAGAAAATCGAAAGTCAAGTAAAGCTCGGGAGCATCCCAGACGTCAAAGACACACATTACCGCGCCGCACCCAAAATGCCAGGACCAAAAATGTTAACCGTACTCGACAGCTGTTATACAATGACCTAAAATAGAATGCAATAGTGACGTGAAATGACAGAGATGCAAGCACGTTTTCGACCCTTGTTCTCTTGGCTATAGGCACCAAATACAGGGGGCCAAGGGGGCGGTGGCCACTATACTTTACAGCCAGCAGGGGCGTTGCTCCCCTCCCCTCGGTTGATAGATGGTGGTCGTAAACTACTTCAATTTGTAATAAGCATTTATAACTTACGTTAAACTACTCGATTCATTCTTTTTCAAATATAATAATTTTTATGTATTTGCATTAACAAAAACTTAAATATTTAGTAACTTTTACTTGAAATTTTCAAAGTAAGATGTTTAACGAAATGAGACTGTGGTAGGGAGAGTGATGAGATTAAGTTGAATGTAAGTAATGGAATGTAAGAATGGGTACAGAAGGTATGAGATGTGCTTCCCTTCTGGAAAAAAAAATATGTTGGTTCCTGTGGTCTTGGCGGTCCTGGTTTGGCTTGTCGAAGATCTCTTAGGAACCAGACGCAGAGGCCCTCTCGGGCTGGAGGCGCCTGTGTGGTCGATATCGGAGGCCCGAACTAATAGCTTCAGGAAAAGAGGTCATCACCGCTGACTGGGGGGACGCCGTGCCCTCGACACGGCTGGAGTATTCCAGGCACGCGTCTCGACCCCACTTCCCCCTCTTCTCTTCTTCATCACCCTCTTCCAAACATACAAGCAACCCTTCCTTTACCCGGCTCGGCCCAGCGCAGCATCCCTTCACCGCGCCCTTACCCCTCCTTAAACTCGAGTATCCGCCATTGCAGTGGACCTCGCCACCATTTTAACCTGATTTACTTTTCCTCCACTTCCTCGCCTCTTTTTTCCCCCCCTTCCCTTTCGCTCGTTCTCTGTCGGTCCGCTCCCACAGTTATTCTGGTCTCGGTAAGGAGTTGGAACTTACATGGGGGGGGGAGGGNGAATTCACAAAACTTGCAGGCCGGGTGTCGACATCTCTTTGAGAAGTTGGGGCCGGCCGTCCGTCCGCGCACACACGTACCGCCGCTAGACGGCCGCAGAAGTTACCGGGACTTGGGGAATACTACCCCTGCGGCCAGGGCGTGGTGGGAAGTAAGACAATGCGAGCTCCCGCGCAGCCACCCACCCTCTGGCCTCACGTGGACTGCCGAACCCTCTTTCCTTCAGAGCTGCCCCCTGCGGTCCCGGTCACCACAGACTATTCTGTGAGAGAGATCCTTGCAATTCCCAGTGGTGTTTCCTTGCCTGTGTTTAAAATGCCTAACTGTGCTGTGTACGGATGTACGAACCACTACAAAAAAAAGACAAAAGGTACAAATGTTAGATATTTTGGCTTTTCCCTAAAAACGATAATATTTATGCGCTGTAGGCGAATGCGTGTAGGAGAAAAGACAATATCACCACCACGATAGGTCATTTCTTTAGAAGTACAGAATTTAAATTTATTACTTTAGTATCAACCGAGTTTTATAATATTTTGAGAATAACCTCCATGGCACTGTAGGTACGCAGCAGATAATCGCACGAGTGTGTTTTGTTACGCCGTTCTTCGAAACATCTAAGCGCTTGATAAACGNGTAGGTACGCAGCAGATAATCGCACGAGTGTGTTTTGTTACGCCGTTCTTCGAAACATCTAAGCGCTTGATAAACGAAATACAAAAATATAACCAAAAAAATTCTAGAATTTTTAATTTAACGTAAAAGCAGAATTTAAATGTATGTTTTATGTAAACATGCGCGCAACAGATATGTGTTAGTTTTTTAATAAGTGAAGAAATACGTTTGTATTCTATTTCAGTTTAAGTGTATTATAGGTGAGGTAGTGAACTTAACTAGTATGTTTAGATACCCTTATTAAAAAGCAGAACATTTATTTCAAATGGTGATTGATGCAGCGCTCTTGTATTATAATTACTGATTATTTAGAAGCACTTTGTCGAACGGTAAAATAATTACAGTAATACCCCGGACTTACGCGATAGGTGGGACCGAGCGATAACCGTGTAAGTCAAATTCGCGTAAGTCGGGGTTCAATTTTGCATATAAATACATATAAATTATGTTTAATTGGGACCAGAGTCTAAAAAAAGCAATAATTTAGAAGAAAAATGTTTAATAAAATTTTAGATAGTAAAACAATCTACATTGTTATGAATAAAAAAACGTAAACCGATGTTGTTTTGACGTAGAAGGCTTCATATATTCTAACATTGTCGCCTGACGAGATAAATTTTTCTTCTTTTCGTGCAAAATTTCCTTGTAGCACGCCAATAACTTTTTATTCCCTGTTTTGTAGTAGAAATGCGCTCTTCGTTGGAGTCTTTTTTTTCTAAAATTTGTAACCACTGTTCAATTGAACTGAGGCCTTCTGTTAAGTTTGCAATCGTCATTTGATTTTCCGATTCAACTTAGTCTAACGAATCAGTTTGTTCAATGTCTTGCTCATGCGCACGCATTTCTATAAGCTCGTCAATTGTCAGCTCTTGATTTTGTGAATCCAGCAATTCGTGAACGTCAGCACCATCCAACTCTAAATTTAATTGTTTGGCAATATCGACCACTTCTTCAATTACACTATTGATTGGTTCAATATCTGGCGCTGATTCTCCTTGGGTTTCGGTGGTGAAAACGAATGGACACAGTTTTTTCCAGACGCCATTCAAAGTTTTTTGTGAAATCTCATTCCAAGATTGTCCAACAATTCTAACAACATCTAAAACATTGAATTGCTTCCAAAAGTCTATGACAGAAAGCTCGTTGTCTTGTCGCATTGCTTCATATAGATGCGTAAACGATCGTTTTGTGTAATAAGCTTTAAATGTTTTAATGACTCCCTGGTCCATCGGTTGAAGCAAGCTGGTGGTGTTTGGTGGCAAAAGTACAACTTCCACCCAGGGGTCGAAATTAATTAGAGTAGCAGGAGGGTGACCTGGTGCATTGTCAATTATTAGCATCACATTAAATGGGATTTCTTTTAATTGACAATAACGTTCGACGTCAGGAATAAAATGATGGCCAAACCAGTCTTCAAAAAGAGAACCTGTCACCCAAGCTTTCGCATTAGACTTCCAAATGACGGGCAAACCAGCTTTAGAATTATTTTTTAGGCTCTTAAATTTTCTGAGCGATAAACTAAAAGAGGTTTCAATTAACAATCACCAGCTGCATACCAACAATCACTGCCAATCGATCTTTGGCGGCTTTAATACCTGGAAAGGTTTTTTCTTCACGGGCGATAAAAGTTCTTTTAGGCGTTTTCTTCCAAAAAAAACCCGATTTCGTTTACGTTGAATATGGTTTCGCTAGTGTAGCCACCTTCTTCTACGATTGTCTTGAGTTTTTCTGGATAGAAAGATGCAGCTTCTTTATCAGTGCTTGCCGCCTCTCCACTCTCTGCGATGCTATGCCAATTACGACTTTTGAATCGGCAGAACCAGCCGTTACTAGCTTTAAAAATTTCATATTTAGCCGCCTCCCCAGCTTCTTCTATTAGTATCTCAAAAATCTGCTTAACTTGAGAGCACACCGTGTTTTGATCAACAGGACAATTTTTCACTCGTACTTGGTTATCACACCATAATTTTAAAAATGTTTTCATCTGAGCGATAATACCATGACGTTTACGAATGATGCTTGAATTCAAAGATTGAGAATCTTTCACAGCTTCCACAACTTTTTCTTTACCTTTTAAAATCGTCCGGACTTTTGATTCGGGTAGGTCAAATTTCTTTGCCAATTCACAAATTTTAATTTCTGCTTCAAAGTCTTTGATAATATTCAGTTTACACTCCAATGATAGTGATTTTCTTTTCTTGTTTGATTCAAATGACTCATTTTTTGTTCTTTTGGATGACATAATTAGAGTTAACAATAACACGCACTGCTTACGTAAAACAATTCCTCGCGAAACACGTTCGAACCTGTCGTAAACCGAACACTGACTGGGCGGGGTGGGAGAGCCGAGGCGCGCGGCGCTCAAAAAGAAAAACCGCGTATCTCCGAATTCGCGTAAAACGGGGTAGTGTAAGTCAGGGTATTACGTATTAATAAAACTAATTAAAAAATTTAGTTGTGACCGTATTGTTATTCACTTCAGTTATAAAATTTGGTTCTCAAGGTTTCAAATAATATACAGTCTCACATAAAAGCCTTCTGTTCGGGGCGCGAAATTTTTTTAAGTCTGTTACACATAATGGTAAATGCCACAGTTTCAAATAATGAAGACGATTCGTGTTAGTGCTAGTTTTTTGCAGAATGTTTGAGAAATTAATTTTTTTCTATGCTACTGAACTCGTATAAATATAAGTAGCAGTAGCACATAACGCAATATTTCTCTTTAATTTTTAGTTTATATGAAATTTGTTTTTTTTATCAGTTTATGTAATGGCAGAGTCAAGCTTCAGTCACGCATTGTTTTGCATGTAGTACATTATAAAAAGCATTCAAGTATGTGACGTACCTTTCTATTCATTATTTTATACTTTCCTCAAAATCTTTTTAATTAGAATACTGTAACGCACTATCATTTGCACCACACAAAATATCGTAATGTTCCAAATTTATTAAACGGCAAAAAAAAAAAAATGACAAATTTAAAATAAAATTAAGTAGGCACATACTAAAATAAAACAATAGTAACGACAAAGTAGTACATCTAGTATTACATATACATGAACAGGAAATTTATTTTTTGAAATAATTATTATTTTGGAGAACTATGTTGTGCTTAATTATTTTGTGAAGTTTAATACCTAAGTAAAATACTTTTGTCTGGGAGAGTTACAGCATAACTTTAGAGAAGTCGTTGAAATTCAACTTTAAAATAAACCTTTCACATTCTGTAGGAAAAGTCTTATTATTTCAAAATATAACAGAAAATATTGTTGTGACTAATAACAAATAATTTTGATAAAACAGGGTATAAATTTGGTTTTTAATATAAATACTCTGCTGCGAGTAATGTCTAACAAGTGAGCAGTGTTTCACGTAAATATAAAATAATGAGCCACATCATTCGACGAAATGCACATCTCAAATCAGATTTGTTTCAAAAAAGTACCGTTCAAGTAATTATGGCGAGAGGTTTGCTATCAACGTGGAAGTAGTCTGTTTATTACAATTTTGACACTCCAATGACAGATTAAATTTTAAAGGAAGTTGTTGTAAATTTAGAATCATAAGGATATCAGGTTTATTTAGTGAGAAGTTATTCAGGGCCTTCTAACAGCAACCTTACGAAATCGATAAGCATTTGTGAAAGTAAACCTTCAATCATCAACCCCGTGGATAACTCAAGAATTTTTTTTTTTTTTTTGCGGATGGTCCACCTAGCGACATAAAATTAGCCTATAAAGTAACTCAAACTCACTTAGATGTAACAGAATCACAACGTCAAAGAGGGAAGACAGCCGTGCAGTTGTTTCAAGAAGTGTTTCAAAAGTACTGATTTTTTTTTGTGGCGAACGTAATATGTATAATTGAAGGGAACTGGAAAAAGACAGCCACGTTTATTGAGCTCGCTCGTAAGTGGCTGGTTTGATGTATTCAATGTTAGTTTTCCGTACAATGTAAATCAAAAGTAGAAGTGCGTACGGTTTGTACGAAGAAAAACAAAATGTAGTTTTAACTGAAATTAGTGAAGTAATCGATAAAATTAGAGTTACTGACTACAAGACGAAATTACCCTTTCAAACAGGAATTTTGATAAGTGATAGTTCTTTGCGAAAAGCGTTTACAAACCTTGCAGTAAAATACCACCTCAAATAACTTCTGACAACAAAGCTCAATCAAGACATTGTGAAAATTTTTTTTTTTTGTAAGAGGCGTGGGGCATACAAACGACCATCCAACACCACTAGAATTTACATACCGTACTAGGTCATACATTTAGGGGAAACTTGCATCTGAAATGCTTACCCCCAGTGAAAATAGTTCTGACGACAATGACAACTCCCAGAGCTGTGGTTTTGGAGGAAGGTGATTGACACTGTTGTCTAAAGGACCAATTTACTACTGAAGTAAACACAGGGCGATTGGAGTTCACAAAAAAATCTCTAGTTTTATTATTGCTTTAAAACAAGTTAATTGACACACAAGTTCTCGAGACAACTCCCTCCCGTTCCTGTACGTAGATTACGTATAGTTCGCGTCGTGGGGGGGGGGATAATCTTCTTCGTACTTGCTGGGTGATTCCAGATATTCGTAGCACTCGCGGAACACTACTCAGGGTCCTTCACATACGCTGGATGACTGTACTTATCTGGCTGCTGTGCTGGTACCTGGTCCCGTAGTTGAGATCTGGTGAACTGGACTGGCAGGACTCTGCGTCTGATGTCGGCTGGCTCTTCCGGAATCGCTCCGCGCCTTCGGACTCTCGTCGGCTGCCCGTCGTTGGCGACCCGCTCCGCGCTCCTCGACGCCCGTCCGCTGACTGCCCTGTTTCCTCGGACTCCTCTCGTTTTGTAGCCTCCATCGCCATATTCAAACTGCCTCGTCTGCACGTGGTCCGGGAATCTCGTGGCGTCTCCCTGAGTAATAAAACACGTGTCTGGGGCTCGGGCTGCCCAGCGTGGACCTTCGGTTCTGGTATGGCCGTTTCATTGTCTCGTTCTGCACGTGCTTACTTGGCGGGTGGTCTTTGGATCAGCGCCCGCAGTGGTCCTTCCCTTGTCCCCGGATATGCTGCTATTCTTCTGCTCGTACATCCGCTAAAAGCTTTCTTGGTTTATTGCGGCGAAGCCCGGGGTCGTGGGACCTCGGCGTATCTTGGTGCAGCTGCCCAGTGCAGCTGTGTCCGCGCCCTGGTGCCTTCCGTTGCCTCCGGATGCCGTCTGCACGTGCAGAAAACTTGGGTGGCCCGTCTTTGCAGCTGTGAGGCGCGGGATCCTTTTTGGACACGTCTGCCACCCTTAATATTTATTGGTGTTGACCGCCTGCAAGCTTCGCTAGCGCGTGTGTTCTGACGGCCAAAATACATGGACGCGGGGAGCGTCAACAACACTAATACTTTGATATTGGATGAATTTAGAGCTACGAAAGCTGAAGAAATCAATATATCAAAATTGCTTTCTTGCACGGCGGTCATGGACGATCGTACTTTAGACGACTGGGAATAATTTTCTGAAGTTTCATGTGAAGTAATAACTTTGGAGAGGCAAGAACCGAGTGAAAGGTTTGACAAGGTGACACATGAAGGCTCATCGTTTCAGATCTAAATTTTCTGATTTGGGTGAACCAACTGACTCACCATCACCGTGTAGTGAAATTACCTCCTGGGTATAATTTGTTTCACATGGGCATTTAATTATTTCAAGCGAAAAATTTCTAAACGTAATAAATAGAGCTGAGTAGTTCTGTGTAAATTTTCACGGTGATTATTTCAGATACGAGGTAAATGTTATTCAATCAGTTACTTATATGGTGTTAAACATATGCAGTATATTTCAACGTGAGGTTATATACTATTTTGTGAAAACTCGGACATATATACGGGTGAAAGAGTTAAATAAGAATTTTATGCAAGTACTAAGTTCGGCAAAGAAGAAGTTTAGCTAAGAAAAAGAAGAAATTTCATTAAATTATGTGTGTATTTTTTTCCACACACTCTGGCAGCCTCACATGGACAATTAATTATAAGTTATTGTTTTATTTGTATTTTAATGAACGATGTTTTGAATTTAATATTAATAAACGTGTAGAGTAATGTGAGACAAATTTATAGTAGCTAGAGTGTTTAAAATTTAGTTGTACGATATTTATTAAAATTTTATATGACACTGAATAGCGACTAAGAGTTTGTGTGAAAACAAAAACTCATTGTTTATTGAATTTAGTAATACGTAAGTACCTATGTACATATAAGTAATGCACAGTATTGTTTGTGTGTATATATAATTGACTTACTAATTTTGTTGTGTAAGCTGAGCTCAATCAGGAGTACCAGCGATGTTTTGGGCTGCGTTGTGTATGACAACTAGTACTTAAATAATTCTCACAATGAAGGTTGTAATCTAGGTAATACCAGCAGTACTGCTTAATGTAAAGTTTGATGTTGTTACAAAATACTACTGGCAGTTTATGCATTGAAACCTAAATGCAGAGATTCACATTGGAACTTATCAAATGGTTGTATATTTTGGAGAAATTTGTACATAGTGTGTGAGAAATATTAGGTTGGCCGTGCAGATGAACACTTGCCGAATGTTACGTAAGGTGTGGATACTTGAATTTAAATGATTAAAATCCTCGAACAGTCGAGTTTTTGAGACTTTATGACCCGTTCTGATAAATAAATGAAAACTTTAGCTGCAGAGAAACAAATTTGTCGTGTTTTTGTGTTTGTTAAATTATTGATGTTATTACTTCCCTAACAGCACGGCTTTATCCATAAACCACGTCATATAATTTCTTCCTATTGTTACAGCTATAATACGTTAAGATACATATGTGTTTTTTTCTAAGCATAATTTAAAATCTTAATATATTTGAACTATTTGGCAGTTTTTATTAAACAAGTTACTAATTGTATGCAAGATCGTGCTTTCTATTAAAGCAAATGCCAACGTTTCCTCTCTGGACGGTTTTTGTTAAGTTTTTAAACAAACGTGAGATGCTCTCAAGTCTTGCAATGTTAATTGCAGCAAAAGCTAATAATTTATGGAATTACCCTTTCACCTGGGCATTTCAGGAAGAATTAACTCGCGATGAAATAAACCGTTTTAATAAAATCTATGGGCCCGTCCCAAAATGTTAGAGAGGAAACAGATAACTCATATTACTAATGAAACTCAAGTGTAAATTTGAATACAGTAGTAATAAGAAATTTCAGTATCTCAACCACTTTATGAGCAAGATAATAGAAATTAATGTGAAAATTATATTATTTATACTGTTTTGATCTTACTGTTATAGAAGAACTGAACACAGGTGTTTCTGAAACGTCGGGAACTTAAAGCTTTTTTGAAAACGAATACATAAATAAAATAATTCTTTTGAAAACTTTTGTTACAAAGGACGCAAGAGCATAAAAAAAACCTAGTACGCGACTATGGTAATTCAAAAAATTCAAATGATGTTTTTAAAAGAACCAGAGTTTTAGTTATCTACTTCGCAAGTGTTCCTATTATATAAATACAGATTTCAGTATTGGAGTTTTAACAACCTGTTTAGGCAAAACTTTGAATGTAAAATTAATGTGTGCGAATCACAAAATGGCTCTGAAGTGTCTACGTTAGCCAATATTCATTCATTCTCGTTCAACAATTTTCGCTTAAATTCTTTATACCGCCGTGCTTTTGTGCCGCCCGCATTCCAACAGCGGCCACCATTCCGCCATCACAGTCCAGCTGACGTCATCTTCNCCGCCACTGCAGGTAGCCGGGGACCGCCGTGTTCCCCTGGGCAACCACCTGCGGGCGTGCCCTCCAGCTCTCCTCGTCTGCTGTTTTGTTTGAGTCGCCAAGTTTCTGCACTCAGTTCCGTCCGTGCGGAAATAATTGAAGGCGTCCTAGTCCTCCGGCTTGGCTGCTATTATTTCCGCCCGCTATTCCAAAAGCTCTCAGGGTTTCATATTGTGGTCAACAGCCTGGGACAAATCGTAGTCTCGCCATTCCTGCCTGCTCGCGGAATCTGGCGTCTGTCCCTCTGTTCTGCCTCGAGGTTTGTTGTTTTGTTCGTCGTCGTGTGAATGCTTCGGGATCTCCCCCTGGACGCTGCACTCGTGTTCTTCCTGATGTCACCTGCTACCGTGACCTCCCCATGCCGATGGTCGCTTCGTCCTAGCGCTGTCCCTTTTCGTCATGGTTGCCGGCCCTAAATCCTGACTGACGTACCGGCCTGTGAGCTCCACTATAGCTTGAGTACGGACGAGTAAATCTAGAGACGCCGTAGGCGTCAACAGTGGAAATTTNCGCCTGTGAGCTCCACTATAGCTTGAGTACGGACGAGTAAATCTAGAGACGCCGTAGGCGTCAACAGTGGAAATTTTCCTTATGCCAAAGTCTCCTATAAGGCATCTCGTTTTGTTCTTAACCTGAGTAGACTAAACCTTAACTAAAAGCTGAACTTTTTCACGTGAAAAGGTTACGGAAGCCATATTGAAACACCGCCAATTAAATTTTTACCAAAGCGAACACGTTCGCATGGTTATAACACTGTAACTGAATGCAAACAAAATCAAAATATTATCTCTAAAACACGCTTCCTGTAATTATTTACAGTCGATTGCGCCACTTATTAATGTTCATATGTTTTTCGAGTTGTATCACGTAACCTTACTTTGAGCGTAAAAGTGCAAAATATTGTTACAATTTCTCTTTCAATAGTCAGCGGGCTTAACCAGGTTCGTTAAGGGATGGAGGTCTTAATTAAATATAACTTCCTTATGTTTAATAACTACAAACACAATTCTCGCACAATATATTTATATCACTTTCTGTTTACATTTAATATTTAATTACCTCAATCAATACTATTTACAATTACCTCAAAGAAATTAACGTAATGAAATAATTAAAAATCAGCCCTAACAGAAAGTGTATCAAAACCTAATCAATTATTTTACAAATTATATGTCCATATTTGACAGTTCCAATATTTACAATAAAGTCCGTATCACATGTTATTCAGTCCCACCTCAGTTTAGTCCAGGTCTCACCAGACCGCAATGTTCTAGAGTTCTCCGAGCTCCCGCACGCACAGTAGCCTTCACTCGTCGGATATCACGTGCTCTCGTCCGTTCACTCCACAAACACCTCGTCCGCCGTCGCCTCGCAATCTCCCGTCGTCGTACGTCCTCTTCACCGATGTCCCTTAGATTAAACATTACCTGTCATTTTGTACTTTAACTATTTATCGCATTCTATTCAGACCCATCTTTACGCCCTTAATTAATTTTAACAAAAGTAAAATTAATTATGTATTAGTCTTTTATCGAACCCGTAGTTGACTTTGTTATACGTAATTTACCTATACCGGTTCCCCCTCTTTCATTATCAGAAATGCACTGAAACAAAATCGCTAATGTTTCCGACAACAGCTTCAAAAAACCAATTTGGTGGTAACCAAAATATTACTTGCAGAGTCAAAACATTACCACTGCAGGTGCTCTTTTAATTTAATAACTAGTTTTTTGTGGGCCTATCTAAATTTAGGCTGATCAGATATGGCTAGATTCATGATTTTTATCTGGGCAAACTTACAGTTAATTTTCTGCGCTCTGTATTATTTTGAAGTTATTCTTAAATGGCAGAACCCTTCTCAGATGGCCGGAAGCCGAATTGTGCTACGTTACAGTATGTTGCAAATACCTACACCACTCCCATGAATGGCTACGCTAGCCTACTTTATACACTCATTAACAGTTGAATTAGAGACACCTACCATGTTGGCGAAATTGCGCTGTGGTCGCCCCGTTAAAATGGAATATTGCCCAGCCACACGTGATTAGTATTTCGTCGGACCATATAGTGACCGTCGAAGTAACAGTCGAACACAGAACGGGGAAGAAACAATTACTCATAACATTTGATCGATTGCAGCCAGACGTAAGAGGCCCTCCATATCCGACGTCGCGAAGGCTCTGATATTTACATGGACCATCGTTGTCAAGAGTGTATTGTGAGTTCATGTATTCGCGTGAAATTACCGCCACCAGAGAAAACTGCCATGGGGTACACCGTATCGATGACAGGGGTCGCCGTAGGATAACTCTGCTGCTAACAGTGGATAGACAGACCACAGTGCAACAGATCAATCGCCAATACTATGCTTGACCACAACGATCTGTGATCAGTCATATCATCCAAAAACCATCTCCTCACTGTGGAGTACAGAAGCCACCGCCCCACTAGGGTACCTGTACTCACTGCACATCAAAAGGTTCGATGTTTAACATGAGTGCGGGAACACAGCCGTTGGATCCTCGATGCATGGGAAAAGGTCGCCTGAACAGACGAGTCGAGGTACACGTTGGTACATGCCGATCGCAGGGTACGAGTTGTTGCCAAGCACATGCAGCTATGGATCCCTCGTGCCAGTATGGTACAGTTCAGGACGATGGTGGCGCAGTTTAGGTGGGATAAAATGTGTCCCCTGGCACAAATGCAATCGTCCCTCACCGGCAAACGGTACAGGGACCTTGGTGGCAGTTAATGTGCGCCCATTTCTGCGCCTACAGCGTCTTGAAAGCGACCTGTACTTACAGCAAGGCAACGCAATGGTCCATCGCTCCCAAATTGTGACACTCCGTGGACTCTAGGTAGCTTGCCTGACCCCTGAGGTCACCCAACCTCAATCCTATGAAACACATTTGGGATGTTATCGAGAGGGATGTCCACACCGTAGATCCTTCTCCGACCGATCTCCATGCATTTTATGAGGCTGTGGAGCGGTCAGGGATCTGTGTGGCTCCAGATTGCTTCCGGTACTTTGTGGAGTCCATGCCACTCCGCTTCACCGCCGTCATCAGGGCGAATTGATTTTGCGACATGCTTTTAGGCAGGTATCTAATTGTATGTGATTCACTTACACCACAAATACTGGCAGTGAACGGAATGACCATTTATGGTAACTATTCAAGGGCAATACACCCTTGCGATGTGTTGTGGTTGTAATTTAGATATTTCGTTTTCAGTTGTCGGCAAAGAAGTACGTACATTCTATAACAGAACATTCTACAGTCACACTTTCCCATCAGCAACAGTGATTAAAACAAAGACAGTGATTCATCAATCCCGAGCCCGAAGGGCTAGGTGTTCACATTATATAAAATGTACAGATATCGTCACAGCAGAAGTACTTATTATCCCAGTGTCGTTTTCCGTATTACCGTATTACTGTGAGTGCTAGTTACGATGTAGATAAGGAGGACGATTCCTGGTGTCGTAAAGTCGTTATTGTAGAAGAGAGTTTTATGTATATTGTTAATATGTACGTAGAGTTTTGGTTTGCAAGGTATTAAAGCTAAAACTGGATGCATACTTTTGGATGTTTATTTCTTTCAGAAAGATTACAATGTGCCTACTACATAATTTACTGATTTGTCAAGTTTGAATCCAAGGGACATTATACGTTGGATGACAGCGCAGTCGTATAAATAACAGCAAGTTTTGGTTTCTTTTTGAAGATTCGAAATTACTATTTAATAATTGTGAAAATTTTCACATTTATCTTTTCATAAAAACTGTTTCTGCAGCAGTAGAACAAATAAATTCCCACGTCGCATATTATATTTGCCGTGTAGTACGCATTACTGCAAAATAACTGTGTATTTCGTCTCATTAAAATTAAGCAATGGAAAAATATTTATTGTGTGCTTTTATTCAAGTGGGAAGTTATGAACAACTATTCACAAGTTTTACAGACTTCTTTAAAATAAATATTGCTTTGTAGAGTATAATTCCCAAAGTACCTACTTCTCATAGAACTTATTTTGTATTTTTCATAGCAAAAAGAAAATGAACATAAAACTAAATGATTTCAATACAGGGGGATATCGTGTTCTCTTAAGAGCATTTCTAGATACAATTTAGACAGCAGCATTAATTAACATTTCCAGCAGTTAAAACCTCCGCATACGGGTGTGGCGACAATACCGAATGTAAAATATTTCAGAAGTAAAAAATATTGAATAAAAATGTTTTATTTCAGTGAATTATCAATTAAACGCACACGTGGAAGTTACTTCTTTCAGTCTGTGAGAAATACAGCAGAGGTAATCAGCTAAAATTGGTATCGAACATGTCATGAAACACCGCAGTGAAATCAATAAAATAACGCTCAGAGCTGTACGAAAACAAAGAAACTACGCTAATAGACAAAGCCTGTACGCACGACGTCGGTCACTACGTTCTGATTTTGAACCATATTATTTCCATATATATTTTCAGTTGTTAGTGGTAGGTCTACACTAAGTGGAATTCAATTTATTTCACTCATTATCCGAAGGAATTGGGTCAGATGACTAAATATGCATTAATCAGTTAAATAATTTTTTTTAAAGACAACAATCTGCTGTAAAATTATTTCGACACGCTATTTTATCGTTACAGTAGGTTTTACGTAATACGGTCCTACAAATAAAAATTATAAACCAGCTCAGTATCTTAATTTTATTGTTTCCCAAATAACTTACAAAAGAGGAAGTTTCATGACGTCCTTAATTATACAGTAGATGGATTTCGGATCATTGCTCGTCCAAACACATCGATAGACGAGCCACCATATGTGTTAACGATCCCACTGACCGAATACATACACAGTAACTTACTTTCATGATTTATATTTTGAATATAAAACTGTTCGTATTCGAAGGGAAACTGTAGAAAATTACAAATATACATGTGGCTTACCCGGGAATCGAACGCAGTAAACCTCGTCGCATAAGCCAGTGTGCAATCAACTGCGTTACGGAGGTCGTATTCGAGCATCAATTTCGGATTTAATCAGTCTAATATTTCGAATGATATGGTTTACTAACCTAGAATATTTATATGGCCGTTATTAAAAAAAAAAACAAAATGACAGAGTCACTTAAAACATGACATTTTTGCTTGGCCTACCATGGCGCAACTTGTGGGAAGAATTTTGTGTATATCGGTTGATTGGTCTCTGATATATGGTATTAAACCTCCATAATTTCATATGATGATCGTCATAAACGGAGGACAAAAAATGATGTGTTACCACATTCGATGATTATATACCACCACTATGCAAAGTTAAGTTAAAATCGAAAACATAGTTCCGTAGCTATATCCCACTAAGCTAAAATAATTACATAGCCGCCATTCTGAAAATAAGTCTCTGTCACTTAAAAAAAAAAAAATTATTTATGTGAACTAACACAGTACAATTTCTTCACCAAATTTGGTCATAATGGGTTGATTGTTTCCCGAGATATGACATAAAAATGTATTTTTATTGTGGGGCTAACTTACAAAATTGCAGAGAAATAAGGTTCTGATAATACATGTTTGATGGCTGTATTTGATACTGCAAGTATGCAACGTTAAGTTGGAATTTGTTTCGTTAGCCACCATATCGAAAATAATTGCCTGATCCACTCGAAACATACCAGTTTACACCCCCTGATGCAGTGCTGTTTGTTTGCCAAATTTGGTAGTTCTCTGTTAATTGTTTCCCGAGATGTTACATAAAAACTTAATTTTTTCATGTGGCATTACTTACAAAATGGAGGACAAAAATTCTATGTGTAGACGGGCTTGATAGTTGTAATATCAACTGCAAGGATACAAAATTTAGTTGGAATTTATTACATGGTTGCAACGATATAGCATTATAAGCTAAAATGGCTATTTGTCTACCATTTTGAAAATAAGTGTCTTATGTACTTAAAACATGAAAATTTTCATTATCTGCGCAGTATTACTGGTTTGCCAAATTTGATATTAATCGGTCAATTGGTTCTCAAGATATATCATAAAAATTTTATTTATCCGTTTGGCACTATCATACAAAATGGCGGACAAAATATGCTTCATGTAGAAACAGTTGATAGTTCTAATATATACTCCCAGCATACAAACATAAGTTGGAATTGATTACATTGTTTCAACGATATAGCACTTTAAGCTAAAATTGCCATATGCCCACCATTAAAATAATAAATGTCTGACTTACTTAAAACATATATTTTGACATGATATGCCGCAGTACTACTAATTCGTCAAATTTATCGGAATAGGTCAATTGTTTCCCGATATATTTCATAAAAACTTTATTCGAATGACAACATCTTACAAAATGGCGGACAAAAGATGCTTTGTGAAGATATATTTTATAGTTGTTAAGTTGGAATTGATTACATGTTTTCGACGATATAGTATTCTAAGCTAAGATGGCTATGTAACCACCATTTTGAAAAAAAGTGTCTGACATACTTAAAACATACAATTTAACATTATCTGCCGCAGTACTACTTGTTTGCCAAATTTGGTAGGCATAGTTTAAATGTTTACAGATATATGACAAAAACACTATTAATTCGAGTGGCGCTATCTTAAAAAATGGCCGACAAAAAGGCTATGTGTAGAATTATAATGATTGTAATAGATACTTTCAGCAAACAAAATTTGGTTGAAATTAGTTAAATGGAATAGTAGACATACCAAATAGAGCTAAAATATTTTTATAGCAGCCATTTCGAAAATAAGTACCTAATCCAGGTGAATCACTTTCGTTTACCTGGCCTAACATTGCATTACTTACGTGCCAAATTGGATGATAATTTGTTTAATAGTTTTTATTTGTAATGTAAAATATGAATTTTTTTATTTGATTCTATCTTTCAAGATGGTGAGCAAACATCAACATCCATCTCGAGATTTAATGCTTACATGATGCTCTGCCAGCACACAAAATTTGGTTTCAATCGGTTTAATTGTTCCCGAGATATGATATATCACCATAAATATTAAAATTGCCGCCGTTTAGAAAGCGAGTGCCTGGCGTGGTCGAAAAATATAAAAGTCAGGTGTAATTACTAAGCGCTATATGTGTACCGAGTTTGATGGTATTTGGTTGGCACGTACAAACACTGAAAGATAACACACACGCATGCAAAGACACACACTAACACGCATGCACAGACACACACTAACACACACACATACACACACATACACACAGACAGGAAAGTGATATCATCGGAAAGTAGGCTAAAATTTGGAACATTATTGCAAACCATTTTATAAAGAGGAGAGAAAAGAATTGAACCGCATATACAGGTTGTTTCTGACCAGATGTTACAAACGTCGTGAGGTGATTCTTTATGCAAAATGGGACGAAACACGCGATGCGACTTATTGCAGAAAGTGATTATCGAGGGAGGCACGCACCTTTAATAAAAAAGTTTTGGGAATGCTTTCATATATATAAATACGAAACTAAGCGATATTAAATAACACATTTTAATATAGCGTTTATGTTTAAAGGTGTTCATTTTTGTTTGATAATATAATACTTCTTAAATTATTAAAATTAGGCGTGACGTCATTGTAATGATCAGAAATATGTTACCATACATGTTGATCGATATTTTTCGTCATACTAAGAACTACCCTGTTCAGATTAACGAGATTGCTTGGTGTAACGATCTCAGGCCATCGGGTTCTCTTTGAAATTCCCTTTATTATCAAATGTTGATTTATTTATATGGCTATGCAGCCTGCGTTACTTAAGCCATGCGGCTTGTCTACAGCGCGGGCGCAGTAAAAAATTAACTAATCCAGTGTGCCGAACTCCCGTGACGAAGTCTGTTGATGCGCCACCGGTCTACGGCGCGGGAGGTTCGGGATCATGTGTAGGACATGGGTGTTAGTTTAAGTTCGGTCATTAGTTAGTTTGTAAGCCGTCCCCTGATAAGCCTTCCGGTATAACACCGAGGGACGTTAATACGCCCTTTCAAATAGTAATACTAATCCAATGTACTGTTCTTGAGACAGCATTTAGACCATGCATGACGTTTTAATCACACATGCACGGATTTACAACTGCAAAACAAACTCGGTAATAATAATACCTATAGATATATTGTAAAAATAACAACATTACATGGTGCATTACAGATGTTTATCAGAATTGCTAGTCTTACAGTAGTTATCTTTACGGTTAATGTGTTCATTAAACAGAACCAGTTACCACTGGCAACTGGCAACACCGCATCAAGGATTGCTGGCTTCTTCCCAACATGCCTGATGTGCTTCGAATTGTATTGCATGCGTCCATGATTCGCGTGAAAAGGACCTCTTATCATTCCACAGGGGTTTCGTACACCAGATTCTTTAAATTGACTCACATAAATACGATCATATGGATTTAGGTCAGGTGAGCGCGCAGGCCATTCTTTGGGGCCAGGAACTGCGATACACAATTAATTTGTTGTACAATTTTGCGTTGTGGTATGCCCTTTCAGTGGTACCGCTATGTACTGGAGCACTATAATGTTGAAACCACATGTCACATCTGACAATAAATGGTACATCTTCCAATGTCTCAGACCAAACGTCATAGTACAGAGATCCGATCAACAGATTAGGAAGTACTGTTGGTCCTATGAGGTGGTCGTCGATGATGCCACAACACACGTTGATTCAAAGTGTCACCTGATGTGATCGTGCAGACGTGGTATGCGGATTTTCCTCAGTCCACGCGTGTGCTGAATGCCAGTTAAAAATACCGCCCTGTGTGAAAGCTGCCTCGTCAATGAACAACACAAAATGTTCGAAGTGAGTTATCATAGCACACTGTTGCAAAAACCACATGCTAAACTGAAGTGGTCTTGGTTAATCATTCGGCGACAAATATTGTAGACGTTGTAGCTGATAGGCTAGCAACAACTGCTTCTGGAGAATGCATCACACTGTCATATGACTCGCCGTAACAACGTTTTCAATTGCACATCTGCTAGTCGAAGGCATGTTACTCACAGCTTCGAGAACATCGTCTTCAAGAGCTGGTGTCCTCACAGTCCGCACACGGTGTCCTATCTTCTTTGCCAGCAATGACGTGGTTATAGACAGCCGGCTCACAGTGGCAATATTGGGCGTACCATGTGGTTATTATCATTCTACAAACAAACCAGCCAAAGCGCAGTAGCCAGGCTAGTCAGCGTTTGCAACAAGGCCTCATAGCTGTGTGGCGAATGGTAAATGCTGTCATTTTGCAATTACCACTCGGTGCATGTGCGACTGATATGACGTACATGACCTAAATGCCTTCTCAACAGTAGTGTACTTGATTAGTTAATTTTGCACTGAGCCCACGTAGACAAACCGCTTAGCTTAAGTACCACAGGCTGCATAGCTGCAAGGCTATACCCGGAATACCCCCGAGAACATCACTACTCCGACACATGCACATTCAACATACTCCGACTCGCTCTATCATAGAAGCATGACACCTTCGACGAGGGTGTAAGACAAATGGAAAACAAGATGATAATCGTAGTAAAGAACACTTTCATTGCAAGGTGACGTTTCACAAAATTTCAAAACAATGTAGATTTGATATTTATATTTCAGGGCAACACTACATTCCTTTTTTTTTTCGCACCACGGAAGCTACAACTAACTGATTACAAAATTGTTATATTTACCACAATTATTAACTTCCCACAATTCTGTGAATTAATACAATATTGGAAATTATGAACTTCCCCTATACTCTTTATTTATGGTTTGTTTAATTATTTACCATTTTACAACTACAACTTTATATCAAAATTCCATAAACAATGTTAAAACCATGAAGTTCTAACACGTAAACATGATCTTACAAAAATCTTATAAATACAAAATTTGTAAAGTTACATAACTTGGTTGACAATCATCCCGTATATTTAAAAAAGTCCATCTTAAAATTTTTCCCACATTAAATAATTGCACCGACGGATGCCCGTCGCCTACCAAGAGTGTCTCTCGGCCTCACTTCGGCCATGGACTTACGTAGTGCGAAATTTCGCAACCGTCGTCCGCTCCTCCGACGTGGAGGAACTTGCTCGAAACTCCAGGTGGCATTCCTTCCGATCAGTTCAAACTTGCGCGATGATGTAGCCGGTGATGACAGCAATGCACTGTACAGGTCACGTGATCGCAACAAGGAAGGGGGCGGAGGAAGTAGGGGAAAGCCGCCTCCGCTGCGCTTAGCCCGACACAATGCGACACGGGCGACGGCGCCATCGGACCGCCGGCCGCACACAATGCATGTCCGGCATGCGACGCAACGGTTCAATTCTAGTCAAGGTTTCTTCTTTCTTTTGAATCAGACCTTTGAAAAATCACCCTTTGTATGTGTTTACATCAAAGTATCTTATTTTTATAAATTTAACTTTTAATTATATTTTATCTATACATTATAATATTTAATTTATAATTAATACGAGTTAAAACAATAAGAAAATTGGTGTGTTGGTAATGTCTAGTAAGAAATAGTTCTTACGCAAAATATCCTTACAGTGAGTGCGTACGAATGCTGTGCGCTGTCCTCTTGGTGTAATTTTCTAGGCTTGGTTAAGCGTTGTTTCCACAAGGTGGAGGAATATCCTGAAAGTAGAACTTTAGCAGGGCTTCAGAAAAGTTGGAAGTAACCGTGAATGGACTATGCAGTAAATTACATAATTGTTTTATCATGTAGATACTGATTCTCTGCTTCTCCAAACCTTTATCCATTCATTTGCTATATTTTGTTTCTGTAAGTTATACACTTTAAGTAGGCCCATATTTTAATAAAAATTTAGAGAACGAATAAAAACAGAAAAAAAAAATATCAAGGGAGCAACGATACCTACTAAATTATGAATTTCTTAGACACGAATTTCGAGTGTCGTGAATTACCAAACATATTTTAGGTCAATAAAACGCTAACCGTTCTGTTATAAAAAAAAAAAACAGTCATAAGATAAAAATATAAACGAAATATTATATCACATTCGTGAGCAATTTTCAAGATGGTACTTCTATCGAGAGCATAATTATTATTACAGTAAACATAGTATGGTCAAAAAGCAAATGCATTTTATTACCAGCAATAAAACACTCATTTATATGAATAAATAATCTTTCCTAAAACTACTACAGCAATGCCTACAATTTATCTGTATCATAGGTAAAAGGAACAATTGAAATACATTTTTTTTGTCTTAACAACACATTCTTCGGAGCAATTGGCATAATGGAAAACCTGATACATATTTTTAAAAGTATGTACAATTTTTCGATTTAGGTGCTACGTATTCTGATTTATTAAACGTACACTTGTACAATAACATATCTTGATTCTTAATTGTCAAAGATTCGGGCGGCATTTATCATCGAGGTCTTGAGAGCCGATAATAGTGATATGAAGTTTTACACCATAATTTATAGACGATACAGCAATTTTTTTAGGTGTATGTTTATTCCTGCTTTATTATTATTTTTTAGTGTAACACTGTATTTAATATCAGTGCGACACAAAATATTTTTTCTGCTCACGTTAACATTTGAGCTGCAATTCAGAGACCACTCATATACGGCCGGAACTATCCTTTTCATGACTTTTGAATTCTAACACCACACTTCATACTCTTCCGGAATTGAAAAGGTGACAAAAGATATTTTACACTGCAACAACAAAAATTATGGATGGCGAATACAAGTCTTACTTATTTTATAGAGTATTTATTTTCTTTCATTTTAGCTCAATCAGTCAGGATATCCTACTGATTTGCTTACTGTGCGAAGGTAATAACATTTTTATGCGTGTTTAATATTGTAAAAAACTACTGCCAGTAGATTAGCATATTCACGAAAACTGTTATCATACTTTTCTTCCAGACAAAATAATTATCAGAAGCCACCACAACAAAAGTATGTCACGGGTTTTTCAAGTATCAAGAAGGATAGATAGTGGATAGTTTGAGATCGAGTAACGTTAAGGGTCTGAATATGTGCGGTAATGCAACGGTTGTGGTTAAAAGGGTTTCGAGGGGGCTGGGGAGGGAGTACGTTATTAAAAAACGGCACCCTTGGTGCTTGCTATAAAAAGTGCCCCTTCCAAAAAGTTTATTTTCTAATAAATAAGTTTAGTATTTACAAACGAATTGTATCCTATTCACGTATTTTGCACAAAATTCTTACCATGCCAGTATAAATATCACAGTTTAACATAATTATTGATTTTTTTTAGTAAGTATATAAAGTAAGAATCTCAATTTTCATTGTTTTCTTGTGGCACCCTCTCTTGATGTCTTTAGCAAACCCAAATAAAATTATCGGTTTTTGGCAAGGGCGTGTGAGAAGTGGAGGGTGGAAGGGGGGGGGGTTGAATCAATACAATGCAATTAAAATTGGTATCGTAAACATTTGTTTTCGTTTGTATAATATTTCTTTAATATATAAATTAAAATTGAATTAAATTGGTTGGTTTTATGTACATACATAATTAATTAATCTTTTACGAAGACGCATTTGAACTAAGGAAGTAGCGTGCGAGGGAAGCTGACATTGTATGTAACGTACAGGTCCTTCAGTATGTGGTCATTCCAATGATGAATGCAATAGTAACGTGGCTAGCAATACAGGCAATGATTCTTGATACTTGAAGTGTCGTCGAAGCAGCCTACAGCGCAGCCCTGCGACGAATCTTCTCCGACGTAATCCGCAGCTCTGACTCCATCTGGTCCCCCGCAACCCGACCCCAAACTCCCATCACCACCCTTGTCCCTCATCGTAAATTGGGTTACGACAAACTTCAACCCCCTTCCCAGCTTGCCTCCTCTCTCCTTCGCCCCTCGCCACATCCTTAAACTATTTTCTCGCAGGGCGAGAGATCGCTTAGGGAGTTCTGTCAGGTGCGTCCGTCTGTTTATTCGACACTGTCAAATCTTCTTAGCCAGACAACTTCTTCCCGCGTGAAGAAGGGGCGACTGCGACAAAAAAAACAGCAAACCCTCCCTCCTTTTTTTTTTCTACCACAAACCAAACTTTTTTTCTTTTCTTGCTCTCCTTTAACCTGATCCCGATCCCTTATTCCAACGGGAGGGTGGAAAAGAGGGCAAGATTCTCTGGCGAAGGTGTCTATTTCCTGTCGCTTGTTACGAAATCGCGTCGTAGAAAGGACGCGAACTGTTGAAAAGATACTGTGCTTCTTACCCTTCGCAGTGGTTTGTCGGTTTCCCTACGCACGTGTTTCTGAGCTGAGGTACAAAAAACGCAAACGTTATTCGCATAAGGCGAATATAACAGCCACTAAACAAAAGATGGCATGTAAAAACCGCATACATATTCAAGATTTTCACACATGCCATGAGAAATAATTGTGAGCCTAAGCGAAAAGATATCTGAATTGCACTGTCATTTATTTATTAGGTTAATGTTGATACGGAAAATTAGCCGTCATTTTGAATTTCTTTGAAAATTAAAGGATATTATAGAACCTTAAATAAAGATTCTATATAAATTTAAAAAAAAGTAAAAAATGGTCTGACATACGCCGTGACGCTGAAGAATGGCATAATGATACCTACATAATGCAGACAGTCATGAAACAGACTTCAAGTGAGTCCACGAAATGAGGTAGTGATCCGTTCTGTAATTATAAACCAACAACAATCGTATGTATTTTTTGCCTATACGAACATTCGACAAAATTCGTCAGAAGTGTGAGTCTCTAAATGATGGAAACTTTATTTTATATAATTTATGGCATATCAAATACCCGCAAGTGAACAACAAGCTAATACTTACTATACGCAACAAAATATATTAAAACCTATAGCATTTACAGGTTTCATGCTCAAATAAGCAATGTGATAGCAACCTGCACATTCCTTGAAGTAAACATTTTTAACAGCGCCTTAATGGAGTAGTTTTACACACAGCGACTTGGAATTAGTTTAATTTACGTGTATAAGAAAATGCTTTAGTGATCGCGTATTTATCTAAATATCAACACTTACGGTTGATAGCTACTCATCTTTCTCTGAGATAAAATATTGTTTTTGATAATTTTAAAAACCGAGGCATTACCATCACAACTTTCTACACCATCAGTGGTTTGTAACCCACTTACACACACACAGGCACACAGGCACACACACACACACACACACACACACATATATATATATGTATATAAAGACGTTAGTCGTTGGCCAAAATTGATTATAAGAACTTTCATTATTTAAGCAAGCGGGAGAAAGGTAAACTACATAGGCTAAAAACAGGTTTTGAACTCTCGTGAAAGAAGACCGTGTACACGTTGCTGACCCATGTTAACCTACTATTTACAATCCAGATAACGCAGCCCGAGTGCAGTGAGCCTTGTGGACAACATCAAACAGAGAGGCACATAGGCGTTTTCTTCGTATGTGTTTAAAATTAGACTTACTCTAACAAGATTATACAGGATGATTCTAAAATCACGGGACAAACATTGAGGGGTGGTAGAACTCACTAAAGCAAACAATTATTGTATAGGAATATATGGGCGGAAGTGACGCGTTGAGGCACAAACACAAAAATAACACATGAAATGCAACACATTGTTTATTTACAAAGTCGCCGCTAAATGCCTTTTTACAGCAATGTTTATAATAATTGCTACCACCTACAGTAATGCAAGCTTGGTAACGTCAGTGGAGTGATTGGCGAACAGATTCAAATACGCCGGGTATTTCACGCACGCGTGCAGCCGCACAGGATAGTCGAGCGACGAGGTCTTCAATGGAATCAACTGGAGTCTCGTAAATGAGGGCTTTCAAATGCCCCCATAGGACAAAATCGAGACTCGCTAAATCTGGCGCTCGTGTTGGCCATCGTGTTGGCACACCACGCCCTCAACGCCTCAAAGCGTCACTCCCGCCCATATATTCCTATACAATAATTGTTTGTTTTAGTGATCTCTACCACCCCTCAATGTTTGTCCCATGATTTTAGAATCATCCTGTATACAGGTATAAAACAATGATTTATTGTGAAAATAATTTCGTTTTGTATAAAGGCTGTGATAAAGTTTTATTGAACTTCTCATTTCTTTGTCATGCTATATGTGAGTCACTGGCATTCAATAGTGCGAAAGCCTTACGATTAGTTCTTGATTGAAATAGGCAATAGGCCTGTAGCCTAGCAAATACGAATATCTATAAAGAATGTCCGAAAATTCTTTCCCTGATAACAAATTATGTTTATGTACACTATATGAAAGATAGAGATGTGAAACTGGTGCCAAAATGTAGGGAAACTAACCAAGTTTTTAGTTGCAGGTTTGAGTAACGTGGATGTAGTGTAGAAGTTACAGTGTCCAGGTAACCGGACATGTTCACGAATCATGAAAATGCTCAGCGTGTCCTCCGGTACCACGATAGCCAGTCAACAACAACAGTGCAGAGGAACTTTCAGACAACGTATGGAAAGATGCCACCACTTGTCAAGAGCATTAAGTCGTGATATGACAAGTTCAAGAACACAGGTACTGTTGCTGACTTACCGAGAACTGGCCTACCATCAACCTCAGCTGAAATGGTGGAAACAGTGAGACAGTCTTTTGTGCGAAGTCTCAAGAATTCAGTGCGTAGAACCTCACGGGAATTACAGATGCCAAAAAGTTCTCTTCATGGCATATTACACAAATATTTGTTGTTTCGTGCATACAAAGTGCACATTGTTCAGGCTTTGTTGCCTAATGACGCCACGCGTTGGTATGACTTTGCAGTCGAAATGTTGTCACGTATTGAGGGCGATAATGGCTATCTCAAACGTGTTGCTTTTCCCTGACGTGGCAACCTTTTATGTCAGTGGTGTAGTAACCCGGCATAACGTGCGTATGTGGGATTTAGAACTCCCAGGTGAGGGGTCAGAGTGTACCAGAGGCAGCCCAAAAGTTGAATGCTTGGTGCGCGCTCTTGCATAACAAAATTATCTCAACATCTTTTTTCGCGGGGACACCATCACATCTCCAGTGTATCTGAACATGTTGCAATTGTTTGCTGATCCTCAATTGCTTGAGTATCGCCCAGAGTACATTTTCCAACAAAACGGCGCACCTCTTCACTGGGGGGTTGAGGTTCACGTCTATCTCAATACGACTTTTGCTGGACGATGGACCGTCCGTGATGGCCCGACACCTCTTGGTCTTCACGCTCCTGTGATGTTGGCTAATGCATGGACAGAAATTGAGTATCGAATATATTTGCTACGTGCCACGAAGGGTGCTCACAGGGAGACTAACTGATGTGTTGTCCTGTCGCAACAAAAAACGTGGTTAATTTGCCAACAATTTGGCACCGGTTTAACATCTCTATCTTACATACAACGGATATGAATAAAGTTTGTAATACAGGGAAAGATTTTTCGGATAACCTGTATATCCGTATTCAGAACTGACACTTTAGGCAGGCACGAAAATGGCCAACGTCATCCAAGTTACTTTCTCGTTTTTGGTATTGATGATATTTATTTTTAAATACTTATAAAATGAGGTACAATTTAAAAGTGTGATCAGTATTTTAAAAACGAATTTCGGACGGTTTTACAGGCTAGTCGCGTCCTCGACACGAAAATAATAGTATTGCATATCTTATAACCTGAAATTTAGTAACGTCAGCCAGGTTATTTGCATCTGTGACAAAATGGCTTTGCTTCTGATTGGCTGACAATCTGCCATGTCACGCCTGCCACGGTATTGTGAATCCAGCACAATATATATAATGTGGCACACAGTAGACGTACCATTTAAAATTCGTCTATTTTGTCCAGAATTTTATAGAAGTTACATTTGAAACTGTGTAGCTTAAGGAGCTGTGTCACCATTTTATAAAAAAAAAAAAATTAACTTATTGGCAGGGACAAGTGAATATATATCTGCCTTATCTGTGCTGTAATTATGCGTACAGAAATAAATAACTTAAGCGCTGAGCGATTGTTGTAAATAACATGTGCGTGATACCTTGTCGCTACTCGGCCACCTGAGTTATACAGAGTGGTGGCCAGTAGTTAATATAGTTAAATTATTTAGGTGCAGACTAAGGGCACCTGAGGTTGTTGCTTTAGGGGTTAACATATACTCGTATTCTCCGTTATTTAACACACCAGGATTTTATTGGTCAGAAGGTCACATAGTTATTACACACCCTGGCGAGACTGAGCCCCCCTGCAAGTCGTTTTCCTGACGGGCTGTTGGGCAGAATACTATGCGTCGGGGAAGGTTGTTGAAGGGAGACGTTTCTCTACTTATCTGTGACTGCGGCTTTTGGTGAGTTGTATGGGTTGGTAGCTGAGGCATTGTGAGTTGGGTGGCCCTGGTTCAGGCCCTTGGACTGTTTCTCGTTGACGTGCTGTACGAAGTTGGCTTTTCCCTGCGGTTTTGACGGTCTCACTCTGAAGTCCGGGATTAGGGTTCTCCCGTGACTTGTACTTTCCCTGCTATCCCGGCTGGCGTTCCTGATTGGAGAGTGCTTCCTCCTCGGCCTGCTTCTGGCTATCGCGTTTCTGTATTCCTAACCGCGGAAACTGCCACTACGTTTTCGGAAATGAACTCATAAGTTCTCGGTACTTTTACTGGGTTTGTCTCGGGAATTTACACATGAAGTTTCGGGCGCCACTCGGACTGGGGCTACCACTCGTTTCCGGGAATTTACTCATATATTCGGCACTGTTCTCGTCACACTACTGTTTACTCCCGTTTCGGCTTCATCTATCTCGTCTCGCGGCTGTACCGCCGAACAACTCCCGTATCGGCTGGCGATAATTGCTCCCGAACAACTGACTGCGAACAACTGATTACAACTGACTGCCTGGGCCGGTCCCGAACTCTGGCCCGTTGATACGACTGCCTCTCACCTAACTGCCTTCTCTGTCTCGCTCACGACTGCCGATGACAACTGCCCGACGATCACTGACTGACTGATCGAGACTGAATGACGGCTCGCAACTGAATGACCACGAACCTCGGCTGCTCCCGAATTTTAACCCGTCTCTCGATATATTCAAATTGGCTGTCAGCAGATTGTGTCTAGAGAACTAGGGACTTCCCTGGCGTCCCTTGCGCGTTTTTTTTGTATAGGATTTACTGTCTCCTCAGTGGCTCGTGCGCTCCAACTAGGGGTGGTGGGAGGGGTGTGGCAAGCGTCTCGAGGATTCCTGGCAGCTGTGTCGGCACTAATCTTGGCCGGGGGTGGGGGTTACCCTGTTTCCTTCTTAGAGGGCTTATATCAGCTTATTTTCGGGACTTTCCCTGTTTTTCTGTCGCTGCGGTTCATCCCCGCGTATTCTTATACGGCAGGACATCCCCGGGGGTTATTTCTCAGGGTGTGAATACAGCGCAATTCCTATCCCCATTACTCGCCACGCGTCAACATTCCGTAACGCCTGACACTGGCACGCACGTTACGGATTTGAAATGCGGAACTGGCGAGTCTGCGATGGAATCCAGACATAATTTATGCAACAGACGGCACTGGACGGCCATCAACATGCTCTTTAATAAAATTACGACACAGTACTTCTAACTAGACAGTTTCAGATGCAACGTCCATAGAAACCTGGCTGAAATATACACATTTTAAAATTGTAGGTCTACTGTGCGCTGTCATGTACAGCGTATGCCGGGTTGAAAATCTTAAGAGCGTTGGCCACGAAAAAAAAAAATCTGTTACTTAATATTTGTACCACATGCTGTTCAACTTGTAGGCCATACAAGTAATATTACTCTTTCGAGCAAAACAATTGCGCTCATAGTTTTCATATAAATACATATTAAAATCGAAATTTGACTGTTTTATAAATGTAAAAATAATGAAAACTATCTTACGAACATAAATGTGATAATTCCCACTAAATAAGACGCCAACAG
This sequence comes from Clitarchus hookeri, assembly GCA_002778355.1. NCBI lineage: Eukaryota > Metazoa > Arthropoda > Insecta > Phasmatodea > Phasmatidae > Clitarchus > Clitarchus hookeri. The sequence continues at coordinate 798,395 of NQII01000389.1, read as the reverse complement.
ATACTTAAATATGTCTGTAAAATTGTGCTAGGAAACGTTTTTGCCATTTCAAAACATTGCTGAGAATAAGGAAATTCGTGCATATTTTTAACTTGTGGCTGCCCCAAAATTTCTGGAAAATAACTTTTGCTAAACATACCTTAAAATTAAATAAGACAAGATCTTTTAGTTGCCCTTTTTTAAATCCTCAGCAAATATTTTGATTTATTTTATTTGTACATTNCAAAATTTCTGGAAAATAACTTTTGCTAAACATACCTTAAAATTAAATAAGACAAGATCTTTTAGTTGCCCTTTTTTTAAATCCTCAGCAAATATTTTGATTTATTTTATTTGTACATTAAAAAAAACAGTATAATTTTTGACTTTGACATCTAATTTTGCAAAAAATCATGCTATTCAAAAAACGTTTATCTGTGGAAATGGTAGTTACAAATGTCCACAATTTGGAAAATATGTGGTACAAATATAAAATAACAGATTTTTCGGTGGCTAACGCTCTTAAGCAGGGCGCGCAGCTATACGCACGCTTATGCCAGTTTTTTTGGCTCTCCAGCGTATACATATAAAGTAATTGTATGATACATCACTTCTATTAAACAGAGTCTAAAACAAGAAAACACAGTACTGCTCTTTTTCATTATGTAATATACATATATAATGCGTACATATATGTATACATACACTACCAAACATTTACTTATTTCTACTTTTCAATATAAAACTTTGGCATTTTTTCCACCCGGACCGATCGGAACTTCAGAAAACGGCAACGCCGACCAGTTCCGATCGGAGCTGACGGCATAATACGAGATGGGCTGAGCCGAATCGTTGTAGTGTGCGGGCTGCAGTATGAAAAAAAAAAAAATGTTTCTTTCTTTGTTGCCGAAGTTCCGTTCCGAGCTGAGCCGATCCTAGCCGAACAAGTGTGCGCCCTCCATTGGTTTGGTGGCGTCATACTTCTACTCGGCGGCAGCTGTACCTCGCAAAGGAGACTACCGTCTATTGTATCTGTGCGAATAGTTTTGCCACCTGCCTGGGAAAGCGAAAGGGGGTAGGAATGATATCGCGTGGACGCCACCTACCCTTCGATCCGAACTGAAGTTTGTCCATTATCGTCCACAGGACCTAGCTCGCGGAGTTGTGTGTCTCTCGCCAACTGTGCCAATCCCGGCAGTTGGACTCCATCAGCTCGCCGGGGGTCCCGGGGGACAGAGAAAACACGTACGTGCTTCCTGTCCGTGACCTGGGCGGTAGTACGGTCGTACACGCGCTACGCGAGTTTATGACCTGTCGCAACTGTTCATCGTGGCGACACACATACCGTCTATACTTCATACATGGTTACTTCCAACATATCTGAAGCCCTGCTAACGTTCTATTTCCAGGATATTCCTCCGACTCATGCAAACAAAGCTTAACCAAGTCTATGAAATTACACTGTAGGGACAACTCATCGCATTCGTGCTCACTCAGTTCAATTATGTTTTTCATAAGAACTATTTCTTGCTAAGCATTACCAACACGTCAATTATTTCTCTGTTTTTATTCATATTAATTATGAATAAAACAGTATAATTTAGAGGTAAAATATAATTAATCGTTCAGTGTAATCAAATATATGTTATTTTTATGTTAATGCTAATATAAATCGCTTGCGATACATATTTAGGAAACAAACACGTCTTTCATGGATTGATTTTTCATAAGTTTGATTCAAAAAGTGTGAAGAAATTGCGAATACACTATATGAGTTTTGGTTTTTATCAACCAATAATATATGGGTACTTGAGGTTTTTTTATGGATATTTTGGGTCTTTCAAGCGTAATGTACGTCTCGGTAGTGACATGACAATACGAATTCCAACAGGCGATAATATAGGCCTCTCACCACTATGTTAGAACTCAGCACATTAAAAAAAAAAGTAAACCTATTTTAGATACTTGCACTAAAAGTCACAGTTGTGAAATTCATACACTGTAAAATTATTTTTGTAATTTTAGAAATTGTTTGTAATTTTGCAAATGTTTGTAACAGTACAAGGGTTTCTCTTAAAGAAATTTACTTGTTTGTAAAACTACAAGAGCCGTGTTTGTAATAGACCTCAAGAAAGGTTTGTACTATACTGACCCGTATCAATGAGCTTCAGCAAAATGGCGGACACCCAACAACGTAAAACCGTATACAGCTGTTTGCGCGTGCAAAAATAAATGTATTGCAAGTTTTAATAACGTAATACACTTAAAACAACTCAAACAATAATAATAAAACGACAATTTTAATAAAACTTGATGATATTACACATTAAATGTTAATATTTCCTAGCTACACAGAATATCTTAAATCGACTCTCATGATCTCCGTGTTAAGAGCCGTCCAAATTCCTCAACTCAACAGCACAACTTTTAAAATGAAACAAATGTGTTCTTCATAATCAGACAACTTCCTTAATATTTTGTTGGGACGTGCACTTATACTAATATAAATATAAGCGTTAAGTTCGTAAGTCAAGTTGGTTTTGTGGTTAAGGGTGTGGGATAGTAATACGAGTGATGTGCGATCTATTCCCAGTGCAGGCAATGTGTATTTTTTTACTTAAATTATATTTTGAAATATTGTTTTTAGTTATTCTGTGTTATTAATTCATGGAATTTGTGTTATAGAAGAAAAAAACTTGCGTACACTTCTCATTAATGTAAGCTGTAATAAAAGGCTATCATTTGTAATATTAGAAATGTATGTTGGAAGAGTTTACGAGAAAACTGTTTGTAGTTTTACAAAGGATTTTCTTGGCAACTGGATTTCCAAGGATTTTTCTTGTAAAGGTAGAACAAAATTTTTAGAGAGTAACGAATGGCAACTTTAATGTGAGTGCAAAGCGTTCGAAAATACACGATCCGACGCAACGACCTCAGCAAGTGAATTTTCTTCTTTTGAGAAAAGTAGAAATAATGGATTATCGAATATGGTGCTCACCTTGATTACGCCAAATGCGTATGCAGCCATCATTCTCATCCGAAGTAATGCGGAACTCGTCGAAAGATACGCGATGTTGTCACAATGCGCACCAGTGGGTGTGATCGTGAGCATACTTTAGCCTGAGGCGTCAATGGTTCAGGCTGAACTGAATCCGCTGTAAAGGAAATCATGCACGCAGTCCTCTGTAGAGTTGACGTTGTCGAACCGTGAAAGCAGACCTGCTGCTTTATTCAAACGTTCCGCTAACACTCGTCACGAATCTGGATGCCCATCATTATCATGTGGATAAGGAGTTTGTCAACTCATGGTGTCGTCACATTTTGTGGTCCAGTTTCGGGTCTTCGACTCACCCTGTTACCTTCAGTCCACTTCTTCCACACTCACGTCACTGTCGTAACACCATGACCTTTATAAGCAGTAATTCCGAGGTATGAAAACCCTCCTTCTTGCAAGCCGTTCGTTCTGCCCCATTCTAACCCTGTAACGTGCTTGAGTGAGTGAAGAGATTTGGGCAGCTCTTAACATCGGGGTCTTGAGAGCCGAGGAGGGTGAGGTTAGGTGAGTATGGAGCAGCACCGGAATGCAAGGGCAGGGAAACGGGAGATCTCCAAGAAAACACCGACCAGCGGCATCGTCCGGCACGATTCCCACATGCGAAAATCTGGGAGCGATCCCGCCGGGAATCGAACCAGGTTCGCCTAGGTGGGAGGCGGGTAGTCTAACCACCACACTACCGTGGCCCCTATGTAACGTGCTCGAAAGTTGCCGTTTCACGCCCACGAGGCATACTGACAGCAGTAGGAACGTTTAAAGCTATATGACAATGAACAACTATACTTTTCTGGATCATCAACAGTCCTCTATCTGTACACGTCAGTTCTGAGAGCACTGCTGTGTCTAAGCATGCGCAATCATTCTCCAATTGAAATCATTTCCATACCATACCCTACTTTTCGTTTCCTGTGTGTTTTGTTTCATTTGAATCTTCCTTTCCTAATGTTGCATTTTTTCCTAATTAAATACTAAGATATGCCGCCCTTATAGTATTTACATTGGATGGTTTTTGCACAGTTCAGACTGATGTTTTATTGTAAAAAGTTATTTTAGAAGTGAACACTGCAAACAAATGTCACTCGTGTAGTTGGGATTAGAAAATGCCGGCGAGAGGAGGAAGAAGAACTGACTTAATATATGTTAGCATGCATTACCAAAGACATTGTTTTGCAAAACCGAAATATTTCTTTTAAAATCAAACTTTATTTATGTTTCGGAAAAGGGCACTGGAACTGGAAACAGGATGGCAAATTTTACGGATTAATTATTACGTTTATAAACTGTGCAAAAAGAAGAACTATTTTTTTTTACAAAATTTTAACTAATATTAAAATTTTTAATTTTTGTTTTTCTGAACGATAGGGAAGGAGGGGGGATTATACAAGTGTATTTGAAACTACTATAATACCGTGTTTATGTCCCTAGACGACGCACGCCTGTGTTCAATGATATTGTAGTTTTTCGCATGGATGGCGTGTTGTCTACATGCAAGTATTCCATCTTGAATTTCCAGAAAATGATTTGAGTTAAGGGTAACAACGCAAATATAATCTTTATCGCCAATTTTGCAGTGTAGATTTATAATTTTTTATACCTACCTATTACTTTAAGCCACATAACTTAAAGCCAAATAAAAGTAACAACAATTAGGATTCTCAAAAAAAAAAAAAAAACAGCAACAGAATAGACTACGTGACATCTTTATTATGTACCTAATTACAGTACTTCTGAGCATGTTTTCATAAAATCTTTTAAGTGATCGTGCAGGTTGGATGAAAATATTCATTGAATGAAATTGTAAGTTATTTTGCCTGAATGCAATGGTTCTTAGCTGGTTAGGCATGCGTTTGTGAGTTTGAGAAGCCTGACAACGGAAAAGTCACCGTACCACAATGAAAGAGGGTCGGTATCAGCGACTTGTTTACTATTTTACGTGGGAGAGAAACGAGAAACTATATGAATATTTACACCCTCAAGGCAAAAAATGTATTCTGAATGCTACAGACTACTTTTCACTTTTTATTCTTTTTTTTCTTTTAATTTTGATGAAATATTATTGATTACTGGGGTGCTATTAGAGAATAAATTCCCAGTTATTGTCATGCCAATGTTTCGGATGCCTGATAAAGTCTGTTACTTACCTTTCTGATATAAACCACTTCGCTTTATTTTGGTGGTTGAAGCAGGTACAAGACAGTACTTGTCATACGAAAGAGAATGTTGTACGGCGACATAACAGCAAAATAATGATCACGCTTAGCAATTTCCATATAGAAAGGGATAAATGCACTAACCTGCACAGTTATTATGTTGTGAATAGCTCATGAAGGGTTCGCAAAACTTTGAAGCAAACAAATTATATTACGCTGGAGTGCAATAGCATTACAAGATACGTCATTAGAACATAAAATAGGAATACGATATGGACAAATATACTGTGTTATTCTGGAGAGTAACACTATTGTGATTCATAGGCTAATACTTAGTAAAAAGGCAATAATTTTAATGTTTGGGTTTTCTCCAAAATACGCTCATTACTGTACATAAAATAAACGCACTTATAGTGAAATTCCACCAGCACTATTGCGAGGCGACTTGCAGAAGAAGACTTGCATTATCGACGTCTCTTGCGTCCTCTTTCGTTGTCTTCCCTGAAACGGCGGACCATATGCAGTTTTGTCGTAATCGGATGGCATGGACGGCTCAAGAATGACGATTAATGGCTTATAGTGACAAATCCAGGGTTTGTCTGGACACAGATGACAACCGTAGTCAAGAACGGAGAGGCTGTGGGCAGGGCACGAATCCGAATTTCGTTGGTGAACAACCCATCGCCAGAAGTGTCTGCATAATGTTGTGGGAAGAAGTCTGCTTTGATACTAGGTTTGCCCTGGTAGCGATCAAGGAAAGGCTGATAGCACAACGGTACATGTTTTCCGGAACATGCCCGGCTCTCCGCAACTCCTCCCCTCCTGTACCTGATCCACCAAGGTATCACAGGAGACAACTTTCAGAGTCTAATTTCTTATGGACAGTCCGGTATTACTACCTTGAGCCTCTAGGAAAACATGCCCCTCCACTTGGTTGTCAATACAGTCAAGTTTCATAGGTCTGAACGACTTCCACTCTGAGTAGAAGACGGTTAACCTTACAGTGATATCAGTCTCATTTGTTACCATGTCCCGTCAGTCTCGAGTGATTCACCGAACAGAGCCTTGGAGCTACATGTATCTGCTCACTACGTGGCCACATACATAACCCGACTGACTCCCTAGGAGTGCTCCTAAGTGGCAGCTTACAGAGTTTACTCCCGGGCGCTTTCTTCCTTGGTTGTCGAACGACTTACTCACCCGAGACCGCTTATTAGTCCATGATTTCGTGCGTTCAACCACCGTAAATCAACACTCAGAAAGTCAAAATACTAGGCCCCAACAAGGGCTAGACTCAGAAGGACCAGCCTGTGGCTGGTCCACACAGTCCGTCCCCGAGCTGCTTAAGCAGCTTGCAAGGGGACATTGGGTAACCGATCGGCTGGAATGCGATAGATCGTATTCAGCCTGCGCATAACTTTGCTGGCGAATTCTGACAGCGATGATCTCGTGCTGCTGTCAGCAGCCTTTGAAGCTGCCAGGCCAAAGTCGTTACCGAGAAGAGAGTCTCCATTTCAGGAGTTCTCGTAGGTCTTCAAAAAGTACATAGTCATTAAGCACGTGTTCCATGGTGTACGGCACCTGGCAATCATTGCAGAGTGGATTATCCACAACGTTACAATGAGGATTAGTGTAGCCAACAAAATATTTGGTCTCTGGAAATAAATTCTTGGTTCAAAATATATCACACGTAAATTAACTTATTATTTTGTTGAAGAACTTTAACAATATGTTTGCTTACACAAAATATTTGTTTGATATACTGAAACAACAAACTATTTGTTTGGCACAAAAAAATGTTGTTTTAAATAAACTATTCGGTTGTGTGAACAAATTTCACTCATTTGGAGGAACTGGGGCTTAGTTGTATCAACAGCATATCGTTAAGCTATAGCAAACGCCATGCAATTAAATACATTTTGTATACCAAAACAATTTATTTTTCTCAGCGCATGTCGCAATTTCTTGGATATCTTACACTTAGCTCACCACCGGTAAGGGTTTATCTTCTGGCTGTTTAGACTCTTAAATTTTATCCCAAATTTTGAAAACTGCTATACGGGCAAATTGCATAAACAATGTTCAAGAAGTATTTTTCGTGATATTCTAATGACATGAAGAATAATTTTGAGCCTTATTAATACTTATTTATTTGTTCAATTGCGAGATTTATAACAACCATTGTATACCTTTTTAATTGCTGTAATTCATTTCATCCGTTTTCAAAAAGTCATTTTCTGTCATTGCAATACTGCTATTTCATATTGCAGTAAAAAAATTAATATGCTAAAAATGCAGAAAAACGTTTAATACTCTTGCTTGAATGACAGTAAGGCCGAACGTTTTATTCCTTCCTAGGTGCCACATTACGGCTGGCTGTTTCAATGCATCAAAGCAGAAAATATTGATTCGAGTTATTTTAACTTCTATTTCACTGTCAGAAGTTCACTCCATTCCTTGACAATACAGTCATCGCTACACTAGCGTCGTGTGTGAGTCGATAAGGATTTCAAAGCGAACTGGCATGCAGAGCAAAGAAGAGTATTATTGCAACATTAAATCTTATGTTTCTTAATAATTACCTCTCTTACCCATCCTCACAAAACTGTCCAAGTTCGGATTCACTTACCTATGATCTAGGGCTGATATTCCTTACACAATATGACTTTCTGAGGGAATGGCTGGAGGAACATGGAGGGGTTGTGAGGATTATTACATTTCAAAGCCTTACCTAGAACATTTATTTTAAGAGTTCGCCCCCGAGTTTCATTATAAGTTTAGTGATGCATAGGATGTCAGCCGAAACAAGTCTAAGCTACCACTCTTAACGATTAGTAAAGTATTGTAGAAATGTATTCTTAGAAATTTTATAAAATTAAATGCATGCTCTTATTCCTTGGGATTAAAAATTATGTCTTTTTTGCTGCTGATTTAATTGCAGATAGTGTAAATCCAATATTTCCATTTTGTTAGTATAATAAACGTAGAACATAAATAATTTTTTTTGTAATCAGGTTAATGAAATATTATTTCCCTAAACTACATATATATATTTATAACGGTGCATCACAAATATGCGTACATATATTTTCTCTATTAAGCTATGAGTAGTTTCTAATTACTGTCGCGCTGTTGAGGATCGTTGCTTTATTTTCTGCTATTGTACATGGTAAGTTCGTAACTATTTACTCTTAAATGTTACATGTTTGGACACAGTATTATTGACTTTCATCATGTTTTTTTCTTGGGATAGAATGTGGTTTTCCGCAAGATATTGTAATCCGATCTGTGTATGTTCAGTAGGGCGGTGAAAGTCTATGACTGATAGCGGCTTTTTTCTCTTTTTTTTTTTTTCAAAAGACAATACAAATGAGCAGGAGTAATCGCAAAATATAGTTCTTTTTTCAAAATTTATTATTCACTAAGATCACAGAAGTTACTCATGAGCATATTAAATGTGGTTATTAATAACTTATGAACGAGTATTTTCGCAAACGCGTAGTTCTCCGACATCAATCGCGCGTAGAGCATTGTACAATTCCCCACTCAATCTCTCTCACAGTTGTATTAGCTTTTGGAAAGTGAATATATTTCACCTCTTTAGATTATGTTAACACATAGCATGAAGCGTTTGCGATTAAAATGTTACAAAATGTGAAGTGGTCTAGCTGACGCATTGCTCATTCCTTCATCAAATGATGGTTTGGAGAGAGAACAGGGAATACGCGTGGCACTCTTTTTATAGATACACGCTTTAATTATGTTTGTTATGTTTATGTTAACAGAGCTATTGTGCTTTTACTTTGTTATTGTTTGCTTCACCTTTATTTGAGAACAATCTTCCTAATGTCTCAAAATATAGGTAGGTACACGTGCCTATACAAACTATTTCATTTACCCAACTAGACAGGTACTGATGCTTTACGACAGAACAATAATTTCATTTTGAATAATATTTAATAGGAAGAAGAAAAATATTAATGAGTTACTTACATACCTGGATGTTCCTTTGCGGTAATCCTCATAAAAATGCACGATTCCTAAGTCGTGATGATGGTCCCCTTAAAATTTTATACGAGACACTTTGGTTAATTTTGGAAATAGNTAATCCGATCTGTGTATGTTCAGTAGGGCGGTGAAAGTCTATGACTGATAGCGGCTTTTTTCTCTTTTTTTTTTTTTCAAAAGACAATACAAATGAGCAGGAGTAATCGCAAAATATAGTTCTTTTTTCAAAATTTATTANTTTTTTTTTTTTTCAAAAGACAATACAAATGAGCAGGAGTAATCGCAAAATATAGTTCTTTTTTCAAAATTTATTATTCACTAAGATCACAGAAGTTACTCATGAGCATATTAAATGTGGTTATTAATAACTTATGAACGAGTATTTTCGCAAACGCGTAGTTCTCCGACATCAATCGCGCGTAGAGCATTGTACAATTCCCCACTCAATCTCTCTCACAGTTGTATTAGCTTTTGGAAAGTGAATATATTTCACCTCTTTAGATNTTGTACAATTCCCCACTCAATCTCTCTCACAGTTGTATTAGCTTTTGGAAAGTGAATATATTTCACCTCTTTAGATAATGTTAACACATAGCATAATGTGTTTGCGATTAAAATGTTACAAAATGTGAAGTGGTCTAGCTGACGCATTGCTCATTCCTTCATCAAATGATGGTTTGGAGAGAGAACAGGGAATACGCGTGGCACTCTTTTTATAGATACACGCTTTAATTATGTTTGTAATGTTTATGTTAACAGAGCTATTGTGCTTTTACTTTGTTATTGTTTGCTTCGCCTTTATTTGAGAACAATCTTCCTAATGTCTCAAAATATAGGTAGGTACACGTGCCTATACAAACTATTTCATTTACCCAACTAGACAGGTACTGATGCTTTACGACAGAACAATAATTTCATTTTGAATAATATTTAATGGGAAGAAGAAAAATATTAATGAGTTACTTACATACCTGGATGTTCCTTTGCGGTAATCCTCATAAATATGCACGATTCCTAAGTCGTGATGATGGTCCCCTTAAAATTTTATACGAGACACTTTGGTTAATTTTGGAAATAGNAATGCACGATTCCTAAGTCGTGATGATGGTCCCCTTAAAATTTTATACGAGACACTTTGGTTAATTTTGGAAATAGCTTAAGCTCCACTCATGTTTTGAAACTGGAGATGTTTTTAATAAAAATTAAAGCTTTATAAGCCGTTCCCTTCGTAGCAACCTGAGCACTGAAATAAAGACGTTAAATATGTATTTACAATAAGAATTATTATAATTTACATAGCTATTGATATTGTGTATTCTTGTTAAGTTGCCATTCATTTAGGATTTTCCCCACGCTATACAATTTCTCAGAGCTTACCAACGAGGAAAACTCCTTGAAGCAAAGCTAGTAGCGTGCAGCTCAGATCCATCCGCGACGTGGGCATGACCCCTCACAAATTAAAAATTGATTGGGAGGAGCGAGGCTTGTTCGTGCACTTACCTCGAGGTTACTCTAGGACAGTAGACCTGGGCTCACAACGAACATAGCCAGGTAACAAACAACTTGGTACTTGGCAAATCATTCTACTTACTAGCTGTTTTAACACCAAGAGGTGAACGGTGGCAACATTTATAATTTAAAAACTTTTATTGAACTATTTAATTGCAAAAGAAAAGTTTCATTTAACTACTAATGCCATTAACATTCCTTTGATGTCAGTAATTGAGTAATTATACGTGGTAACCACAGAAATACTTTACGGTAGGTCCAATGGAGTGACGATCGATGGCTTGCCATTCCGTCGCGATTACGATCCCCGCTAAAATTCAGCAGCGCGCTAGATAAATATAGACAGCAGCACTGAGTTGCCAACGCTAAAATACACTTACTTACATCCCGCATTCAGTAGAAGTTATTATGCTACAGCCCGAAAAAAGGTGACGATTGGAAAGTACCTAACATGCAAACTCCTAGCCGTCATTGCATTTTTCTGAGATTATACGTAAAAATCATTGTATGCGTGCACTGCGTGAGACAGTCCCACAGTCACCGTTTTTCAGGTAAGGCAAATAACCTACGTAACCACCTGAAAGCAAGTTGAACTCTGTGTACAATGTGTGCTCTAAACGTGTGTTTCATTAGTTAAATGCTGCTAATTAAAAATTCAGTTGAAATTTCTGTTACCAAGTATTGAATAAGTGGAAATCCAAAACCCATGCCACCCGCCATAAAATTCAGTACTACCAACCCCCATCTCGAGGCCGTGGTTTCGAGTTCCGTACGATCCATGGGGGTACTTGTCGATTTTAGTGGGGCCGCAGTGGTGTAATGGCTAGAGCGCTCGCCTCCCATTAAGGCAAACGGGATTATATTCTCGATGGGGTCGCTCCCGGGAGATGCCACTGGTTGGCGGGTTTTCTCGTGGATCTCCCGTTCCCTCCCTCTTGCATTCCGGCGCTACTCTAGTTCAACCTCGCTTCACCCTGATCGGCTCACAAGATCTAGTTGTTAAGAGCAGCCCAAATCTCTCCACTCCATTCGACTTCACTTTTAAATTAAACTTCTTTAGGTGTGTAAGCATCGCCTTTCCTTCGGCCAATTAGCCTTGCTATATAAATAAGAGGGTGTTAACGAACCACATAACTTTAGAAAAGTGCTTTCGCTCACGCCCACGTTTGCGTCATTCTGGCGGGGTTCAGAGACTGTTAGACTCCTCTTTATTTATAAACGTTCAGATTATTACTTCGTCCGCGATAGGGAAAGTATTTTCAAGCCGTTCCAGACTAAGCTTCACTCCTCGCGTTCTATGCAAACGTATTTACAAGAGTTTTTAGCCCAAACGTTTCATAGGAGCGCATTTTTAGGGACAGGACAGGAAATGGCGAAGTTTTCGGTATCGATTATCGTTCTTTAAGAATATGTCGCGTGCAAAGTAGACCGTGTATTGGCTTTAGCTCTCTGCAATGCGTGGTTTGCAGCAAGATGACAGAAAATAAAATAGTACGTACGTGAGAAGCAAATTTTTCACCTGCAATCTCTGTCACAACCATTGTAATGGACGAACGTTCCTGCTGACTGACCACATAGTGTTATGGTTTATTTGGATTTTGCTGGACATTATCAAGTTACATTTGAAACTATCGTTCGTTATTATCTTCGTGGCGACGAAGAATGCTCTACAGACTTTAATGGTTAACAAATATTTCTTAGAAAGTTCCCAACAATAATATTTACTGATCTGCTATTTCTACGACACGAATTAAACCTTACTAGCTTCAATTAAATTACAATATAGTTTACTACAGCTCACAGGAAGTTGCTAATAAATCAGTGAAATTTGTACACTGCAGGAAGAATAGATTGTCCAAGTATCCAACCAAAGAATGTTACTTGCCCAGACAGAATTTCACAGGTCTGCAGAAATTTTCCACAGTTCGGTTGTGTAGCTTACGCCCACTCAAGAGAGGGTCTTAGAATAACGAACCGAAACGAGTGGCTTTAAAACATGAATGGATGAAATTATCTCATACTCACAATGAAGGCTCAATGTGCAGCAACAATTTCGCTAACAGGATGACATTTCTTTCACGATATCTCTTATCCCTTGAGCCAAGTCTATCGTGCAAGATAAGATTTGGTTGAAACTAAGAAGAATGGTTCACCAACTTGAGGGGCAGACTGGCCAGCGTAAGAAGATGTGGTAGGGAAGCAGCGAAAGAATATAAATAAGAGGAAATGGAGGAACCCCGCAAAAACTCTTACGCCACGAAAGTTTTTGCACTTCCCCCTATACGAGTGAAATTGCCCGGAAAATTGTTGGTTAGCTGTGGGAGGCTAGTGACGGACCACTAGGCAGTCCGAGATTGTAGTAGACGGAATAGCGAGAGAAAACTTTAATGAACATCGAAACACTATGGATAAATAAACTACTCAAAAAAAATTTGTATCAGGTCACAAAATTCATCTGTTACAAAACAACACAAATATTGCAAACATCTTTATTTTGTATAATAACAATAAACAAAATACACTAACTGTCTGTCTGTTGTCACTTTCAACATGGATCAATACCGTGGGTGACGACCTCGAGACCTCACAAGATCTCTGACGCACCGAGGCATACCGAGAATGAGGTTATCCAGTCGCTCGTGTGGCAAGTTGTCTCATTGTGTCTACGCGGCCGGTATCAACTCCTGCACATTGTTGGGCTGTTGATGGCGCGCTTGAATGACAGTTTTCAGAAGGTCCCAGGCATGCTCTCCAGGGCCGCCCAGAGGTTCCTTGGGGCCTGGGGCAAACAACACCCACTAGACCACCCACCACTTCCTCCTCAGGGGTTGCCGCGGTGGTGTAGTGGCTAGAATACTCGCCTCCCAGAGTTCGATTCCCAGCCTCCCGGGTTTTCGTATGTGGGAATCGTGCCAGACGATGCCGTTCGTCAGCGTGTTTTCTCGGGGATCTCCCGTTTCCCCCGTCCTTGCATTCCGGCGCTGCTCCATACTCACCTCGCTTCACCCTTATCGGTTCTCAAGACCTCGATGTTAAGAGCCACCCAAATCTCTTCACTCACTCGCTCCTCCTCAAGCCAGGTAATTCAACACTTTTCCATAGAAGCTGTAAGAAAATTCATAAACACCTATATGTTTTCTTAAAACTGCGATGCATAACGGCCAAGTGTGTTTGGAAATAAGGGACTCGGCAAAATACAAGGAAAGCAGTTGTTAAGATATGGTTATTAAGTATTGTGGTGTTTATCGCAATATAACAGACTTCGAGTTTTGCGACAGGCATTTACTCTTCTATTCGAAGTATGCGTCTACTTGCAATTACATAAAATGCAGATGACTGGTTGCATAGCACGGAAATGACACAGAATCCCGAGTATCTTTGGATGAGAGAGCGGAGGGAAGTTCTCGCACCAGCTATATGTATAATTACGATGTTGTTTTTAATAGCTTTCATAGGTGTGGCACAGTGTACTGTACCTAAATATTCTGTGTTAAACTTTGACCACCTGCCAATAAAAGTCAGCAGAGTCCACTATGTACACAACTGCTCTGTCATTCGGCATGACAAAATTGATTGCATGCATCAGGAGTCCACACATGTTATTAAAACTTCTGACACAGAATTTTTTTTCCTTTAACTAACAACTCTCCGGTTTATTTGACCTTCTTAAGCTATATTGCAATGTTTGTGCATAATTGTCATACCTAATAAAAAAATATCAAAACTGAGTTAAACTATTTCTGTCTTCTGTCTTTTCCACGTTAACTCCAATTACATTTGTTGTAAACATCTTATAATATTAGCATTTTCAAATTATTCGTCGGATACTTGCTCATTTTCCAAGATACTGCATGTAAAATATTTTGATTCAACACGACATAATTTTGTAAATAATTTTACATCAGACGTTACATTTAGAGCTGATGTAGGTAAGCAAAGAATTTGAGATAAATTATTATTTATTTACACCAGGATTAATTATTTGTATCTTAAAATGAAAACAAAAATTAAGTAGCTCAGTATTGTAATTTCGGTCAGAATAAGCAAAGTTATTACCAGTATACCTAAACTTCTAAATCCTGCATTACATAATTTCGTTTGATAATGGTTAATGCATAGAGAGTAGTGAATATTGTGTTGCAAAAAACGTCTAGATCATAGGGTGGGTTTGCAATCGAAAAAATATGATTTAAATTACGAATTATGGCGTGTAAAAAAAGAACCTAAACTGGTTTAATGTGCTTATTCACAATATACCTTAGTAGTCGTGTGCTTTTAGAGGGGTAAAAAAGTGTGGTTGGACTAGCAAATGTCCAGGTGCCCAAAACATGAACAGGCGTACCAGATTCTAGTACATTTTCCTCTTCTTGAAGAAAACAATATTACCATTAGTGAGGTTAGACACACAGGTGTCTCTACAATTATACCAATGTAATGACAAAATTTTACCATGAAGTTTTTTGGCTTATGCATGGTAATTAATAATATGTCTACGATATAGTCATATTAGTGGTGTGGCGTGGTAATTGGTAATATATTATGTTAAACGTTTGCATTCCTATTACGCAACGTCTCTGATTATGAAGTCTGATGTGACTGTGGTCAACGCCAGCGAGCATCATGATAAAGAATGTCAAAAACTTGCAACTATATTCGCTCTACGTTTGTAACTCACCGACTCCACCTGACCACCTGCCTGTTAATTCGTGCTTGCACCTTGCAAACATAACATGAAATGTACTGGTACATTCAGCTTGAACGTCTTCGTACTCACATAGGAAAGTGCGGCGTCAGTAAGACGAACTCTTTCAAGACGAACGGTTAAGTGATACCTAAAGTTTCTGTCAGATAAATGTGTTATTTTTTCGCGTACTGGATTTGATAAAAAGGCAAGAATAATCTCGTTTCAATGGTTTTGAGTGAAAGGATACCCAACTTTGGTGTGCCAGATCCTAAGTCTTCAAAATCTTAATATGCGAGTGAAGAGCGTCCGTTTTCCAATCTTAAAATTAACTCCAAACAATTATACGTTTTCACTTGACTTATGCATAAGGGTCATGGAAATGTAAATTTTACATATGGCAGAAGAACAATGAGCACAAAAGTAGATCTTAAGCAGGTCATTCAAAAGTGCTCAAACAACCGTGGAAAGTTTATGTCTAAGAAGCACTATGAGTGACAGGATTAGAACTTACTTCTATGAAACTGTCCGTAGCTGAGAAGCTAGACTTTGGAGAAGTGATAGATAATTTTGCCGAACTCAAATATGGAATACATTTCAAGGTACTATTTGTATACATATATATATACTAACGCAGAAATTAGTTATAAGTATTTGGCATATAAATTATATTTCGAGTTCCGTGGATTGTAGTGCTTGTCCAGAAAATAATATTATATATCGGCAACATATAAATATAAGTTAATTAAAAAATCCTTGATGGGTCCCTTATAAAAGATTGCAAAAGTCATGCAAGTTTCTGCGATACTGCAACACGCCAGTCGGGAAACTGGTGAGGAGCTTCACTCCCCACCATCGCCGATACACCTACACGTAAATGTACTAAGATAGCAACAGTGGTTAATGGCTATAAATACGGGCCAGGAGCCCAGCTCAAACAAAAACACGGTGGCTCACAGCCGGCTCAATGTTTTGACCCCAAGTCTGTCGGGCTGCAACTAGATTTGCAAACACACGTAACGAGTTATTGGAACTTCGGTCCCTGGTCTCGTGNGAACTTCGGTCCCTGGTCACCGGCATCCCGGGGGCATTTGGGAGATCGGTGGCGGCAAGTTTCTAGTTACGCCTCTGTGTGCGATGTTGGCTTTTCCTGAAGAGTTACTAGGAGTAGCTTTATTTAAAACTTCTGTGGAGGTGATCACTCAGAACATCACAGTATGTGGTGTTGGTGGAAAGTGGCATTAAAAAATTAATGGGGAAAATTTGTGATAGTGTTTATGATTATATTTGTGAATTAAATTAACAATGATAAGAGTCTCTGATAGATAATATCCCCCTTGTAGAACGATAAGCCTAAATGCTGGTTTTGTTATGTGATGCTGTGAATCATTATTATCAAAATGTAAAGAGGACACATTTATCACGAGGGGACTGAGGGTGGCAAATACCAGGTGATCCGACAACTATGTTTCGTAGATCTTTGCAATGCTACTTTGTTATCTGCGATGGTCTGCAGTGGACCGATTATGCCATTAATAAACTTTGCTGCACCCAATCAATGTACATACTGCCAATGAAAAGGTGTAATGTACGATGTTTTTTTTGTACATGTCGTTTTGTAACAAACACGGTGGTTTTTATACCTTCATTAGCATCACTGCAACCAACTGCCACTCCACGCGGTAAGCTTTTCTGAGAGAATGAATGAGTGACCTCTTAACATCGAGGTCTTGAGAGCTGACGAGGGTGAAGCGAGGTACGTATGGAGCAGCGCCAGAACGCAAGGGCGGGGGAAGCCGGATATTCCAGAAAAAACCCGCCAACCAACGGAATCGTCCGGTACGATTCCCTCATGTGAAATTTCGGGGGCAACCCCGGCGGGAATCGAGCCCGGTCCATCTAAGTGGGAGGCGAGTAGTCTAACCGCTACACCACCGCGGCCTCGCTAAGCTTTTGTGTGTGGCAAAAGTGTATCCTGCCCACACATGCGTGCCGTTGCACTCTTTGAAAATTATGCACTCATTATTAATCCTGGTCGGTCTTAATAATAAAAATAATTACATTTTCACTACAGCGACTCTACTCGTTAATGTGTACACGTATTGATTTCAAGCATCAAAACTAAATAAAAGCAAGGGCATTAGAATGTTTTATTTTTCGCGATCATAATCTGGCAACCCCAATTTAATTCATGAATGGGGATAATTTTCCTAATCAAATTTTCTGAGGTTTTGGATATATTATCACATATGAGCCGCTCTATGTTCTCTACCCCAGTTCCTATCAGAAATAACCTAGCATCTAGCATAGTTTGTAACACATTCAAGGACACGTTGTATAATCGCATCCTCACTAAAACACTGACTTAAGTGGAACATCCACGTTTTCGGGGAAATGCTTATGAATTGTATGAAATATATATAAATAAGTGTAATTAAATTGTTTCGATGGCTATTTCGTGAGAAATGTGCTTGGTACAAAACAGTGAAATTTGACTTCATTCACAATCATTTAGCAAAGTCAAAAATAATAAAAATATATTTTGAGCAACGGGATTGTTTTACTGGGGGCGTGGTATAAACTTATACGAGCGTGAAGCCTCGTCGTTAATTATTGTTAAAGAAAAATTACATTTATAGTTGTTGCCTTGGGTGCTAATAAAATCTTTCATAGTATAAATATCTTTTTACAGTAGAATATAAATAAATCTTCTATTATGTGTGATAAAAGTTTTCTGTGTATCACAGTCGGGCAACAACTGCTCCCCAAGTGTTTCGAGAGTGTTAAAGAAAGAATGGTTATTTCCTGTGGTTTGGGGGTGCAGGGTTGTTAGTGTCAAGGCTTATGTGAGATTGTAAAGTATCTGAATATCTTAGAGGAGTTTAACTAAAAACTTCTCTTACAGTTCATTCTAGCAATTTGTGCACGGAACGTACGCTCGGTCTATTCACGCACAACGTTTTAGTATACAAAACCTGGGTTAAACAAACAAAATTCAAGCTGGCTGAAATAAAAATGTGGCTATTATTACTCTTATTACAAAGTAGCGTGCGTAGGGGAAAAAAAGCACCGTGCGTATAAATAAAGCACCGAAAAGACTTGAATATTTTATAACTAGAAACATACACAGCGCCAGAATGATGAAACTTTTTTTTTCAGAGTCTATTCTCTGGGTGATAAAATTTTCAAGAATGAAAGCAAACGCACCAGGAAATCTCGCCAGCAGATTTCGTGTATCAGAATAGCAGGAAACAAGGAGGAGAATATATATATATATATATATATATATATATATATGAAGTAATAATATACAGGGCATAGGCGAGGGTTATGCACGATCACCCCCAAAAGGCATGCAAATAAGTATTCTTTGTGGCTCCACGGGACTATAATTTTCTCAGTAAAATGTTTTCCAAGAAAAAAAATCTGTTTTCTTTTGAATGTGTGGTTTAAGAAGATAGGTTTGTTCAATAGCCGGTTGTAAATATATACTTAGGAAACTTGGAACACCTGTTTGTACGTATTTATATCTTATATAGCATGTTTGTAGCCTTGTAATTCGTTAAGGTGCGAGTATTATTTGGTATTTCTCCTGGGAGTAAAATAACGATACAAAACCCTGTTGGGTTTTTTTTATTACAGTCTTGTCACCGTTTGAAATGTGGAGCTTGAGTTTTCCATTATTTAACTTGCTATCGCTTTACGACATAAATTTTTGTTGTGTCATCCACCTTCTTGCATGCTGAGTGGGATATTTTTTCTATCTTCTAGTACACACTAATATAAGGGTAATTTTCTCTGCGAGAAGTGTCGCCATTCATATAGAGCACTGCGCTTCTTTTGTGGTGTAAAAACACTCCAATGCTAATTTTCTACACTCAATTCATGGTTACTGCCCAACTTTTCTGAAGCCTTGCTGAAGTTCTACTTCCATGATATTACGCCGCCTCGTGCGAACAAAGCTAAGAAAATTACGCCAGAGAGCCAACGCACCGCATTCGTGCGCACTCAGTGTCATAATATTTTCCATAAGAACTACTTCTTACTAGGCATTACCAACACACGCATTTTCCCCCCCGTCTTAATTCACAGTAGTTATAAATGAAATATCGTAACTTATGCATACGCTATGTAAATAAACGTTCAGTTTAACCGGAAATGAGTTAATTTTATGTTAACACACGCTTGTGACACGTGATATGTTTGGGAAACCACCAAACACGTCATACATGGGGCGCTTTTCCGAATGTTTGATTCAAAAAGTGCGAATAAACAGCGAATATACGGTATTTTACGATTTGCTGTACTACTGGAGCAGTTAGAACTTATCAGTTTCAGAATATTTAGTCACTTTTACTATAATCAAACGTTTAAAAAATCACCCCACGTATTACGTGTTTGGTTCTTTCCTGAAAATGTTGTGTATCACAAGCGTTTTATACTTGTGTTAACATAAAATAACGTAAGAGTAGCCTTATTTTAAGTTAAATTGAACTTTTTTTTATATATTTCACCTGCAAATTATAATCATTTATTCATAGTTAATACGAATAAAAAGCAGCAAAGAAATGNTTTGGTTCTTTCCTGAAAATGTTGTGTATCACAAGCGTTTTATACTTGTGTTAACATAAAATAACGTAAGAGTAGCCATATTTTAAGTTAAATTAAACTTTTTTTTTATATATTTCACCTGCAAATTATAATAATTTATTCATAGTTAATACGAATAAAAAGCAGCAAAGAAATGGGTGTGTTGGTAATGCCTAGTAATGGATAGTTCGCATTCAAACAATTATTAAACTGAGTGCGTACGGATGCAGTGCGTTGTCCCTTTGGTGTAATTTTATAGACTTGGTTAAGCTTCGTTGCGTGAGAAGGAGCAATATCATGTAAGTAGAACTTCAGCAGGGCTTCAGAAAAGTTGGGCGTAACCGTGTATGGACGATATTCCGACTACTGGGTGGTATGGACCTCATTCCGGTTTCCCTGCTTGACGTCGTTTTAAGGAAATCTTTGGACATCTATGAAATCCCTTTAGAGTAATCAAAAGTTGTGTAGCCTATAATTTTTGTGATTAGTGAGTAGTGTATGTCCTCCCAGTCTGTAGTAGCATACCCGAGTTTCAACTTCACCAAAGCAGGCATAACTGCGANAGTGAGTAGTGTATGTCCTCCCAGTCTGTAGTAGCATACCCGAGTTTCAACTTCACCAAAGCAGGCATAACTGCGAAGCGGTCAGTTACGGCGAATTTTTAAGCAGTTTGACAAAGGTCAGATGAAATATAGGTCTGTCAGAGTTATATAAAGTTACATATACGTAACATTAGCGAGGTTGTTTTCGATAGGAACTGGCTACACCGAGGCGGGTTTTACACATGATAGTTCACATCCTTTGCCCTACTTATGGAAAATGTTATTGCAGCTTTCTCACATGGATTTTGTTTAGAACATCACGCGACGGAAATATCATAGTGTTACAAGTCACCAGGAGCGTATCCAAGTTAGTGAGGGATACAGGTCTTAATAAAAATAATAACTCAGTTTGATTTTGAAATTAATTTTAACTGCTATAAAAATACACACAACTCATATTTATAACGTTAAGTTACCTATATTTGCTATTAACACTGATTATACTCAATGAGTGCAATATTAAATACCAATTTTTAATATTAATTAAAGCCCCTACCACTGTCTTTATACTTGCTGTTACAGTCACTTAATCCGCATGTATTATTTACACATATTCAATCAGACTGTATGTTGCCATCATTCCATGTCTTATCACTCACACGTCCAGTCCCGCAGTCCGGTCGGTCAATCTCACTTTCCACTGTAGAGATGGTCGCAGACATCACTCGCTGGTCAACTGCCGTCTCCGCTCGTTGATTCGCTGTCTTTGCACACCTGGCTCTTAAGGCCGCAAAAGGCTACAGACTCTCAACTCAGAGGCTCGCGCACGGCTTATATAAATCTGCTAGCCCGATCCAGAAAGTTCCTCGCATCCCGAGTCGTGCTGAGTGACGGCAGGGGCGATGGCCAGAACATTCTTGCAACGATAACCCAAGACTTTCAATCCACAAGGACAGGAGAAGGCACGACTCCCAGTAGGCTTATTTCGGCATGCGTTTGAGTGGCGTGGCGGCCCCCTTTGAAACACTTTGTGCTGTTCTACGATTAGGTTACCTGTTGATATCAGCGCGCGCCCGGGTTGGGAATGTGAAGGTCACGAAGACAAAGGCGCCGCTTGTAACAATATTTAAAAATTGTTGTAATCAAGTTCATTACATACTTAAAATTTTAGTGATTATATATGAATAGGCCTACAAACTGTTTATAGGGGCAAAACGATTTTTTTTTCAGACAGGGTTGAAGCCATTACTTGTGTGATAGTTTCAGGAAATTTCTCCTTAATATTTGAATATTTTCAGTAACGTTTAGTATAAATTTGAAGTACAAAACGATGCTGAACTTTTATTTGGTCATCGTGCCCGTTGTGACACCTTGCAAAACCGATTTCAAAACCTGGGGTCCATTATAAGATATCTGTGTTAGGTTAAAGACACTAGGCTTGTACCGTTAGAATGTCCCAGAAAGACTTTATAAATATGCATGACTTCATCTGATTGCCTGTGGTAATCAACTATGGCATAAGACTGCATACATATAAAATGCGTTTATGGTCGAAAAATCGCTGTTCAAAGCCTCGCTTTGTTTATTCTGTTAATTCACTAATTATCCCACTACATGTAAAATTAGGTTCATTTTCCATTACCCTAGTCACTGGTATTAATGCGCTGGCCTCGTACGGAATGAGGCTGTAAAATATGTATGCACATTTACAAAGAATTTTTTTAGGAAACTTAGTTGCCAAGATAATTTTTGTAATACATAAAATAAAATTATAGAAAATGTATGGGTCTCTAATGTGAAATGTGTGACACTAATGTTTACCTTTTACAAGCAAGTACTGTATACCAAGTGTATTATGAAAATAGCGCTGTACAAACAATTTTGTATGTTTCATTAAATGATATGTTGTAAATATACAATATTTCTCTGGAAGAGTTAGAAGAAAATCTTTGGCAGCTGGTAGTTTCCAAAGAATTCTCTGTAAAGAGTACAGTAATTTTTTACTTTGTAGAGTACGCATTCTAGCTAAGCAGTGACCAATTTACGCGTCCCAAAAGCGAACTACTTTCCTTACTCCTCTACATAAAGTAGCTGTCACTGCTACGCAGCTGAGTTCAGGCACACTTTTTGCTGAAACGAATGCTTTGGTATGTTAGTACTATACATTATATTAAGTTTAAAAACTATGTATATACATGTGAGTGTATACAATGCATTTATGTAAAATGTTAATTTTTTTCGTGAAAGCGTGGTTATGACGTTAAAAAATAACCAATGAAATGTAATATAACCTCATTTTTTGTGAATTTGACAGTTGCTTTAGAAAATCTTGAGCCAACGTTAGAACGTGAGCAGAAGAAGGAAATCAGCCTACCTTATCTTTAGTCTATGGTCGGCCAAGTTACATCGATAATATTTACAGGCTTTGCCATCATTTCGCTCATTAATAATGTAATATATGTGACGGAGAAATAAATGAAATCTAGTGGCAACCATGTTAAAATATAATTTAAACAGATATTGAGACAGGAAAATAATTGTAGATATGTGTATAAGTAATTTTATTATGCGTATTTATGTGCAGTTGTGAAAGGGATTTTTTTTTTCAATGGTTAGTAGAAAAACCTCGAAGCCGCTTTAAGGGGACTCCCTAGTAAAAATATTTTTAACCCCTCAAGGTCACGTCTTGCTGCAAGGAAGCATTGCGACGGCGATAGAGAATAGCATAAACAAGCTTCCCGTGCGTTCTATTTCGTCAGTAATTTAAACTGTGACTATAAGGTTTTAACGCATCAGTCTGTTCCGAAAATAAACATCATTGTCGCTATAGATTAAAATACTCTTTTACAGAAGAATAAATATCATAAACAGAGGGCTACTTAAAGTGATGTTTGCTGACTTTGACACTTTTCAACAACCACATTTATGTTTAAATAACCAAATTTATAAATTGGAAACAAAATATCGACATTCATTTCTGCACTGAAAAAATATTTGCATTAAAATATGCCAAAGTTTTTTTCATATTTGAATAGACACAATTGCCTTCATGATACTCGTATGACCACTAGGTCACCTATTATGCAGAAATTATCCGTTTTATTGTCATAATTTCAGTTTCAGACGTAAATGGAAATGCTCGATTATAGAAAATTTTCAATTTAATGCTGGAGTCATAATAACCCGATGAACACGACACGGCATNTAAATGGAAATGCTCGATTATAGAAAATTTTCAATTTAATGCTGGAGTCATAATAACCCGACGAACACGATCCGGCAGCCCCGACACCACGAAATCGGAGAAGCAGTCAATGAAAAGCAAGGCCACTGTGACGTCAGTCCGACAAAATCTCCGCCCCGACGGCCCGACAAGTGGGTTCTATTATTACTATCCGTTGTGTCGGGCTCGTCAGACCACGCAAAATATGTAAATACAACATTAGAAAAATAAATTTCGTGCGTATTTTCCTACTGTAGTAAATAGTAAATTATCTTGCCACCAAAATAACGTTTCGTTTTGTTTTAAAAAATTTTTTTTCTCTCGTATAAATTCAAATATCATCAAAAGCAAAATAACCATTCTTTTTACCATAAATTTTTTAAAAGCAAATATTGTAAATTATAAGGATAACTTGCCATTTTAGGATTTACCAACAGCCAACTAACACACTTCTCGGGAAGATTTCGTCGGGGTATTGTGAACACTAAATATAATATAATATGAAATTCCGTCGAGTTTTAACGTTGTNTAATTCACTAATTATCCCACTACATGTAAAATTAGGTTCATTTTCCATTACCCTAGTCACTGGTATTAATGCGCTGCCCTGGTACGGAATGAGGCTGTAAAATATGTATGCACATTTACAAAGAAATTTTTTAGGAAACTAGTTTCCCAGATAATTTTTGTAATACAGAAAATAAAATTATAGAAAATGTATGGGTCTCTAATGTGAAATGTGTGAAACTAATGTTTACCTTTAACAAGAAAGTACTGTAGACCAAGTGTATTATGAAAATGGCGCTGAACAAACAATTTTGTATGTTTTATTAAATTATATGTTGTAAATATACAACATTTCTCTTGAAGAGTTAGAAGAAAATCTTTGGCAACAAGTAGTTTCCAAAAAATTGTCTCCAAAGAGTACAGTAGTCTTTTACTTTGTAGAGTACGCATTCTAGCTAAGCAGTGACCAATTAACGCGTCCCAAAATCGAACAACTTTTCTTCCTCCTCTATATAAAGTAGCTGTCACTGCTACGCAGCTGAGTTCAGGCACACTTTATGCTGAAACGAATGCTTTGATATGATAGTATTATCGATTATATTAAGTTCCAAAACTATGTTTATACATGTGTGTGTGTATATACAATGTATTTATGTAAAATGCCAATTTTTTTTCGTGAAAGCGCGGTTATGACGTTAAAAAATAACCAATGAAATGTAATATAACATCATTTTTGTGAATTTGACAGTTGCTTTAGAAAATCTTGAGCCAACGTTAGAACGTGAGCAGAAGAAGGAAATCAGCCTACCTTATCTTTAGTCTATGGTCGGCCAAGTTATATCGATAATATTTACAGGCTTTGCCATCATTTCGCTCATTAATAATGTAATATATGTGACGGAGAAATAAATGAAATCTAGTGGCAACCATGTTAAAATATAATTTAAACAGATATTGAGACAGGAAAATAATTGTAGATATGTGTATAAGTAATTTTATTATGCGTATTTATGTGCAGTTGTGAAAGGGATTTTTTTTTTCAATGGTTAGTAGAAAAACCTCGAAGCCGCTTTAAGGGGACTCCCTAGTAAAAATATATTTAACCCCTCAAGGTCACGTCTTGCTGCAAGGAAGCATTGCGACGGCGATAGAGAATAGCATAAACAAGCATCCCGTGCGTTCTATTTCGTCAGTAATTTAAACTGTGACTATAAGGTTTTAACGCATCAGTCTGTTCCGAAAATAAACATCATTGTCGCTATAGATTAAAATACTCTTTTACAGAAGAATAAATATCATAAACAGAGGGCTACTAAAAAGTGATGTTTGCTGACTTTGACACTTTTCAACAACCACATTTATGTTTAAATAACCAAATTTATAAATTGGAAACAAAATATCGACATTCATTTCTGCACTGAAAAAATATTTGCATTAAAATATGCCAAAGTTTTTTTCATATTTGAATAGACACAATTGCCTTCATGATACTCGTATGACCACTAGGTCACCTATTATGCAGAAATTATCCGTTTTAGTGTCATAATTTCAGTTTCAGACGTAAATGGAAATGCTCGATTATAGAAAATTTTCAATTTAATGCTGGAGTCATAATAACCCGACGAACACGATCCGGCAGCCCCGACACCACGAAATCGGAGAAGCAGTCAATGAAAAGCAAGGCCACTGTGACGTCAGTCCGACAAAATCTCCGCCCCGACGGCCCGACAAGTGGGTTCTATTATTACTATCCGTTGTGTCGGGCTCGTCAGACCACGCAAAATATGTAAATACAAGATTAGAAAAATAAATTTCGTGCGTATTTTCCTACTGTAGTAAATAGTAAACTATCTTGCCACCAAAATAACGTTTCGTTTTGTTTTAAAACATTTTTTTTCTCTCGTATAAATTCAAATATCATCAAAAGCAAAATAACCATTCTTTTTACCATAAATTTTTTAAAAGCAAATATTGTAAATTATAAGGATAACTTGCCATTTTAGGATTTACCAACAGCCAACTAACACACTTGTCGGGAAGATTTCGTCGGGGTATTGTGAACACTAAATATAATATAATATGAAATTCCGTCGAGTTTTAACGTTGTGCCGGTTTGTCGTGTCGTGTTCGTTGGGCTGTTGTGACTCCATCGTAATAGTTGTTTTGTACTTTTGTATCTAATTTTCACTGTGTGTTATTTTTTGCTTGCTGATAAAAAACGTATATGTTCCTGACTTTACAACTAGCAGAAAAAACACAATGAAAATTAAGCACAATAATATTAATCAACTCGTAAAATTTAAATTTTCTATATTCGTACATTGTCTACAATTACTATGAATCCGAATTTATGACGTGTAATCGAAGAATTTCTGCAAAAAAAAAAAAAAAAGGCAAACCCAAGCCTTATGGTTTAAAAGCAGTGAGAATTTGATATAGGAAAATACATGTTAATGAAATTATTTTTTTTTGCGTTCCTGTTAAAGATAGATAAATACCATCAGGGCCTTTTTTGAGCAGACAAATACAAGCTTATTNATTTTTTTTTGCGTTCCTGTTAAAGATAGATAAATACCATCAGGGCCTTTTTTGAGCAGACAAATACAAGCTTATTTGCTATCGAAGCCCTTTGTAACATTAATGTATAGTCAGTTTCATGTAAAAAAATCAGAAAATTTAATAAGTAAGTAAAAAATTACTGAAAAACAAATTGTTTAATTTGCGTTGATACAGAAGTTTTAGAGTATAATTTCTCACACTTGTGTTTCCCAATACCAAACTCTCACTGCTTTCAAACCAGGCAACAGCCTTAAGAAGACACTGTACGCACGGTAACATGTATATTTAAGAGTACACTCCTCCCTTTTTTTTTTTGGGCTCCATGTCTTTTTCGACGTGTACGAGACGTGAGAGCGACGCCTGGCGCGATGTGACGCCGGGCGTCGCGACGCCCCTGAGGTCGGGTTGAATAGGCGTCGGCAGCATCACTTCAAGAGACTATAGAGTCGGGGGAAACCCTCGGCCAAAGAAGGGCCTCGTGATACAGCGTGGCAAAGACCGGTGAGGGGGTAAGGGGAAGTTTCGGGTTTGAATAGCGGAGACTATCTCCGCCGCCCTGAGTCAGCACACTACTGGGATAGATCTCCGCTCCTTTCATGATAAGCCTTCTCCGCCCGGGAGTGCGGGTTTAGTTATCCACTTCATCTAGCTTCTTTGTTTCACAGGCCACGCTGCAAGCCTCACAAACTGATAACTTCTGGATTCACATTTTTTTTTTACAAAATAAAACAAACATTTATTAACTGAGACACCTACCCAATCCCCCACTCCAAACATGTGCTTTCCTGTTATTTCAGTTGACTAGCCCACAAGAATTTATAAAATATGCATATAACTCATTTCAAAAGTTAGTAAACGATTGTCAAATGTTTGTTGCGATACCACTATTTTGAAAAGATTTTATGCTGCAGGTATAAACGAACACACGTGACGGAAGNGTCAAATGTTTGTTGCGATACCACTATTTTGAAAAGATTTTATGCTGCAGGTATAAACGAACACACGTGACGGAAGTCAAAGCCGTTTAAACGCTGATCTTATTAAAATTTAAAAAATAAAATTATTATCATTTATTTTATTTTGTTTTACGAATGCCAGATAAACATATAGTGTAAACTTCCAAAAATCTTTCTGGTTGGGGCGGCATTAAAAACCAGTATATGCTCTTTTTATGTTTTCCATTCAATCTTGGGNTTCCAAAAATCTTTCTGGTTGGGGCGGCATTAAAAACCAGTATATGCTCTTTTTATGTTTTCCATTCAATCTTGGGACGGGTTTTATAAGATTTCAACTGCCCAATTTTCATCAACTATTAACTTTGAAAATGTTGTAATTTTTTTAAAATATAGAAGCCAATCAAAAATATTGGCATACAATTTTTCCTTGAGCCACAGTATATCTGTAAAAGTAGACCAGCTAATTTTTACATGTGTTAGCCATGTTGCAACGATATTAACATAACTGAAGACAAAGTTGATTTTTCCTGCAGTTTATTAGTAATTTCAAAATGAAAGCTTTATTCAAATAATACAAATAATTTCTGATAATATCCTTATGTAAGAAGAAATCTTTAATGGCGTAATAAAATNAGCTTTATTCAAATAATACAAATAATTTCTGATAATATCCTTATGTAAGAAGAAATCTTTAATGGCGTAATAAAATGAACTGTTTTTGACAGTAATGGACAAAATTAAATTTGATTATATTTTTAATGTGATGGAACATTAAATAAAATCCAGATATTTAGGTGACATACCTGGAAAAAAGTACTAGATTACAAGTAATTTGTAATATTAGTGGTTTTTGCAAGATAATTATACAAATTAGATCTATGAATTCCGATACAAGTGGTTAAAGAAATTTTGATGGGGCAAAATTAAATGTAAAATATGTTTACAAAAATTAACTTCTGTTTTTTCGTATATTTATAAAATAACAAAAATTCACTCAAATTGTTTATGAGATAAATTCATTCTTAATTATGGTATTAATCTCGAAAATAAAAACTTTTTGGAAAATTCAACTCCAAACATAGAAAATAAGGCTGTCGAAATTCTGTATGATTCTGGGAAGAAATGAGATTATATTATATTGCAGCTCTTATTATAAAGGGTTAAAACATGCTTTTTGTGGATTGCAGTGTATTCTTTCCTGCTATTTTAATGAATCCCGTAAAGCTTAGTCTACACAAACACCTATACCTACATTTGACTGCATACGGAAGACGAAGCTACGCTGATTACATTAAATAATTTTTTCCACTCCTTATCCTTACAGGCGCCGTTGTTTCAAAGGCATGTATTAATATTTGTGTGTTTACAGTCAGGCACTGGAGGCCACGACGTCGCGATTATTTAACAATACTTTAGTACGTGCACATTGAAGTGAAATACATACACAAAACTATCCCATTCCACTTCAGTAACAGTCAAAACGTCTCGAAAACGGCAGTAGTTCAAATAATAATACATGTATATGCTGTTTACGGTAAATTGAGCATTTTAAAAATCAACATTTAAAAAATGTCGCTGGCCTACCGGCGTGTATTTTAACCAGCCCACTGACTGTCATGCGCCCAGAAAAGTTGGAAATGAAGGGGGGATGTCTTTAATTCTGAATTATAGATGTTCGGTTAACATTTTCGTATATGAAATGATCTCTTTAGCGTTTTTTTTGCATGCTCATAATTGCAATGGTTAGGAAATGAGTAAAATATTATATTTCCTAATATTTTCACAGTTGCACTTAACCCACGCTTGACTAAAGTGATCAGCCCATGGTGATGTTAATTTTACATATGGTGAAAAAGTATACCACGTGCATACCAACAGATCTTATAGCGTGGTCATAAATTAATTTAAAAATAGAACAATTATGCATTATTTTTTATTGATGACACCACTATTTTTGAAGAGTGAGTGAGTGAGTGAAGAGAGATTTGAGTGGGTCTTAACAGCGAGGTCTTGTAGAGGTAAAACCTACACACAATATACCTAAGAAGGAAGTTCACAAGAGAGAAATTTACCCTCTTGAAGACCATTAGTTAATTCGTAATTATATTGGTCCTATCGCGTTTTGACAAAAGTTAAAAGACTCTGAGGTATAAGTGCTGAAAGTATTCTTAACGTATTTTTGCTAAATGTGATTTCCAGTTGCCACAGAAATTTCAACCTCAAGTTTTATACTTAAGAAATTGGTGGTAGACTATCAAGAAGAGGAATATTTATGCATAGTCGCATTGCTTTTATGTCATATTCTGATACGTATGGTTTTAGGGAAAATTAGGTTTAAATAAACACTCTAGCTTACTGATCCATCATAAGTGAATTAACACTAGAAATGTGCAAAACAGCGGCCATGTGTAGTAGGAAACTTTTTCCCTCCAGGATGGGTGAATATGATTATAATATGTGTAGATCCAGTAAGTAACATTACAAAATATTTCATTTTGTGTTTCATTGTGAAGAGTTCTCTCACGTTTCATTTTGAGTTTTTGGTTGCCTCTAGCATGTATACACGTATTTAATCTGAAGAATACTAAAAATTAGTAATATTTCCTCTTGTATTCGCATACATTACAAATATGACTTCTTTAATGCAAAGTACTTGACTATTATACTAGAAAGTAATGCTTTAGTTTAAAGAAACACAGCTCAGTGTCATTATAGCAATTACCATGAATTCAGTTTTATTTTGTTATTATTATAATGCAAAATGTGTCAGCCAAAGTAGAATTGCCAACACCGGATATTGTTTTCAAAAACAAAGCTTGTACACAATTGTGTTTCGATTATTTCTACTTTCGAAAACATTTAGAGGCGTTTGGAAGTTTCAGACTGGGATAGATTAATACATAAGAGATAATTCCCGTTATCCTTAACCCTACACGACTTTTCATCAACACACTCAGCAGGAACTTAATAATACTACTATTACTCCTTACATTGTTGTGGAAGCCTTAATAACAGGTGTGCTGTGCATATGGGGTTAGATAAAATTGTCTTTACGTACCAGTGTCGTGGAAGTTTCTTTATTAACCCCTTCTTTCTAATAGGTTTTTCGTATGGCAGTTATTGAATCAACACGTACAATGAAGAGCTGGTGAAGCGTACTCTTAAATGAGCCACACTGCAGCTGGAGTGTCGATTTTAGGTAATTACAGACAATCATTTTGATACTTAAGACAGTGTTCATGCCCTAAGTATCTGCGAATAGTTATATTTATTTGTGGTTTAATTTGTATCGCTTGTTGCCGTAATGAACTCTTAGTGTTTCAGAACATTCGATTACTAAGATGCCTTGAAAAAATTAGTATCTTGGTTTTCATATCCACATCGCCTCAAAACCGGTAACTCACAAAATGAAACACCACCGAAAAAAAAAAAAAAAGATAAGGAAAAGCGTGATTCGCAAAATTAACCAAAAATTATCTTAATCCCTTATCTTGATGTGTTGATACTTTATTTTGATGCGTTTTACTTGTATATACTGAGTAAGATGTCATGACAGTCGCCAAAAAGATAATACCCATTTCCCGTTTCGTTTTAAAAGCGTCAATAAATTACCCATTCTTGCGCAAGGACAGACGAAATTAGATGCTCGTCCATTAAGCTTCTCTATAATGTAGCGATAGTGCCGCCATAACTAAGCAGTCAGGCGTGGCACACGGTCGACTGCGGAGATTCTGCGAACTTCAGTGCAGACTTACGCCCATTAATAAAACGTTTACAAACGCAGTATTTCGGTGTAATTTACTATATGACACAAATTTTATTAGTAAATAGTTGTTAGGCCCACAAATTATTTTTACGATACTCGTACAAGCGTATATACGATGTAACGGGTGACAAAATATTGTTACAGTTTTCTCAAAGCCAGTGGGCTGAAACAGGTTCGTTAAAAAGATGGGTGTCATAATTCAATAAAAGAGTTAATTATAATTTCGTAATTTTATTTACAGTAAATAAAAACAAATTCTTTTGACCCAACATCTCACAATAAATTGATATAATTTGCTGATTACGATGAATGAATTCAACCAAAACAATTTACAATTATCTCAAAAAAAATCATTTAATTAAATAATTAAAAATAAGTCCCAATAAAGAGTGTATCAAAGCTATTCAATTATTTTATAAATTAAATGTCCATTTTTGACAGTATTTACAGTAAAATCCATATCACATGTTCATTGAGTCCCACCTCAGTTTAGTCCAGGTCCCAGCAGTCAGCAATGTTCTAGAGTTCTCCGAGCGCCCTTACACACAGTAGCTTTCACACGTCGGGTATCCCGCCCTCTCATCCATTCGCACCACAAAAACCTGGTCCGCCGTCGCCTCGCAATCTCCCGTCTTCGTCTGCCCCTTTCACCGATGTCTCTCGCTGCACCACGCGTCGCTCGATTACCGCACTCGGCCAACTGGTTTCCACAAAAAGACTCCCGACCCTGCAGCCGCGCGATGTTTATAGGGTTGTAAGCCATCGCCCAGAAATTTCTCTTAATGCGGCGTTGCTCCGAGGCGAGGGTCGTAGTTCCCAGAATATTCTTGCGCGTCCTCTAAAGTCGTCGGCCTCTCCAGCTGAGAGGTAGGAGGGACTGTGACGCCAGGCGTCAATCATTCCCCAGGCGCAAAGCGATGCGACGGGGTTTGACCGCCAGTGGTTGCAGAGGAGTGACCTACTGTGACACTTAAGAAGTAATAAATAGCAACTTCATTGTGTATACTTCTACTACTTGAAGCAAGTTGTTGGAAATCTTTCTTATTTATAGAGTAAGGGATACAAATATAGAATACAGTTTTTTTTATTGTAATAGTTATAGTAGAGAAATAAGAATTAATTAACATAAAATCGAATCTTTTAGACACACATGTGTGGGGTCATTTAACTGATATTTCCTAATGCCCTCATCATCCCATATATGTGGCCCATTGCAAGAAATAACGCCTTATATGCTCGTCCACCTTGTCTTCGACACACCACCCATTTTTCCATGGCGTTCACATTAACGACATAATGGTTCGCAATGCCTCCTGGAAAGTGAATCTGCGTTGCTGCGAATGCGTCTAGACGTGGGCTGTAATTTGAACTCATATTCTTACAGGTGCTGAATCCACAAGGATATTTGACTTAGTAGCCTGTGTAATTAAGTTTGACAAGTACTTACGACAAAGTATTTGCCATAAAGTTAGGGGTGAAATGGTGTAATTATCTTCCCAACAGTCACAATATTCTTGCACGCCACATAATATCAGGCTTATGCAGTACCTTACTGAAGTATTCCAGTGGCCTCTCATTTCCGTCCTGAACCTGAGAAAAAAAAACCGCGATACCTACATAACTACCAGCAGTAACCAGAATGAGCTCACACTCAGTAGCCGGGAAGCCCAGCACTAAGGGATATATAAGAATATCTTTCAGTTTATTACAAGCAACTTCGCACTCATTGTTCCGATGAAAATTTCATTTTGCCTCTGTCAAATCATGAAATCGTGACGAATCCAGGCACATAGGCTCAGAAACTTTGTACTTCAGTTTTTTCAGTCGGTGAAGGCCAATCTCTTATTGATCTGGTCTTCACAGGGTCTGTTTAAATCACGTGGGCCGACATTACATGTCGCAAGAAATAAATTTTATTTTGGAAAAGGTAGCATTTCTTAGGATCCAATTTCAAGCTGACTGGCTACTTTTTGAAAAACAGAGTCTAGACGTGTCTCTTAAAATGTCCTTACTGTGAATACAATATTGTCTAGGTCCACCTGCCAAATGTCTAAGGAGAGGTTTTTTCCTATCAGGTATTCGAAGGGGGCAGGCGTGTTACACAGCCCGAAAGGCTCAACCTTGAGTCGCCAGGTTCCTATTGAGTCAATTAAATTTTTGGAGCCCGCTATTTACTGCTTATTTTTTACTGCACTCTAAGCCCCCAGATTCAGTGGTATCGATCAGTGAAATAACATACCCTGAAAGTCAGTTGATAAGCTGCTGCCGGCTGGGGCAAATCAAGCAAATGAACTGGGAACAAGTTACTTATGGCAGTGGAGTTCTCAACGTTCAATGGGAATCACAAATAAATCAGTGAAATTAATTATCTGGCACTGATCATCCGATCGATTTTCACTGGTTTTCACAGATTTGGCTCAATTCTCACTGTTTAAGGTTTAGAGTAATGCTTACTGCCTAATTTTTTCATTGAGTGAAGCCCTTTACTCAAGTTGTGGTCTAGGTCGTGGTCTGGTGGCGACCCCATCTTACGCTCTAACCTCACCTTGACTCCCCGAGGTGCTGGGGTGGGGGCGTGGTCAGAGGAGGGTTGTTTGGAGGGGTGAGACCCCAAGGAAGCCCGGGGAGGTGCAGCATCACGGCTCCGGCGAACGGAAGCGGTATTTCGCCGTAACGAGGCGCGGGGGACTCGTGCGACGGCCGAATGAATNTGGGTAGACAAATTAGTCCATCAGCGGGAGGAGGGTGGCGTCTCCGCAACCGGGGATAATTAAGAGTTGGGAGGCAGCACGTTTTGCCCGGCTTCGCCTTACCGTCTTCTCGCCTGACCGATGATCATTCCTGTTCGTCTGCGGCGACGGTTCGTTACCGCGGAACTTCGTCTCAGGAAGGGATCGCTTTCCTTTACCCGGGCCGGAAGCTCGCCGAGGTACAAGAGCGCTGACAACAAATAACTCGCGTGCCGCAGTCCATTTACGAGAGGTCTTCCAAGCAAGGCCTCCTTAAGGAAAATGTGGCCAAATTTGTATCGTATCATGCACGCTAAATTCTGGGACTATGGTTCATTCGCGGTTTCTTCACAGTTTTTTACTTCAACCTTTGAAAAATCACACTATGTATGACATGCTCGGTTTTTCCTAAATATGTCATTTATCACAAGCGTTTTATACTTGTGTTCACATAATAAACGTACGTTATTATTAGGTGAATTGAAATTTTTCTTATATTTTATTAGTAAATCATAGTATTTAATTTACAAATAATATGAATAAAAACGGGGAGAAAATAAGTGTGTTGGTAATTAATACCTAGTAATGAATAGTTTTTATGCAATATATTATTACACTGAGTGCGGACGAATTTGGTGCGGTGTCCCTTTGGTGTAATTTTTTAGACTCAGTTGAACTTTGTTTGCATGAGGCGGAGGATTACCCTGGAAGAAGGACTTTAGCAAGGCTTCAGAAAAGTAGGATTTAACCATGAATGGACATTACTAAGAACCCAAAAAAAAAAAAAAAAAAAAAAAACAGCACTATGTTAATACTGGGATGTGTCACTTTGATATAAACTCGGTATAGTTAACAGAAGCTCGGATCACTTCTAAGTGTAAGGTTTTAGATTAGTATCTGAGGCCAACTAAGTGTGTTTAGTGTCTATAAATTTTACTTTGAAGCTCTCATTTATACTAAATTCAGTCTTAAAATATAAATAATTTAATATATTTTCTGGCATGTTTTTATATCTGCATTGTGGTCAATTAACAGAAACCACTTTGGACTTCTATAACTGTACTGTAGTTTTGGCAAATACTATTAACTGCAATTTTTGTTTTGGAATTTGATAATTAATGTAGTATTCGAGTAAATTTTGACTTACTAATTTAGCGTCCTCTTCTGTTTAAACAGTCAGACATCATTAAGTTTCTCCGTTCTTTGGTGTGTGTGGCTGACTGATATACGCTTTATAACAAAGAGGTTCTTAAAAACTGGATGCGATTGCCTTTACAATACTTGCAGTGCCCCCAACGTGTATTCAAACGGCTACATTCAAAGACACCCGAAACCGAGGTAGACCAAGAAGATCACACTTGTATCATTGAAGTAACAATGCACCTAGTTTTGGGCACAGAATACGGAAACTTAAGCCCTAGGTGTGCCGTTAGAATCAGAATGGTATGTGTGGAAAAAATAATCTTGTGGTCATTCTACGGCACATTTTACAGTCCTCTAAGGCTGTGCTTCTTCGTCTTCATGTTATTGTGTCAAATCACTAATGTCAGACTTTTATTGGCTGATGTTATCGTTTATATCATTGGATTTATACGTATTCAGTGCTTTTATCCTTTCGGAGCATGACAACACAACGCGAAATCCCAAACCAAGCAACCTATCTTCCAAGTCCGAGTTTTATAACCTATGCACCAGCACGTCTTATTAGAGACTTCCCTTACAGCGAAAAACTTATATAACAGTGTATATAGTTGTGTTAGAAACACCACACATATCAAGCTCTAGAAAAATCTGCTTGAAAAAACTCGAAATTTATGACCATTCAAGGTGTTAAGATAGGATTCTTTGACAAGTTATGAAATACATGAAACTATCGTAAGAAGTCTATATCATTCACTGATAATTATAATATGGGAAACGCAGCATTTATACTTGATTAACGAATTTAAATAACTTTATTTTCTGATAAATCAACTATAAATTAATAGGTTTTAATTGTTATCGATTGATGGGCTAGCTTTAGAGGTCTGAAAGATGACGGTTTGCGCACTGACCCATAAATGGTACATAATTACATGCCTTATCAGGGCTTCGAACCCAATTCCCTTGGTAAAGCAAACTGAAATTTCATTAATGTACCCCTCACCATTCTGTCTTTTCAGTTATGATGTTTGGTAGAATAATATATAACGCCTTTTTAAACGAAATAAATATTGAATACCACATTTTTATGTAGACATTTTGTTTATGTTTAATATTACAATTTAATGAGCGAAAGAATAAAATATATAATGAATAAGTTTGATTCAAACGGTCCACCTGTATTGGTACTTACTCCTTAAGAACTTTCAAAGTAAAAAAAATACAAGAAAACTGACCCCGTTACTTCCGCTTTCTCAGACTTTCAAACAATGTAAACATAATTTAAATTGGTGCAGTTTAAAGCCTGGTGGCATCCGAATTATTTTGATAGTAGTGTGTTCCATGATCAGAACATAATGCAGTCTTGGATTGTTAATTTTCGTATGTAATCATTTTATGTCACATTAGGAAAACTCTAACTCATTACAATAGGTGGTCTCTTTACTTATATTCCATGATTAAGTTTTAATTTAACGTGAAAATAGGGAACTATATTGAATCAGTTTAGCTGTAAATTAAGATTAAAATGTTTTTTTAGAAATTTTTATGTTTGTTGAATCGTAAATATCATACTTTTTTCTATATAAATGTTTAGTGGACGATCTCAAATAATAATAATAATAATAAATTTTTGTCATCAAAAGTTTTTAAAATGTAAAAAAAAAAAAAAAAAAAATTTCCGTGTAAACCACNTTACAAGGACTCATTAATAGACGCGAGTGTCACACTTCTTAGTAATGGATGCAACGAGGATTGGCTGGACATCCCGTATGAAAAGTAGTACTTTAAAAATGTGTTGGCGTCCATTACGATGTAATTTTAGGTCATACTTTAATTAATGTATCCTTGAGGGGACTATTCGAAAACAGGAAATATTTATGAGCACCGAATTTTTAACATTATAATTTATCTAGAAAACCACCGTAGTTAGGAATCCTCTTCTTCTATAGCCTCTTTATGAATAGCCTTGCTATGGGAATTTCAAACTAAGACACTTTTCTGTAGTTGAATAACTCCAAAAATTCTAACTATGTATGTTTTGCTTTCTAATGCAGAAACTGGAGTGAAGGGAATAGAGTTAAAATGGGAATTACAAATTTTTAGATTTATCGAGGTTTGATTTATTAAGGTTTTGCTGTTTATTACACAAACAATCTCTCTGCTAGAAAAATATTAAAATGTAAGTCAATATTTAACTAGTCATTCGCTCTAGCATTCGGTCAACCCAAACGTACGCAATCCTGTAGTAATTTATTATTATAGAAAATTCAGCGAAATTCGCTAATTATTTTAGCAAATGACGTTTTGTATTTAATGGATTTATTCATAAAGTAGTTTATTTCATACAAATTAAATGCATGGCACAAGGTATAAAGAAATTATCTAATATTGCTCTTCAATATTTCACTACTAAAAGCGTAAAGTTAATTGTGGAGGCGACATCATCTATGAATGCAACTTGAGAGTTAGACATATATAAATGCGCGCGATTACACATTAATATGAATGTACATTAGGTAACCCATGAGCACGAAGCATCTTGTACCTCGGTTACATGCACACGCGTTCCTATTGTTCTAATGAATGCGACGTCGCACTGTATAACAAATTCGCGTAACCCGCATTTCTTTCCTTTCTTACTTTCCCCGCGGCGAAATAAAAAAAAATGTTATCTGCAGGCTGTGTGTTGTTTTAGGGTGGGTCGCTGTATGCAAACACAATAGCGGGCACGAAATAAATGTATACCGAGCGAGTGAACAATGGGCGACGCACGACACAAGGGCCACGCAGGGAAGTTCTCACACTCCGCAATAGCGCAACGTTAGACGGAACTGCCTTCCAAGAAAGATGTCATCTTTTCTAGAACGTTGCTTAACTCACCTGCTGTTGTCAATTTTCGGGACGGTGAGCTTTGTCCATTGAGCACGACTCAGTGAAACGCGGCCTCGTGCGGAAGATTACTTCGGATTAAGTAATCCTCTATAATCTTCGCCGTGTGGATTAAGTACCCTAATCGTCCCTCTTTCTCCTTTTCCCCCATTTGGGACAACACCCACATTTCACCGCAACAGCGTTTTATGCCATCGGCTAGGTGCCAGTGAATCAGCCGCTTTTAATCCAATGGTTGAAGAAGGTGCGTGGATGTAGCAGAGGAGGTTTGCCCGTTTAAATTATTACACCTGGTATTAACGGCAGGAAAGGAAGTTTAATTTCGGGCTAATGTGCCGCTAAAGCCTTTCGTGGCCGGCCGTCGAGCATTTGGTACACCCACGCAACTCTATAATAAAATTAGACGCGTAAAATAATATACCGAGTGCTTCACTGCAGCAGTACAATTTAAAAATTTGCACTGAACCTAATTGCTTATGGTTTCCTTTCATTCTTGCTTTCAAATTTGGGATCGGGGTTAAAATGGAACAGAAAGGCTTCGTTCAGTTATTGAATTCTCCAATATTTGTTGCGTTCTGTCCCACAAAACTTACAGACTCACTGTGTGAAATAACATACTATCGCTTTCCAATTATATCAACTGTACGTAAACTTACTCAAACGAGAATGTGTGGTGATGCACTAGTTATTACACTTAACTCTTATTCGGTAGGTAGTGGGTTCGATTCCAACTGGTGTTTTTGTTTTTACAGATTCACGACAATTGTGGAAATGTTGTATTGTACGTACTTTCATAAATACTTATTTAAATGCCGGCATGTAAGTGACCCGAATTTATTGGACAGCAATTGAGAGTATTCAATATTTTTAAAAGGTGGTATTAATTGTTTTTTTTTTGTAGGTATAGTCTATTTGCGGTTTCTTCACACTTTTTTAATCAAACCTTTGAAAATTCATCTCATGTATGACGTGTTTAGTTGTATGCTAATTGCCATGCATCACAAGCGTTTTACACCTCTGTTGACATAAAGGTATATTATTTTTCGTTAAATTAAAGTTTAACCTATATTTTATTTATAAATTCAAAGATCTCATTTACTATAAATATGAATAAAAACAGTGAGAAAATATCTGTGTTGGTAGCGCCTAGTAAGAAATATTTCTCGTGTAAAATATTATTAGAAACGAGTAAGCACGAATTTGGTGCGTTGTCCTTTGGTGTAATGTTTTAGAAGTTGTTAAGCTTAGTTTGTACGAGGCGGAGGAATATCCTGGAAGTAGAACTTTAGCAGGGCTTCAGAAAAGTGTGAAGNGTTTGTACGAGGCGGAGGAATATCCTGGAAGTAGAACTTTAGCAGGGCTTCAGAAAAGTGTGAAGTAACAGTGAATGGATTACAACATTTATTTCCTTACCTATTTTAATAAATACGACGATTTTCAGGATAGATACTTAACAATAATATATTCATATTTTCGTGTGAGGTACGAGCTGTTCACCGTTAATGGAACTGACGGCCCAGCTCCTGCAATACTTTATTAAAAACTACTGGTACAGTTGTAGCGGAGAAATTTTTTTTATCTCTATCAAGCACTGCAGAAGACCAAATTATAATGGAAAGTATAATACTCACCTGAAATGTTTGTGTTGTACCATTATTCGGAGTAATTTGCAATATATCCATGCAAGAGTTTTTCCTTTAGAAATTAAATAATGGTACAGAGTAATATTATAAATGAATACGCGAATTTGATGAAATTACATTAATACACGTATAAGGCTATCGTTAATTGAATTACACCAGTTTGAGTATCACATAAAACGTTAATATTCGTGTTAATTACGAATAACCATACGTGACAGATGAAATTGAACTTTTCTTCATTTGTCTCACACTTTTCTGCGCTAAAACAATAATATAANATAACCATACGTGACAGATGAAATTGAACTTTTCTTCATTTGTCTCACACTTTTCTGCGCTAAAACAATAATATAACCCCGTACGGGATCAAAACCACGAATAGTTCCAAGACAAAGCACGTTGCCCGTTGAGTTGTTAGAGCAGTTGTGTTTACGTAAAAATATTGCGAACAACTGAAAAATCCAAAATAACTCAGCATATCTATTTTCTTTGGTAATTATACTATTTATACATCAAACTCTCTTACCNACTGAAAAATCCAAAATAACTCAGCATATCTATTTTCTTTGGTAATTATACTATTTATACATCAAACTCTCTTACCTGTACTATTGTGCAAGTTAACTGGCGATGCGTGATACGTAAATATCGGCAAAACATATTTTTCAACAGACTTTAAACCCTAGTGTTATGAAGTGATCAGGCCTTAGCTGGACAGCCTGCCTCAGCGTAACACCGGGGGCGGCGTCTTTTGTCGTCGGGCCACTGGAACGAGAAGACCTCTGAATATGGGTGTATCCGGCCGTCGTTAACCACCTCCTAGAATCAACTTCCGGCTACATGAACAAGGTCGGGACTTTCCAATTAGATTGTAATAGTAATATCGTGAGGTAATAATACTTAATGCAATAAATTAGCATATTGGTGTTCCATTTAAGCTCCCCCGATCAATAGTCACGTAAACAGTTATTCTACAATCCTTATGTTCAATAAACTCCATTTTATACTTCTGGGCTCTACCTAATCATGGCTCATTATTTAGCTTCGCCCATAGCCCCTTTCAGGTATGAATTGGCATAAAAGCTAATTCATAACACTTCCCATACTGGCCAGAAAAAATGTATTATTCAGCAGAAATCGTGTTATAACGCATGGTACTGGAGGAGGGTACGAAAACCAAGACATTTAACGAATGGAACGTGCTCTGATTATTACTGAGAATTGCTTTCTTTTCTACTCTTTCGCGCATCGTATGTTTAGCTTATTCATGGTTTCCTTGTATGATAGCTTGATCCTTTGAAGCCACAAAAGAGCAGGTGTTAATGAGAATACGTAAGCAAACGAAGCAATGAAGCTAGGTCAGTATCCACTTGCACATAAAGGTTAGTATAAAATAAACAGAAGGAAACGGGTAATAATTGAACGTCTGTTGCCAGAAAAAGTAGGGCCTACATGATTCGTGGATTACAAATAGGGCGTAGAATTATAATAGTAGCATGAAATAGTATATAAAAGTGTATAGAATTTCCTTATTAGTTTATAATTCTGTTGGACACTGCTTGCATTGATGAAGCTGTTTCAGTGAGATTCCGATTTAAAACAAAAGTATTTGTGATCCGTAGTGTTTACATGGTACCACACTAAAATTATATCTATTTTATTTTCAAATTAAAAATTATTTCTGCACTTTACTAAAAACAATAAACAAATAAAAAGTATTACCTAATGCCGGGCTTTAAATTTTTACTGTATTCACTTTTTCATGAACTTCTTGTAGAGGAATTCTAAAATGGTCGTTAGAAATTACATTAACTATTAATATGTTTTAATATTGTGCGTCTTCCAGGTTTTTTTTTTCGTATCTCAGATTGTCGCTAACAAGTAGTTGCTGATTAAAAAAAATTTCGTTTAATGAAGCTTTTTCTACATACATTACCTAGAAATTTATCTGTATGACTCACAAATAAAAAATAGGCGAATAGTACACAAAATCATATAAGTAATGTGGCGTGCGCTGAGTTGATGTTTGCTTTTACTTATTTATTTGGCAGCCTATAAAACGTATGCATAGTCAATACCAAGACTTGAGTTGTTAACAGTACTTATAAACATTAATTGGTCACACGTTGTAAACGTTACTTCACCGCTGCGATAGCAGTTTGCGTATAGTGCCTAGATAATAGTAAATAGAGTTTCAAACGCAAGCATTGCGTCACCTTATCTCACGCAGGAAAACAGTGCAATATGTACAGAGCACATTTCTATGTAGGTCACGCGTTGCTATTTCCACCTCGAATACAAAACATCGCCTGTGTACTGCAGCTGCTAATCTCGTAAATTATGATGTACCAATAACTGTTATCCCGTAGATTATCCTCTGGGTTGTGAAACATTTCGCAAAACGAATCCGCTCCTTATCTCTTGAACTGACAGTTCGTTCCTTCAGATAAGCAAGTGTCGGATGCTAAAATACATCGTATATATAAGGGAATGAGAGTTAGTTGGAGAAATAAAGTTTTATAGTATCGTGAAGATGCGCTCTCTGGTGCTGTTGATTTTCGCGCTGGCGTTGGCTTCGGCAGCCGATAAGGTGATTTTCTGCTATCTGGGTAGTTGGGCAACCTACCGGACGGGAAATGGCAAGTTCGAAGCGGAGAAGATACAACCGGACCTCTGCACTCATCTTGTGTACGCCTTCGTGGGGATCTCCACCTCCGGTCAAGTGGCACTGCTGGATGAATACAACGACATCGCCGACAACTACGGCCAGAACGCTATGGGCCGCTGTCAGAAACTTAAGACCTCGAACACGAACCTGAAGGTGCTGGTGGCCATAGGAGGCTGGAACGAAGGCTCGGAGAAGTACTCCAACGTCGTCAACAACGACACGCTGCGCGCGACGTTCGTCGACAGCATAGTCAACTTCACGGTGAGCTACGGCTTCGACGGGTTCGACCTCGACTGGGAGTACCCGGGGCTGCGCGGCGGGGCGTCCACGGACAAGGCGGCGTTCGCGCAGCTGCTGAAGGAGTTGAGGCCGCGGTTCGACGAGAAGGGTCTCGTGCTGACGGCCGCGGTGGGCGCGGGTAGGAGCACCGTCGACACTGCCTACGACGTGCCGAGCCTCTCTCTCTACCTCGACTACATCAACGTGATGACGTACGACTTCCACGGCTCGTGGGACGGCGTGACGGGGCAGAACGCACCGCTCTACGCCAGCGAGGCGGACACCGACCTGTTCCTGAACGTGGACGCGGCTGTGAGCTACTGGCTGTCGCTGGGCGCCGACCCGTCCAAGCTGGTGCTGGGGATGGCCACGTACGGGAGGACCTTCACGCTGACGAGCTCAAGTAACCACGGTCTGGGGGCCGCCGCCTCGGTGGGAGGCACGGCGGGCAAGTACACAGCCACCGCCGGCACCCTCGGCTACAACGAGTTCTGCGAGGTGAACATGACGTCACCCTGGACCGTCGTCTGGGACGACGTGCAGAAGGCGCCGTACGCGCACTCCGGCGACCAGTGGATCGGCTACGACGACGTCAGGTCGCTGACGATCAAGAGCGAGTACATCGTGAACAGGAGCCTGGCGGGCGGCATGATCTGGAGCCTGGAGACGGACGACTTCCTGGGGCTGTGCCACGGGTACAAGTTCCCGCTGCTGAGCGCCATCAACAAGGTGCTGAACGGCGG